>JAPEIY010000026.1:9781248-9791343 GCA_026122135.1 Cathorops aguadulce | reverse complement strand
ACTAAAGCTTTGTCTAAGGAAATAACCAGATCTGAGATAAAATCTGCAAATTCAGAAAGAAACTCAGAATATGGCCCCAGAGGCCTGTAAATAATAAGTAATGGAATTAACTGGGTAGACCTATTTTTCGAGGCAACATACATTATATTTGTATGAAGAACTTCAAATGTATTAAATTTATAACTAGGTTTTTGTGTAACACCTAGATAATAATTATAAATAACTGCAACGCCGCCTCCTCTTCTGCTAGTTAGATGAGGCTGGTGTATGTAACTGTATCCAGGAAGATGAGCTTCATGTAATGCTATATATTCATTTGGCTTAATCCATATTTCTATTAAACACAGTAAATTACACTCCTGATCAGTAATATGCTCATTAACCATTAGTGCTTTAGATGTAAGAGATCTAATATGTAATAGCCCCACCATTAGATCAAAGGTGCTGGCAGAGGCTGTACAGTCAGTATGATCTAATTTTATATTGATTAAGTTACTGGAACAAACTGAGTATTTCTACTTTTCTTGAGCTCAGGGAACATACACAGTCTCAATGTAGTGGACCCAGAGTGACAACTCTGTGCAGCTAGCAGACAGTCAGTTTAGCCTGTTCATCTGTGTAACATTTCCTGATGTGGATGGAGCACAGAAGCATGGCAGGTGAGAGTTGATGTTTACACAAACTTTATTGAGCTTTTCAGCTTTATTTCACTCACACAGCACTTCCACAATAGTGCATGCTGAGATATTGCAGAGAGGCACTGCTTCCGGATATCGCGTTGCATAGTCCGCCAGAACTAAAGTAAAACAATATCCCCATGCTGACCAATCTAATGGCCCGACGAAACCCATCCCAATTCACTCAAACAGGGTCTCGATTAGAGGAAGAGGGTGCAAACAGGACTTTTGGAGTGGCTGCAGGATTTACTAATTGGCATTCACGGAATGCCACACACCACCAACGGACATCCCTGCAAATCCTTAGCCAATAGAATCGGGCCATTATTTGGGCTAGTGTTTTATTTTGCCTCAAGTGTCCAGCCATGGGATTAAAATGGAATACAATTTCCCTATGGCTCTTTGGGATTAACAGCTGGGTTATTCATTCATTAGTTTGAGTGCCCTGTGTCACTCGGTAGAATCTATCTTTTTTAATAGAAAAATGGGGGAAGGTTGGTGCCGTGCTTGGCTGAAGAGTTTGACCATCAATTATTCTCACTTGGTCAAATACATGCTGCAGAGTTTCGTCTCACGACTGCTCTAACAGGAAATCCCCAAGGGAATCCCCGAGAGAAGGAGGAGCGGGATGCTCCTCACTCTAATGCGGTGTTGACGTAGACAGCTCTGTGACAGCTTCTCCAGTCAATGCCACACCAGGATCTTCCCGTGATCTACTAGTGCAGGACCCACTACATGTTAGATATTCCATCAGTTTTTTAAACCCTGGTCAATCAGTACCCAGAATCAATGAGTGGGTGAGACGAGGACTAACCGCCATCTTTACGCTATGCATTTGTCCCCGGAATAGAATACGAAGAGACACTAAGGGATAATTGTGAACATCCCCATGCACACAACACTTTCACTGCTTGTGCTCTTCCCAATGCCTCACCTTGCACCAGGTGTTGGTGAATTGAGGTCTGATTACAACCGGAATCTACCAAAGCGTGATATGTATCCCCTTGAACACTTACCGGTATGCGATATGTTCCGGCCTGATCAGGGGTGGTTTCTGGCATGTCAGGGATCTGGATTACAGCTCTCACCTCCCTTGCAGAGCTCTGACTCTGGAGATGCTCCGATTCCCCGTCGTGCCAGCACACCGGCCCAAGCTTTCCCTTTGCACTGGTCTTATGGGTGTCACTCACCTATAGGGGAGACAAGCACAGACACAGAAAAGGGAGATGGGAGGACACCACGGGTGCAATGGGCTGGCTGGGGAGGAGCCAGCCGCCACCTCCGTGGCAGGGGAATGGGGTGGGGAGGGGGACGAGAGATGGGAGGGAGAAGAGAGAGAGAGAGAGGAGTGTGGGGAGATGCCTCATCTGCCTGCCATTGGAGCCGCCTCCAGATGGTCCTCCGCCAGCTTGATGGCTCATTCCAGTGACACCGGGCGATGGCACTGGATCAATTCTGCTGTTCCTTCTAGAAGTCAAGAGATAAACTGTTCCAATGCCACCAGATCGATGATCTCGTCAGCGTAGTGGTCTTCCACCCTCAGCCACCACTGGCAGGCATCCCAGAGTTGATGGCAAAATGCAAACAGCTGGCTGACGTCCTCCAATGCCAGCATCCGGAAGCGCTGGCGATGTTGCTCCGGGGAGCAGCCGAGCCGCTACAGGATGGCATTATTCAGGTCAGCATATGCCAGTTGGCTGTCAGCAGGGAGCTGCTGTGCTGCAAGCTGCACCATGCCAGTCAGGAGCAGACATGCCACGCGCTACTCCAACGGCCACCCACATGCCTTGGCTGCTTGCTCAGAAAGGGTGAGGAACTCTTCTGGATTGTCCTACGGTCCCATCTTTGTGAGGGTGCAGGCAGCGGTGGCTGATGCCCCTGCTGACGCGAGCAGGTGCCGGAATGCCTGGTGATCTTCCTGCTGAGCCAGCATCAAGGCTTCAAAGCATCACTCCTGTTCCTTTAGGAGGGTGATCAGCACTTGATGCTTGTTCTGCTGGGCAGTAGCGAGGGCAAAGATGAGCTCTTTGAATGGGGAGGACTCCATGTGGTGGTTCCCCTTCTGTGCATCTGGGTCATGGCACCACTGTAACAGTTCCTGATGTGGGTGGAGCACAGAAACATGGCAGGCAAAAGTTGATGTTTACACAAACACTTTATTGAGCTTTTCAGCTTTCTTTCACTCACACTTTCACTCACTCACACGTGTTGTGGTCGGGGAGAGAGACCCTTTTTTCTGCTCTCTTTTCTGCTCCCTTCCTGTAACAAACACAGACACACACATGCACTAACTGACAGCAGTTGGAATGACTTAGCCACTTACCTTCCTTGACCCCACCCTCCAGTCACAGACTGTTGCTTGCCCATGCCCCTGCTGCCACAGTCTGCTCCCTGGCCTTGGCTCTGGATTGTCAGAAATTAACTAGGCCTGTTCTGAGACTATGAGCTATGCTGCAAGAAATGAGAGTAGCGCCTTCCCGAGTGGGATGGATACTGTCCCATCTTAACAGGCCAACAGTGCCCTCAAAATTAGCCCAATTATCTATGAAGCCCACACTGTTTTCAGAGCACCACCTGGACAACCAGCTGTTCAACAACCTGCTGTAAGCTACATCGCCATGACACACTGGGATGGGGCCAGAGCATACTATAGCATCAGACATAACCTTCACTAATTTAAACACCTCTACAAAGTTACTCTTAGTAACCTCAGACTGACAAAGGCATACATCATTAGCTCCTGCATGGAAAACTATCTTTGAGAACCAGTGCTTGCCTAGGACCCCAAGATTACCTGCTATGTCTGCTGCCCTGCCTCCCAGTATACACCTGACTACATCTGCTAGTGCCCGAAAAGGTTGAGCTAATTTCACCTGCCATATGATAGAGTCCCCTATAAGCAGAGCTCTTTCAGGTTTCTCAGTGGGTGCATCACTAAGAAGAACAAACCTGTTTGACACATGAAGCAGAGAGGAGTGGTGCTCCTGTGGGTGAGCCTTAGCGGTAGCTTTGGCTCTACGCTTTTGCCACCGAGTCATCACTCAGTCGCCCCACTGTGAGGGCTCTAATGCCAGAGTTGGGGGATTACTAACTCCACCTATGGCATCCAAACTTTCCCCTACAGAAAATACACTATTCTCCTTCTCACTGGCCTTCTCTAAAGCCTGGATACACACTTTTAAAACTGCAATCTTCTCTGTCAGAGAGCTAACTAATCTGCACTTATCACAAATAAAGCTGTCACTAGTGATGGAGGAAGAATGACTAAACATCCTGCACTTAGCACACTGAACAAGCTGAAGGTGTGCCATGATGAAAAGATTCACATACCTTAATCAAAGATCTGTTGATATTAAAGCAGATCCGATGTGGATGGCCTCTGCTTGTAGTCTTTACACTGGAGGAGAAAAAAAGAAAGATTCTGGTCTTGGCGTTCTTCTGAAAAAAAGATGTGTAAAATGTCACATTTATGCTACCCTTGACCAATTACAGTTTGCCTCCCATTCTAACAGAGCTCACATATAGATCATGTGATGTCACTTCCTCTGCATACTGCTTTAGTACACCTTGAAAAGAGAAATCTGTCAAAGTTGTTTATAGCTCTGCTTTTAATGCAATTGTATCGTCCAAGCTTGTGTTGAAACTCTTGGCCCCCACAGTGTTTGGACTAAAGAGTGACAGTGATGGAAGGCCCTATTGTCAGGGTGCAGGCACTTACAGATGCAGGTGCAGGGGAGAGCAGGAGAAGCAAACTGTAGATGAAGCCAAATCAGTAGACGAGAATCATGGTCAGAGAAATGGGCAGAGGTTGGTCGATCACCAAACAGAATAGTGGCGGTTAGACTAGGAGATAAGGTAGAGGAAAATGTGAATTAAGGTTAATAGCTAAAAGGCAGGCAGAAAGTAAATGGCTTTGTAATGATGGGAGAAACACTGAATGATACTTCATGTTGACTGGGAGTAAGCGTGAGAGTGGTGTTTAAATAGGGAAGCTGATTATGGAGGAAATGAGTGACAGGTGTAATTAATAAGCTGGAGACAGAGGGTGCTATGGTTCTTGGGAAGTGTAGTTCATGGTGGCCATGTTTGGAGGCTGTTTCAAGCTTGTGCTCTCAACGCTGTTACTGACAGACCCTCCCCCTGAGGAGCTCCCTCTAGAAGCTATATTCTTTCTTGGACGCCCTCTCCCTCTTGGTGCAGGCTTGCTGGGGTGCTGGCTGTGGAATTCCTGTATCAGGAGAGGGTCCAGAATGTCCTTAGAGCATGCCCAACTTCGCTCCTTGGGTCCGTAGCCTTCCCAATCTACCAGGTACTCTAGTTGTCCTTGTCTATATCTGAAGTTGAGGATCTTGTTTACCTGGTAGATTGGTTCCCTCTCTAGATTTAAGTGGTGGTGGCGGGGGGGCTCTTGGGTGGGAGTGTTTTCAGATAATGGACCTTGGATAGCTGGCTTCAGACATGAGATGTGAAATGTGGGTGCCACTCAGCTGTGAGGTGGGAGCTCTACTTTGGATGAAACTTCATTGATATGACAGATGACATTGTATGGACCAATATAGCATGCCTGAATTTTCTTGCATGTGTTGTGTTCCTTCACATCCCTTGTGGAGATCCACACCCAATCTCCTGGAGAGTATTCTGGGTTCTTGCTCCTGTGCTTGTCAACGTATTGCTTATACTTGGAGTTGACTACTTAAATTCTTTGGTGAACCTCCTCCCATAC
The DNA here is from genome assembly GCA_026122135.1 of Cathorops aguadulce. NCBI lineage: Eukaryota > Metazoa > Chordata > Actinopteri > Siluriformes > Ariidae > Cathorops > Cathorops aguadulce. Next base: position 9,785,943 of record JAPEIY010000026.1, on the reverse strand, counting down.
TGTACCTGTTGGCTCCATTTGAACCAGTTGTTGATCGATTGTACTTGGATGGGTGCAACATCCCATGGGTTTGGTAGCTGAGTATGCACTGAAATGGGGTTAGTTGAGTTGCAGCATGCTTGAGTGAGTTCTGTGCATACACAGCCCATGGAAGGAATTGTGCCCAGTCTCCTTGGTTCTGCATACAGAAAATCAGTAGGAAGCATCATACTTTCTGGTTAGCCCATTTGACCTGGCTGTTGAATTGTGGGTGATAACTGGAGGTGAGACTCACTGCAGCTGTGGTGGCCTGTGGTGGGAAATGCATGAGCCCCTGCCTCTGAGATTGTGTGGGACATACAGGAGACTGGGGGGGGCAGTTTTCTGGAGGTCTCTGAGGTTGTAATTCTTTAATTTCTTTGTCCAAAGCCCATGTGACAAAAAAAAAAAAAAATTGTGCTAGGATGGGGTGTGGTTCTGAGTTGTGTGGAGAGGAGCTGTGAATTCTGGATGGTGCATCTGCTTTGATGTTCTTCATGCCAGGATGGAAATATATCATGAAATTAAAATGTGTAAAGAACAGTGCCCATCTGGCTTGATATAGGTTGAGGTGTCTTGCCTTTTTGAGATATTCAAGGTTCTTGTGGTCAGTTAAGATAACAAATGTGTGCGTAGCTCCCTCAAGCCAATGTTTCCATTCTTCCAGAGCTAACTTCCTTGTTAGTAGTTCTCTGTTGCCAATATCATAATTCCTCTCTGTGGGTGTGATCATCTTTGAAAAGAAAGCCACTGGGAGCAGTTTGGGCTTCTCCCTGAATTGTCGGGAGAGCACGCCTCCTATTCCAGTCTCAGATGCATCCACTTCTACAAATGGTTTAGCAGGATCAGGATGCTGAATTATGGGGGCCATGATAAAAGTGGCCTTGGGTTTCTTGAAGGCTTCCTCAGCTGCTGGATTCCACTGGAGGCACTGAGGTCCTTTCTTTAGGAGAGAGGTCAATGGTGATACAATGGTGCTAAAGCTCCTAATGAAGCAACAATAGAAATTGGCAAAGCCCAGAAAACACTGTAGTTCAGGGGTATTCAATAGGCAGACTCCGGTCCAGTTTGGACCCAAATGCAATGAAATTCCAACCAAAACGAAATTCAGTATTCTAATTTCATCATAGTGATCCAAGCGAGATTTCATTGCCACATGATTACGCACTATGTCTATCTTTTTTCCCCTACTGGATGTGATTCTGATCATGTATTTACCTTGTGCCCAATCCAATGTCCAATCAGCAGATGTGTATAATAGCATCACTATGACAACTCAGTGTTACTGAAAACTCTGCGAGTGTTTTTCCCCACTGCTGTCTGTTGATCATGCAGGTCACCATTCACTACAACGTGGGCAGATTTGCGAACAGTACCTGTTTGTTTAGCAACCAAAAATCATGACGTGCTCCAAACATGACAAAAAGTGAAAGGTGGATTCTGAAAATCGTGAATTTAAGTTAGAGCGGACTGACAAATATGCATTTGTGCTGCCTGCGGGGAGCATGAAACCAATGTGTTTAATTTGTAATGAAACAGTTGCCCTTGTCAAAAGTGGAAACATGAAATGTTATTACAAAACAAAACATGGCCACTTCGAGCAGAATTACCCCCGAAACTCTGAGGTAAGGGCCAGAAAAATAAGCAAGCATCATACCAAGCAACACGCAGTGTGATAGTCAGGTCAGCCACACAACAGGAGCATCATACAAAAAGGACATCATACAAAAAAATAAATCAAATACCCCTCTCTGATTCCACTGCAGTAAGATGAACTGAAATCCTTGCTGATGGTTTACTGGACTAAGATAGACCTGAAACATGTTGTTTCAATTGCTACTGATGGAGCTCCAAGTATGACTGGGAAAGACAGGGAATTAGTGTCCTGCTTAAAAGCTCATCACCCTGACCTCATAGCATACCACTGTGTCATTCATCAGATGGTTTTGTGTGCCAGTCTTGGAGAGAAGTATTCAGAAGTCATGACAACAGTAATGAGACTTGTCAATTTTTTGAGGGCATCATCTGCACTGCAGAAGCAGCTCTGCTTGCTGTGCTCATTCCTCACTGAGGTTAATGCAGAACTTAATGATTTGCTTCTTCACAACAATGTCAGGTGGCTTAGTAAAGGCAAAGTACTGGAGCGGTTTTGGACACTATGGAAAGAGCTAGAAATGTTTCTGTTGGATTAGAAGAGTCCAAAAGCAAAGCAATTTGTGGAATTCCTGCAAGACAATGAAAAAATGGAAATTGCTGCATTTTTATCTGACATTAATTGCCACCTCAATGATCTGAATTTGAAGCTCCAGGGCAAAAATAACAGCGTGTGTAACCTCATGTCAGCTATCCATGCTTTTCAAAGGAAACTGGAAATATTCAAAAGTGACATACAGGAGGAGGGCCTGCTTCACTTCCCAAAACTGAAAAGTCAAGCTTCAGGAATACACCATCACAATTATGCTGAATTCCCGGACAAATTGATTGAAAATTTTGAAACTCACTTTGGAGATTTCACGTTGGAAAAACAAGTTTTACTGTGCATTGAAAATCCACTCCCAGTAAAAAAAAAATATATATCACAGAATTCTCAATTGAAGCCCTGAAGGACTGCCCATGGGCTTGTGCTGCTTCTCTTCAATCAGAGCTGATTGAGCTTCAGGAAAACCTTGCACTGCAGGAATCTGTCTGTGACCCTGCCACCTTTTGGACTAAGATGGTCCCTGGAACAGGTGTCCCTGTCTTGCAGGAAACGACCCTTCAAATTCTCACCATGTTCCCTTCAACATACTGTTGTGAGTCTGCCTATTCAACTATGAATATGTTGAAGAACAAATACAGGAGCACACTCACTAATGAACATTTACACCAGTGTCTATGCCTGGACCTCACACCTTTCATGCCCAAGTTTAAAGAACTGTTGGCACAAAAAGGTGTCACCTTTCACACTGATATGGACATAACATATCACATTTTGTGCATAGTTCAATAAACTTTTTTGTAGATTTACTGCCTTTTGTGTTCAGAGTTCTAATTTTGGAATTACATTGTCACTATTCCAGACCCTGGACAGATTGGAAATTTGGTGAGTGGACCTTGTGAGTTTCTAATTGAGTACCCCTGCTGTAGTTCCTGAATAGAAACAGGAACGGGCCAGGACATGATGGCTAATACCTTTTGACTGATCCATACTGACTCCTTCAGTGCTGATAATATACCTCAAAAAGGAAATCTGATGTACATGAAATTCACATTTCTCTGCCTTCATAATACAGGTGATTTTCAAGAAGATGGGAGATTACCGATCTGACATGTCCAAGATGGCTTTCTACATCTGGGGAGTAGGTAATGACATATCTCCCCAACATGTCTCTGAGCACATCATTTATCAGACACCGGAAAACACTGGGTGCCGAAGAAAGGCCATAAGGCATTACCTGGTACTCAAAACAGCCGGTGGTGGTATTGAAGGCTTTATTCCACTCATCCCCTTCTCTGATCCTGTTCAGATTATAGGCACTACATAAGTCTAGTTTGGAGAAGATTTTCATGGCACATAGTTGTTCAAAGGATGAGGGTACCAGTGGAAGAGGATAAGGGTATTTCACAGTGATTTGGTCAAGGCCCCTATAATTAATACACAGTCAAAGACCTCCTCCCTTCTTCTCCACAAAGAAGAAGCCAGTCAATGCAGGTGAGGTGGAAGGTCGGATGTACCCTTGGTTCAAGGCTTCCTGTACATACTCTTCCATGCCAGCTTGCTCAATCTGGGAAAGTGGGTAGTTATGGTTGTGTGCTGGAGTGGTACCTGGGAGAAGGTCAATTGCAGAGTCATATGTGCAGTGAGGAGGTAGGCCACAAGTCTTACCCTTACTAAAGACTTACTTTAAGTCCATGTAGCATCCAGGAACATCAAGTGAATCAGTCTGGGGACTCTCCACAGATGTGGAAGAGAGGGTCAGTTGGGGGTGAAGCAGGCAATTTTGGAAACAGGTAGGTGACCACTGAAGAATGCCCTTATGCTGCCAGGAAATTAATGGGGAATATAGCTGAAACTATGGCTAGACCAAAATAATGTTGTGGTGTGCTGTGGATGTGACCAGCAGTGAGATGAGTTCAGAGTGGAGGGCTCCCAACTGAATATGAAGTGAAGACGTGTGAGTGGTGATGAGTCCATCCCCTATGGGACCTCTGTCGATGGTCTTGAGGCTGAATGGTCTCGGCAGTGCATTAGTGGACAGGCTAAATTTCTGGACAATTGAAATGTCGATAAAATTCCCCTCTGCCTCTGAGTCAGTAAATGCAGAGAGCACATGTGTTGACAATGGTAGCTTCAATAAGACTAACATTTTAAAATACTGCATTTTATGAGGTAACAGGGAACTCACTGGGCTGCATGAGGTTTCAGTGGAACTGGTATGAGGTGGATGAACAGGGCACTTGGAAATGAGATGATTGGGATCACCAAATTAGAAACATAAACCCTCGTGTTTTCTTCTTTCTATCTATGCAGCCGCGGCCGGTGTATATTGGCAGAATGGGCAGAGCCCCACTAAGATTCCTCCTCTACGAAAAGTAGATCCATTCAGAAATTGTAGATAAAATGTGTTGCAACTTCAATCACACTGGGAATCGTATTGCATCACGTTGTGGCTAGTGACAAGCTTTGCGAGTGGAATC
>JAPEIY010000026.1:9336361-9347085 GCA_026122135.1 Cathorops aguadulce | reverse complement strand
CGACTATTTTCTTTCATAAGCTAATACAGGGAATGGGAGTAGAATTATATTTTCACATGCAGCATGCATATGCAACTAAGAGTGAACTATAGTATTTCAAAAAGAGCCACTATTAAACGTTTTTGGTGGAAGGGCACCTTTAAAAAAAAAAAAGGCCATTCAGCGACAGACACTTTTCACGTAACCGGCTGTCCGAGTTCAGCGATTGTGAACAATTTTCAAACATGAAGAAAATGTATAAAAGACAAGAGAGTGTGTTTAATGAATGAAATAATTTCTAATCAATAAAAAAGTGGTGTATTTATTACTTTTCTTATACAAAAAGAAAAATGTGTCATATTTGCTTGCATGTCAAGCGTCCGTCAACTTGTTTCAACTCACGTAACGAAACATTATCTGACCTTATTTTGGTTGGAGATCCCCCTCAGAAGCTCAACTGCGCATGTCCTATGTCATTATCCGGGTCTTTTGTGTGAACATATAAAGAGGTTGCCCCACAGCCATTTTTATGCATGCTTTGAATGGAAGTGTTATGTTGGTCTCGATGGTACGTGAACAAGGCAAGTTACATTAAAACACACTGATTCGCAAGAATTTCCCCCGTTATATTTTATTATTAGGAATAGAAGTCAAACATGCAGAATCCATGAAAAAGTTACTGAATGTGTGTTACTGCAGGAGTATGACTCAACGAACGGGGATTCCCAAGGATTTCCTTTTAAATACGGCGAAGTGGACAGATGTACAAAATGCTCACGTAACCCTAACAGACGCTGCTGTATCTGTCCTCGTTAGCATTTTTCTTTAAATTCCAGATCAAGGAGGTCTTTCCAGCTGAAGTTAAATTACAGTACATGGAGGAAACTTCTGCTGGACTGTACAAGTGGCCAACACATCCTGACATCTCGATAGAATCCATTACCAACATCACCAAAAGACTATCAATGCCTGTTCTGGATGAAAAAAGTTCAACCAGAAGACAGTTTTTCAAGTTTTTGTAAAAGTGATGAATTGGTGTGTTACACTTCCTGATGACATTATGCCTGTAATAGCTGTATAATTTTTGAACTATCACGATTTTGATTACATGATTCTTTTTCCTAGTCCCAGACTACATGGCCTACTTAAATAGTTGAAGTAATGAAAAAATTAATTTCTAAATGTCAACATCAGTTTTTGAAATGAAAATTACCATAAAAAGATCTCAAATCTATATTACAATCATTTAATTTCCTAACAAAGAAACATTGTTTAGATAACTTGTGTTGTCTGTCCTATGTGAGAAGAGTTGCAGCTTCATAATGAATCTGTCATGTATGTAGCATGTTCCAGATCTTGAAAATAAATATATCAGGGCTTGACATTAACGCTTGTCAGGGACAAGTGATACTTTATGTCGGACAAGTTCATCATCTCAGTTACTTATTCAGAAAGAGTGATGTGCGCATGCACAATATTCCACTTGCGAAACCGGCCAATACCCCTTCGTGTATTTGAGCTGAAAAGTAAACGGGTCATTTATGACTGGTTTTAATCGTGTCATACACGTGGATTTATTGACATTTCTGTTGGCGGGATCATTATTCAACTGTATATTTAAGTTGAGTATGTGGTAATTTCCAAATCTTTGAATTGTTGTTGATGGTATTCATTATATAGCAGAGCGTGTGTGGCGTGGTGTGCTGGGCTTGGAATGTGCACCTGCATGCGTGTGGATTGACAGGGAGTGAGGTAGGAGTGGGGAAAGTTATCTATGAAATACCAGAAAATACTAGAAAATGTCCCTCCTGAAGTTCGGCTTCACAAAGAAGTCTAGTGAATCCGAGGCATCTGGTGCTGAAAAGAAGAGGAAACAATCACAGCAGAACTATGAAAGCAAGAGAGAGTGGAAATTTCTCAGTTCTTGGAAGGATGAATCTGAATGGGTCCAAGACACCGGAGATGGAATGCAATATTCTCTGTGCATATTGCATCCTACTTTATTAGTTTGTGGGGGGTTTTTTTTTCCTCAAATATTTCTTCGGACAAGTCAACTTCGCATTCGGACAAGTAAATTTACTTTCAACTTGCCCGACAGGACAAGTGGTTTCAAAAATTAATGTAGAGCCCTGCCATACGGCCTGCACAGCTGCCGTGATTCCGCCGGGCAACGTCGCTTGGAACATCACGTCATTGATCCACAAAGCAAGCACAGACGCATTGCCATGCAGAGCGCTGGTCTGTCCCAAGCCACCTGCACAGCCGCGGCAAAGCCACCGAGCAACATCGCTCGAAACACCGTGCCAAGAACAAAAGCAGTGCCGCACGGAGCGCTGGACAACCACAGTGTTAAGAGCAACGAGCTCACTGCAGTCCATAGTGAGGAGCACAGGCATCACCCACAGCAAACCAAGGCCTGGATGGAATCAGTGCCCAAAAGTGGGTCCGGAGCTGTACCACAACCAGCGGACAAAACACTCAAACAAAAAAACAAACATCAAACTACACAAACCATAAAGAAAAACAAAAAATAAAATGAAAAGCTCTGGTGAGAAACGGCAGCCAGAATGCACACAGCGTACTCTCAACCTGAACCGGAAACATTTCAATACAATTAGAATGTAGATTCTTTCATGATCATCATATTAGTGATGCACAATGTAATCGCCAATTTTGACTCATGACCAAGGAATTCTTTCACAATATGCTGTTTTTGTTTGTGACAGTTTTGATTTGTGGTTTAACTGTTTGTGGACCTTCTCTTTGTCTCTTCTCCCTTTCCAGCCATATGACGTCAACTTGCAAGTCACATCAGTGTTATCGAAGCTATCTTTGCTGCCCCATCCTCACTTACATGAGTATTTGTTAGACCCCTACATCAATCTGTCACCTGGCTGTAGATCCCTCTTTTCCGTCATTGTGAGGGTATTGTTGTTGTTTCTCTGAGTTTCTTTTCCATTTGTGGTGTTTTTTTGCATTTGCATGTAACAGCAACAAAATCTAAGTGGTGCTAGTGGGAGTTGATGAGCTAATACTTCTTGTTGACATCAGGTGGTGGGAGACTTGATGTTGAGGATCCACCGTATTCCAGACTTCAACCCTAAACTGCTGCTAGTGAGGAAGAGGCTGCTCGGAATGGAACCAGAGGGATCAAGGTAGTACAGATTTCAGGGGAGGCTGATATAAATTTGAGATTATTTGATGATTGTTTCATTTTTGGCATCCACATCAGATTTTAGTCTTCACTGTATCATGCAGCACCATGTCAAGCATTTCTGGCATACATCTGATTGAATGTGTGCTGTTTCTTACACTGATTTTTTTTTTGGGGGGGTTCCCATTTAGTATTGATCATGTGACGTTGCTGGAGGGAGTCATCGTCCTGGAGGAGTTCTGTAAGGAGCTGGCAGCCATCGCATTTGTTAAGTTCCACGCTTCTGCATCTTCATCCCCCTGAACTCCTGCCTGCTGTACCCTGGACACAAGCATCATTGGCACAGTTCCAACTTGACAGAGTGGGCAGCTGGCACCCACTGAATCCCATTCATCCTTCAGATCAGGTTCCTGTCTATAAAGCTCCAGAGGGTCTAGACTCGTCTGTCTGAGAACATGCAGGAGAGGATGAGGATGGAGGCAAAATGCCCACAGGTCAAACTTGCACAGGTGTGAAGGTGAAAGGTGATTGTGGTAGTACTCATGATGCATATTCTTGTGCTTTGTCCCTCTTTTAATTCATCCAAATCATCTCCTCCACTTTGTTCGTTTTTGCCATTTTATACATTTAATTTTAAGTTTGCCTTTTATTGTCCTCCTGGCTTTGCACATGAACTTAAGGATTTTTTTTTTTTTAACCCACAGCGTGTTTCACTTCACATTGGAACACACCTTACTTATTTATTCTTGTCCAAAACAGATCTTAGTTCTGGAAGAACTAGAAAAAATATATATATATTTACGTCATGTAAAAATTTTACTCTTTGATTAGAGATACTAACTAAAAAAAGCTCTGAGCTTTATCTAAAAACAAATGTGTGTAAAATTGAATTGTAATAATCTGTAGTTACAGTAACACATACTGTGCTTATTATTTTCTTGTGGGGAAATGATACCAAATGATGCACGATGTATCCATTAATGCATCCATTAATGCATATGCAACCTTAACCATTATGTTGATACTTTGATAACTCAGGATTAGAAATCGAACTGTGCTTAAAAAAAAAAAAGTAGAATCTGCAAACTGACCTGCTGCACTACTCTTCATTTTATCAGTCCTGATCCCTCTTTCAAATTGGACTGCGCACATTTGCACATCAGACATCGGATTTCACTGGAGTGTCCTCGGAGAACTGTGCGTCACGTTCATGACAGTGTTTGGAAACCTTTCATTTTTAAGGGTTTAACTTCATTGCCTTATGTATGTGTGTTTAATTTATGTTGTGTGTGTGTCTTGTGCTTTATGCTAGGCTAAGGTGTAGTTATTCTTGTCACTCTTGGTTATTTATTGTGTGTAAGGACTTAAATTTTGAATTTGAGAAAGTTCAAGAATTGTTTTTTGCTTCTCTTACAATTTCAGTATTATATGACAGAACATCTGCCATATCCCCCCCCATCAGCTACATTGAAACATGCACCAGCAATAGTGTTCTCTAGTAGACTTTTTTTTTTTTCCTGTGAACTGCGTAAAAAGGTTTACAATGCTGAAATAGTCCATTTCCTGTACAGCTGGATTTGTGACATAGTTAAGATGTGTTCTTAAGGGATTAAGTTAAGATGTGCAGGATTTTAAGTTTTTTTTTTTTGTAGTGTTTTTTCCAGAACCTTGGATCGAGGCACAGGTTAATCAATTTTAATGATTACAGCATAACAGGGTGTGCTATTTATAGGAAAATAATCATAGATGGGAAGGTTACCACTCAGAAACAGCATGTCCTGAAGTGTTTTTTTTTTTTTTCCCCTCTTGTACCACAGCAAGGAGCCTACATATGCAGACAGCATTTTTGGCCAACATTTGTGCTCCTGAAATAAAAGGTCAAGTCCTTGACCTTAAGCCTGCTGTTACATTGGAATTTACCATACATTCGACATTGTAATGTACAGTGGATGCTAAATGCCGAGTGAGAGTCCTGGCAAACATACTGAGACATAAAATTATTATTATTTTTTTTTAAAGTTAGGCAGTTATTGTGATGTGATTACCAGCACATGCCTATTTAGTTCCATTTACCTTTGAGAATATCTTTTCCCCTGTAAATTGATCCAATTAATCAAATTTGTAGTTGATCTTTTTAATTAAATTGCACATTCATGGTAGACAACATTGTCCTATTTAAGTTGTACATACCTAATACTTATTTTATATAAGACTTATTTTAATTGTCTTTTGTTTAGTACCAAAGGGTCCTGTCATGTACAAGTGGCTTGTTTCTTGTAAAAATCCTTATTTCTTAAACTTGCACATTTTATACCATAAATGTTCCTGAGAGGTTTTCTCTAATCCTGTATATATGTGTACAATGATGTAAAATGCATGCAAACATTTTCTAATAGTATCCTTTCTTTGTTTCCATCTTTTTTTTTTTGCCATGCTTTTTAACCTCTTGGCTGCCAATTAATATGGCTGTGACTTGGCATTTGCAGATAATTTAAAAAAAAAAAAAGATTCTCCAGTCTTGAAACAATGGGGATGGGTCAACACCTCATGATTGACTTTGATTCAGATGCAATTACAACAAGATTTTTGACAAGTTGTTTTTGTTCCAAATAATTTGCTGCTTTTAACATCTAATTAACCAGCATACAAAACACTAGGCTTAATGTATTTAGAGCTGTGCAAAGAATGTCTTGTTTGGATCAAGAAATGCGACCTAGAAATTTTTCTTCATGTTAAATATAATGGAATTTCATAACTACTTATTAACATATGCCTAAATGTGACACATGCCTTATTTGGGTGCAACAAAGGATGGCATTTATGCCCTTTTGGGGTTTGGGTCTTACACTTAATGTATTTTCATTTTACTGATGATGTTTTGTGAGTAGTCTAATTAGAAAGCCACCAAATTCCATTTTATCAGTACTAGATGTGTTTTCCCTGGTTTTCATTTCCTCAGACCAGTCACTGTTCTGCTTGACAGATTTGGTGGCAGCTTTTGTCAGTGTAGCTCATGGCATTGCATCGGATTGATACAAAAGGTCAAAAGTCACTGCCATGATGCAGCAATGAGCTGTTGTTTAGATCATTGCATTGCATGCTCACAATCTTGGTCCATTAAAGTAGGCAAGGCTGTGTATTAGAAGGGTGTTGCACTCTTTCAGCCCCCAGTAACAGACTGTACGCTGAACATTGTGATTCAGCATCAAATACATTTTGTTGCACCTTTCATCTATTTTATACCTTTTAAGAAAAAAAAGGGTTCTTATATACTTTCCGTCCCAATTAAAATATTCTGTTTCTCCAAGAAGTCTGTATTTTGCATTATTTCAAAAATAATTTTGCAGTGCTTTTATATCTACACATTGTTCGGTGCATTTTTTTTTTTTTTAGAAAACTATTTATTCTCTTATCTGAATAAGCAATCCATAAGCTATCTTTATGGTTCCAAAAAGTCCATTCAACTTCTTGCAGTTGTCGTTTGTCCAGTTATCACTCTCTCTCTCTCATAAGTCTATAACTTGAGTATCTCTATAAATTATCTTTGGTATTTCCAACCCAGATTATTAGCTCTGAAAAACACTATCAATTTAAAGATTACAAATGTCTACACAAGATCCATATTTGTAGAACATCTGGAGCACAGTATGGGGGAAACAAAAAACACTAATTACATACAGGATGTAACTGTGCTTTCACAAACCCTCTCCCATGGGTACAGTGCTTTATGCACAGTCTTAACAGGGCACCCACCATGCTGTTGTGCACCCTGGCAGCTGACTTGCTAAGTGAGACTAGTTGTAGGTAAGTCAACCTAAAGAAATGAGATGTTTGCCCTCATACCATCCTGATGGTTTAAAAAAAAAAACCTGACCATCACACTGTCTGACAAGAAAAACTTAAGGGCCGGATGGACTGTCTAGTAAGCTCCTGATTTGGATTGAGTACTGAGGCACGACAGGTGGAAAATGTTCACACCCAACTTTATTTCTTGTACTTTTGTTGCTTTTCAGCTTCGCTCACTCGTTTGCTGCTCTCACACATGCGTGTTCTGATCGGGAGCAATCCCTCCTTTTCTATCCTCCACCATCACCAAAAAGCACACACAACATTAATGTATTGACTGCCAGCTTCACTCACTCGTTTGCTGCTCTCACACATGCGTGTTCTGGTCGGGAGCGATCCCTCCTTTTCTATCCTCCACCATCACCAAAAAGCACACACAACATTAGTGTATTGACTGCCACTAGCCTTCCTTGACCCCACCTTCCATTCACAAACTGACACTTGGTTATGCCCCCATTGCTACAACCCCCACCACCCAACTCAGGCCTGGGAGCCATTCAGCCTGCAATGGACACCCAACCCTGATGGGACAGGAAGTCCCCCACCACTATCTGCGCCTACCTGTGGACCACCTCAAATTTGAACAGTTGGAAGGCGAGATACCAATAGGTGATCCGCATATCGGCATCCTTTATGCAGTGCAGCCACTGGAGAGGCGTGTGGTCTGAACGGAGGGTGAAAGGGCGCCCCAGCAGGTAGTATTGGAGGGTGAGGACCGCCCACTTGATGGCCAGACACTCCTTTTTGATGGTGCTGTATGTACTTTCATGCATTGAGAGTTTGCGATTAATGTACTGCATGGGTCGTTCCTCACCCTCCACCTTCTGGAACAAAACGGCCCCCAGCCCTCTGTCTGATGCGTCCGTCTGCAAAATAAAGGGGAGAGAGAAATCAGGATAGTGTAGAAGTGCCCCCACACATAGTGCAGCTTTTACCTTCATGCAGGCCTGTTAGTACTGCTTTGTCCACTGGACCGGATCTGGTGCTCCCTTTTAAGTGAGATCAGTCAGTGGGCTGATAACATCGAAATAATTACATATGAACCTGCGATAGTAGCCAGCCAGCCCCAGGAACTGTCTCGCCCCCTTTTTGGTCTTGGACTTCAGGCAGGCTGCAATCGCATGACCCAAGTGGAAACCCAGGTACTGTACTTCCACCCACCCAATTGCACACTTTTTCGGGTTAGCTGTGAGACCTGCATGCTTCAGTGACTCTAGGACGGTCCTAAGGTGTTCGAGCTGCCATGGCCAATCGTTGCTGTAAATAATGCCATTGAGGTAAGCTGCCTTGTAGATGGCGTGGGGGCAGAGGACCTTGTCCATGAGTCACTGGAATGTAGTGGGCACCTCAAATAATCCAAAAGGGAGTGTGACAAGTTGTGTGGAAAAGGCCATTTTCTCTCGGGATAGAGGAATCAATATCCCAAAAGCAAGCAGCACCTAATCAATCAAGCAACTCATCAATGTGAGGCTTCGGGGATGCATCAGATTTAGACACCACATTAACTTTTCTGTAGTCCACACAGAACCGGATCAACTGGGTCTTGGGAACCAGGACCACCGGGCTGCTCCGGTTGCTATGTGACTCCTCGATTATGCCCATTTCAAGCATGGCCTTGAGTTCATCCCTAACTACCCCTTTTTTGCGGTAAGGGAAGCTACGTGCCACCAGTCCTGGGGTGTTTCAATATGGTGTTCTATGAGGTGGCTGTGGCCAGGAAGGGGCAAGAAAATGTCAGAAAATTACTTTTGCAACCTGGCAACCTCTGTGAACATCCCCATGCACACACCGAACCTTCACCACTTGTGCTCTCCCTAATGCCTCACTTTGCACCAGGCTTTGGTGGATTGAGGTCTGATTATAGTCGGAATCCACCAACAAGTGGTACATATCCCCTTGAATACTCGCCGGTATACAATACACTCCAGCCCAATCGAGGGTGGTCTCTGGCGCATTGGCGATCCAGACCACAGCTCCCACCTCCCATCGTGGAACACTGACTCTGGAGATGCCCAGGGAAGCAGCACCAGCATACCGGCCCAGGCTTCACCTCTGCACCAGTGTTAAAGGCATCACTGACCTGGGGGGAGAAGAGACAGACACGGAAGGGAAAGACAGGAGGATACCACAGGTGCCGTAGGCCAACTGGGGGGGAGCCGGTCCCCACCTCTCTGGTGGGGGAACAGAATGGGGGGAGAGAAGGAGAGAGAAAAAGTGGTGATACCTCTGCCTGCCTCCAGAACCGCCCCCAAATGGTCCTCCGCCAACTTGATGGTTTGATCCAGTGAGGCCCAGCAATGATACTCGACCCACTCTGACATTCCTTCTAGAAGTCATGTGATGAACTGCTCCAGTGTCACCAGGTCCGTGATCCCCTTGGCGTCGTGGTCGTCCGCCCTCAGCCACCACCAGCAGGCATCCTGGAGCTATTGGCCAAATGCGAACAGCCAATCAACCACCTCCAGTGTCAGCATCTGGAAGTACTGGCAGTATTGTTCTGGGGAGCAGCAGACATGATGCAGGATGGCTCGCTTCAGGTCTGCGTAGACGAGCCGGTTGTCGGCAGAGAGCTGCTGCGTGGTGAGTTGCACCTCTCTAGTCAGTAGCAGAAGTAGGAGTGCTGTGCACTGCTCGACCGGTCCCCTCCACGCTTCAGCAGCTTGCTTGAAGAGCGATGTGAAGGCTTCCGGATTGTCGTGTAGCCCCATTTTTGTGAGGGTGATGTAGTGGGTGTCCACTGCGGTGGCGATTGAGGACCCTGCTGACGCGAGCAGGTGCTGGAATACCTGACAATCATTTTGCTTGGCCAGCAGCAAGGCTTCAAATCATTGTTCCTGCTTCTTTTGAAGGGCGATCTGCACTTAGTGCTGGTTCTGTTGGGGGCAGTAGCGAGGGCATGGATCAGGTCCTTGAATGGGGAGGACTCCATGTGTGGTTCTCTTCAGTATTCCCAGGTTTCAGCACCACTGTACTAAGCTCCTGATGTGGGTGGAGTACTGAAGCACAGCAGGTCGGAGATGATGTTCACACTCAATTTCTTCTACTTTTGTTGCTTTTCAGCTTCACTTGCTTGTTTGCTGCTCACGCACACAGACGTGTGTTCTGGTCGGGAGCAATCCCCCCCCTCTTCACTCTCTCCCTCCTTTTCTATCCTCTACAGTCACTGCAACAAACAACATTAATCAACAACAGGTGTATTGACTTTGCCACTCACCTTCCCCGGCCCCGCCCTCCATTCACAAACCGATGCTTGGCCACACCCCAGCTGCCACAGACGGCCTTCAACCTCAGTTGTTTGATGTACCTTACTCCAAGGGACACATCCCTCGTACCTCTATGGGACCAGACAGCCTCCCCAGGCAACATCTTTGGTGACCCTGTCTGTCCACTGGGGAACTGCCCCATCTGAATTCCTTACATTAAAAATGGCTTGAAATTTTAGCCAGCCAATGATTTGAGCTCCATTCCAGTTGCATGCTTAAGACCAGTCTTCAAAATACCCACAAATTTAGTATGCCTCTTAGCATTATTGATGCATCTGTTGTCAGCAGTGTGTACCTATCAACTGCATGCTCAGTTAATGCTATGACATCACGGACTGGGATATGCTGCTTAACCCACACTGTGAGGACATAGAGGGGCTGACACACTGTCTGACAGATTACCTTAACTTCTGTGCAGACGTGGTCTCCCCCGCTAAGACTGTACGGTGTTACCCTAATAACAAGCCATGGGTAACACAGGA
>JAPEIY010000026.1:8499488-8510131 GCA_026122135.1 Cathorops aguadulce | reverse complement strand
AATTGGTATGGACATTTTAAACGTATCCAAATATTGGTATGGACACGTCCATAGTGTCCATACGCAATTTTACGCCCGTGCTATCAACGCATTGTTGTATTGTTACCACAATGCTTACAAAACCTAATGTCTCTGAAGCAACCTACTGGATTCACAAAATGAACACATGCTGTGCCATCATGGTGGTTTAATGTTAAGCTAGCTAGTCAGTGAAGCTGTACCTGACATGCTAGCAAACTTTTTTCCACTCTTGAAATCCTATTGGGTAGCTAAGGTTACTAGAAAAAAGGTTTCTAAAGTTTATTTGGCAAGATTATGCTAAAACATTTCTGAAAGGACTTCAAATAAGTTAACGTTATTCATGTTAGCATAACTCCATTTTTACATGCTAACTAATAGTGTCCAAGTTAACTAGCTATGTGTTAACGTTAGCCATGGACAAGGCTATGGCAGCTTGGTAAGCATATTCATAGAAAGTCATTTGACTACCCAGGCTGCAAAGCTATTGCAATGTTATCACTAGCTCTAAAAGCACAGACAACTTTGTTGCAAGCTTTCTTTTGGAATAAAACATTTTACGTACCTCAATATGCTTCCACAGGTCAGACAGCGAGTTTTTGTAGGCCATGATGTGGTTCATTTTAGGCAAACAAAGAAAACATTTTAAATGAAACAAGTCTTTAATCCTTTCAGAGAACTGAAATATGAGTTCATGGGCCATGGGTGTGTTCATTCCCCAGAAGAACCACCTCCTTCCATTCTGCCATCAACTGACTGTGTTCAAATAATGCTGCTGAGAAATCATTTAACTTGATTTTATAGTCTATGGACGTGACTTAGCCCAAGTGATTACTGATTGGCTGTCTCAGTGTTACCTGCGAAAAAAAAAATCATGTTTTAGGAAAGAAAACAAAAAACATCCACTTTCAAAGCTGCTTCATAGTAATGAGTAACGAGGACCTTGATAGAAATGTAGTGGAGTGAAAAGTACAATATTTGTCATTCAAATATAGTGAAGTTAAAGTCGTAGGTTTAAAAAAAAAATACTCAAAGTACAGATACTCAAGTAAATGTACTTTGTTACTGTCCACCTCTGGTAAGGATGTAAATTTAATTGCACAAATTAAAATTAAGGGAGATGCACAGTGGTGCAAAACACAGTGGACTACTACTCAAAGATGACCAGTCTCCTCAACAACACAACCACCTATGAAACCCTGAGGTGGGATCCCACCAGCAGTTACAAAAAGAAAGTTGTGAGCTGTCTACAACAACTAGAAAAGGACCATCAACATCAACTGATCTCTTTACTACAGACTGTACCCTGGGGAAGCCATTCCTCTAATTTATGGACTTCCCAAAATTCACAAAGATGCTCCACTCAAACCCAGCAGCAGCATAAACTTTGTCACCTACATCACCACCAAACACCTAGCCACCATCCTGGCTCCTCTTGTTGGAAACACCGCACATCACCTCAACAACTCCCAAGATTTTGCCACTAAAGTTGCAGGCCTAAAGTTAAACTCAGCGTTTAACTTTCCTACGATGCCACTTCTCTCTTCATTTACATTCCCACCACAGAAGCAGTCAAATTGGTTAGGAAACAACTACAAGACAGTACCTTACCAGACAGAACAAACCTCACCACGGACCACATTTGCACCCTGCTTGATCTGTACCTGACCACCACTTTATTTCCAGTTCAATGAATGAATGTTTCTGCAGAGAGAAGCATGGATGTGTCATGGGCTCACTGGTGTCTCCTATAGTGGCCAATCTATACATGGAGGAAGTGGAAAACAAAGTCTTGACCATTTTTTCAGGAGTTGCTCCCAGTCACTGGTTCAGGTATGTGGATGACACCTGGGTAAAAATCAAAACCCATGAGGTGGAAGCCTTCACAGAGCACATCAGTGCAATGGATATCAACATCAAGTTCACTCAGGAGGACATCAGTGGAAACAACTTAGCCTTTTTGGACTGTGGCATGCACATTGAACAAAACATAAACCTTGTCATTGAGGTCTGCCTGAAACAAACACACAGACTAGTACCTACTGTTTGACTCTCACCACCCACTGGAACACAAATTGGAGGTCATTAGGATCTTACATCACAGGGCTCAGAACATTCCTACAGTGGTGGAGGGGGAAAGAGAAGGAGCAAAAACACCATCAAGGAAGCACTGAAGTTTTTATTCACTTGTGTTACACATTGTTTCTAACATGATAAAATCTTCAAATGTTACAGTACTCTTGAAATCGTTAATCTAGAATGTAAAAACTGTATGGTGGGCAAGTCTTGGCCTGGAGAAAATATTTGTCTATTTGGGGTTGTTGGTCCAGAAATGTTGTAAAGTCCTGCTTTACTAATAGCCCTTTTCCACCAGTGTGGTGCCGCTGCATAATCTGGAACTGGTTTCATGCATTTTGATTGAAACAAGACTGGGGCTGGTGCCAAAAAGCTGTCACAATCACGGCACCATAAAACTGCTGGTCCCAAAAGTAGGAACCCCTGATGTCAGTGGCTATAGGAGGAGCTACTGCAAAAAAAAAAAAAGAAACCTGCCATTTTGATCATCCTCCTTCAGCTGCATTTTTCTTGCAGGCGACCATGAGTCCCATTCATTGCCTTCGATCTGCAGCCAACGCAGCAATTGCATCAGGGTGCAAATTGCCCTCTGTGTCCCCTAACATTTTCTGTATATAGTTCAGATAGCTTGTCCTCTGTTGACCTGGACGCCTTTTGCCATGAGCTGGAACATAGAGGGTGTACCTCCTGCATGGCTCTTTCTGGCATCCTAAGGGTGTGTCCACGGAACCATAGTGGACACTGTGTTGATGAGGGGCTGGGTGTTTTGTCGTTTTGAAGATCTGAGCATTGCTCACACAGTCAAGGTGTTTTTGATGTTAAGCATGATTCTATAACAAGATGTAACATGCATTTATCTTGTTTTCCATGTTGACTGATAGTACCCAGGATTCAGATCCATACAGAAGCACTGTCGCACAAGTGGTGTTGAAAAGTTTAATTTTAGTTGCATTGGGCATTGATGGGCTTCTCCAGATCTTTTCTAGTTTCCAGAAAGCAGTCCATGCAAGTGTCTTTTGCCTGATTAGGTCACTGTTACTAGATGCCATCATGGATCCCAGGTATTTAAAGTTGGCTACATGGTTTATTGGATGTCTGTATACTTCCAGAGGAAGCTGTGGGTTGCAGTTGATGGTCATGTACTTGGTCTTGGGAACACTGATGATGAGACCTAGTTGTTTTGCTTCAGCTGCTAATTTGGAAAGTTGTGCCTGTATCCTAGGTATGGATGACTCAAGCAAGGTGGTGATGTCAGTGAAATCTAGATCATTTAGAATTTTGGCAGGGTGTCTCCTAGATTGATGAGGATGGGTAACTACGCCAGAGTCTGTGTTCTCCATTGATTTCTTCATTAAGAAGTCAATAACAATGAATGGGGCAAGAACAACATCTTGCAGTACCCAGTTGTAACCTGAAATGGGTCAGAGATGTTCCCAACCACCATGACCGCACTCTTGGAAATGGTGTAGAGTGCACTGATTGCTTTGACAATGGCCTCTGGGATGCCATAGTGCCGTAGAATGGTGAACATGACGCTTCTGTTAATGGAATCAAATGCCTTTTTAAAGTCAATAAAAATGATGGTCAGTGGAAGTCGGTAGGTTCCAAAGGCTTCCGTGATCCTTTGCAGGGTGTGGATTTGCTAAATGCAACTTCTGCCTGGACAGAAACCAACCTGGTTATTCCTTAGTGGAGTTTTGATGAACTCTGAATATTTTGACATTGTAAAACATTTAGGCTCCTTAAAAGCAGGGAAAAGTCAAGCCAGCAGGGGGTCTGTGGTGGAAGAGCCGATCACTTTTTCTTTTCCATAACCCCTCCGTGTGGGTGTCTGTGTTATTTATTTTTTTAATCCTTCATCTCTCTTCATGACGAGATAGTTTGAGCTCTGTGCCATAGACAGTGTTGTTTGCTTAAAGTTGTGTGGTGGTTTTGGTTGTTGAATGGCATTTAACAGCATGCAGAGTCCTGGTAGAAGTTGCCAGAAAGGTCAGTGGGAAGCTGCACATGCAACTTGATGTGTGGTTCAAATTCATACTGCCACTTGTGCTTCGCAAGAATCAGAAATGTGAAAATAAGCCAGAAGCAGCCTTTATTTCCCTCTCCACTTTCCCTTTTCTGTCTCTGAATTTTTTTTCTTTCCCATACACACAGGCAAATGCTGAGATCGGAAGTAAACGGACCTACATGGGTTACACATTCAAAATTCATGTTTTCCTGCAAGTGTTACCTCAGTAACATTTCAGCTTTCATGACCTCATGTTCAGTTCTCAAAATCACCAAGGCAGAACTGGCTCAGCCCCATCTTGATGGAAAAAGAGCTTTAGTCAACTGGTTCTGGGTTGTTGTTTTTTATATTGTATATAGTTGTACAACGGCATCTACTGGTAACTTCATATTATTTCACTTACCCTGCTGAAAGCAATTATATTCTCACTAGACTAAAACTGTTGATCATAATGCACTCGCCTCCAGTGTTAGTGTTCAACAGTATTAATGCTTTTTCCTTTTCATCAAATTCCTTCAGAAAAACTGGCGTGTCATCATTCTTCAATTTCATCCAATCTACATGGTTTGTCCATGAAGGCACCTATTTTAGATGTATCGTATCCAGTAGTGAAGATTTAATTGGTACCTTAACTGAAATGTTTGCCTTATCTGGCATGAGTGACTAATGCATAACATTCCAGCCCTTTTCCATCACTGAAGATGTATTTACATGGACTGATTTTGTTGGTGAACCACAAGTCGATCAGTGACTTGAAGTTCAGTATTTGTAACATGGGACCTGGTCTAGTGCTTTCTTTCCTGTTTTTGTGTATTGTCTTAATTAATAAACAGCAAGGTAATATGGTGGTAAAATACAAGACAATGCCAGGGTGTTCTATATAGGCAGAAATATATTAGGAAAGAAATATGTTAGAGTACACACAAATCCAAGGTTTTGAGGGCTTTGGGGTTTTTTTTTTTTTAGAGAAAATAATGTTTTTAATTTATTGCTTGGTTTGTCTTTCAAACACAATAAAAGAGGGCTTCATGTTAAATTTTGACTTGTGTGTGCTTTAGCAAGTATTAAGATTAATTGGATAATGTAGAATTGGTTGGATTTGGATAGAGTATGAGAAAAAGCCAAACGGTACATCATTAAAAAAAAGAGCTGAGTGAGAGAATTTGGTGAGAATATTTTGGGAAATTAATGCACAAAAAATTGCCAAAAAATACATGAGTGAGGACATGACCAAAATAAGTGATTTTAAGGTCCGCTGGAGCCAGCTGAGAAAAAAAGCCATCCACCACAATGTCCTTTTTGTACTTTTGCAGAAAAGTCTTGGTAGGGTAAAAGCGATAGATCGTTTTAAAAGACACTTGTTTAACTTTGTTAGTAATCAAATATTTAGAAGGTGAACACCATTTTTTCTTCTGTTCCAGGTCTGAGGTAAAGTGATTCTGCTAAGGAACAGCACTCAGAATAGAGACATTATCTCTTTGAAACAGCATGTAGATCGAGTCAAGTTTACTTGTATAGCGCTTTTAACAATAAACATTGTCACAAAGCAGCTTTACGGAATTTGAATGACTTAAAATATGAGCTAATTTTATCCCCAATGAGCAAACCTGTGGTGACGGTGGCAAGGAAAAACTCCCTGTGATGACATGAGGAAGAAACCTCGGGAGGAACCAGACTCAAAAGGGAACCCATCCTCATTTGGGCAACAACATGACTATAACAGTCCTAACATAAAGTCAGCCTCGTTGATGCTATGAACCCCCCACCGATGGAAACCCGAGCGCAAAACCGTTGACGACAAGTCAGCAAGTCAACTGCAGTCCCCAGCCACAGAAGCACCACTGCAAGAGTCCAGAGCATCCTCCAGGTGCAACCCCCAACTGTCCACATAGGGCCGCCCTCCACAGGAGCTATGCGATGAGACTCCAACCAGACACAGGGCACCAGGATGGATCAGGTAGGTCTGAGGAGCAGAAGAGGTCAGCATCTCGATCCCAGGACCGACAAATAACTGTGTAATCTATTTGCCAGTCTGAGTGTCCTGTGTCACTCAGTATAATCTATCCTTAATAATAGCAAAGTAGGGGAAGGCCAGTGTCACATTTGGCTGGAGAATTTGACCATCGATTACTCTCACTTGGTCAAATGCATGCTGCAGAGTCTCGCCTCATGACTGCTCTAACAGGAAATCCTCAAGGGAATCCCTGAGAAAGGGAGGAGGGGCGGGGTGCTCCTTGCTCCGCGTATCGCCCTGACGTGGTGTTGAAGTAGACTGCTCTGTGACAGCTTCCCCAACCAATGCTAGACCGGGATCTTCCCAAGACGTATTACTGCAGGACCTACTTCCTACTATGGGTTTCATTAATCCCTTAAACCCTGGCCAATCAGTCCCCAAAATCAGCAAATGGGTGAGACGAGGGTTAACTGCCACCTTTACACTATGCTTTTCTCCCCGAAATAGAATGTGAGTGGGCACCAAAGGGTAGTTGTAAACATCCCCGTGCACACACAATACCTTCACCACTTGTACTCTCCCCAATGCCTCACCTTGCACCAGGCTTTGGTGGATTGAGGTCTGATTACAGCTGGAATCCACTAAGACCTGATAGCCTTGGAGCGTATATGATACGCTCCATCCCAGTCGAGGGCAGTTTCTGGCGCATTGGGGACCCAGACCACCGCACCCACCTCCATCATGGAACACTGACTTTGGAGATGTCCCGGCTCCCCACAGCGCCAGCACACCGGCCCAGGCTCTCCCTCTGCACTGGTGTTACGGACATCACTCACCTGGGGGGGAGAAGACATGGACAAGGAAGGGGGAAATGGGAGGACATCACAGGCGTGTCGAGGCAGCTGGGGGGGAGCTGGCCCCTGCCTCCACGGTGGAGGAACAGGTGAGGGCAAGAAGCAGAAGGAGAGAGAGAAGAGAGGAGAGGAGAGAAGGGGAAGCCTGTCTTCCTGCCATCGGAACTGCCACCATGTGGTCCTCTGCCAACTTGATGGCTTGATCCAGAGATGCCAGGCAATGACACTGGACCCAGTCTGCCGTTCCTTCCAGAAGTCACATGATTAATTGCTCCAGTGTCACCAGGTCAATAATTCCCTTGGGTCACAGTTGTCAGCCCTCAGCCACCGCCCGCAGGCATCCCGGAGTTGTTGGCTGAATGCGAACGGCCAGCTGACCTCCTCCAAGCGCAGCACGTGGAAGCGCTGTCGCTGTTGTTCCGGGGAGTGGCCGACACGCTGGAGAATGGCTCTCTTTAAGCCTGTGTATATGAGCCGGCTGTCAGAGGGGAGCTGCAGCAAAGCATTGTTCCTGCTCCTTTCAGAGGGCGATCAGCACTTGATGCTAGTTCTGCTGTGCTGTGGCGAGGGCATGGACGAGGTCCTTGAAGAGCAAGGACTCCAAGGATGGGCTCGCTTCTGTACTCCCGGGTTTTAGCACCACTGTGGAAAGCTGCCCTAATGTGGATGGAGTACAGAAGTATGGTAGGTGGATTGTTAGTGCTTTGACACTTTATTTCTCTGCTTTTCAGCAAGACACAACAGGGACAGGTGCACACACACAAACACACGCAGTCGTGTTTGGGTCCCAACCAACACTCCTCTGCTCTCCTACTCCTTTTATACCCTGCCATCACTGCAAGAGACACACACAGACACGTATACATTTAATTGACGACAGGTGTAGCGATTTAGCCACTCACCTTCCCTGACTCCACCCTTCACAAACTGACGCTCGGCCACGCCACTGCCACAGTCACTCTCGATACAGGCCTGTTGCTTTGCTTGGGTTCAGTGTGACCAGAAACTAAATGGCTGCTTTGCTCGGTAGAGCAAGAAAATAAAAAGGTGACATGCCAGTACCTGAAGTCTGGAGAAAAGTAAAGTTGTGTCGTCGCCTGTATGGAACACACAGCCGCATTGCTCCTCGCATCAACCTGTAAATGCTGGTAGTCAAGCTATTTCTTCTGTCCTGCTCGTCTTGTCCAGGTGAACACCGTTGCTTCTTGACTGGCAGCAAGTTAGCCACGATGGCGACCAAGCATGGCTTCGCCACTGGACTGACTACTAACGTGATTTCACAGTCAATAAACTCGACATACACAGTCATTGATACCGTAGTTATCTAACTGATAACTTTCTTCATTTAAACTCCACTCCAGTGTGCTAGAGATAGAGCCAATACCATGTAAACTCAACTTTCTATACTGCGAGCTCAGACTAGACGTCCGCACTCTTTCATCTTCTCTCTTCCTTTTCTCCAACTCTGTCCCTTCCACTACAACAGGATCTGAGTCAAAGTTCATGGAAACTTTGCAGCCAATTAAATTATAGAAAATTAAAAGATTCAAATGTTCAAAAATGTAATTAAAATACAGGCCATGAAAAACATACATTTTGGCATAGTACATGCAAACCCTCCCTTTTTTTAAAATACACTTCTCAATATTTTTTCACTGCAAAGAAAACCAAAGAAAAATATAGCACAGGGCTACATTTCTCCATCCACCAACCTATACATATATCTGTCTCTCTGTCCCTTTGTCTCATTTCCTGTCTTTTCCTTGTCTGCACTTTGACATTTCTATCTAACATACAGCTGCAAATATTCTCTCCATCCTTCACACAAGCATAAGCATTCTCGCTCTCGCTCTCTCGCGCGTGCACACACACACACACACACCTATAGCAGTGGTCTCTTGGGGCTCTGTTAAATCAAAGCACAGGTAATAGCACCGCATTTACGCCAAGCTTTCACCCACAGAGGAGCCCATTTCACGCCTCTCGTTCACTCAAAACTCTCCGCCATTCCTTCAGTCCTCCATCACAGCTGCTCAAACCACAAGACTTTTCTGAAGCCAGGCTGCCATCACCTGTCTGAGAGGCTGTGTCAGCAGTACTGCAGAAGTCATTGTTCAGAGACAGGTTTGGACACTAAAGTTCAAGTGTGTGACATTTCCCAAAAAGAGTGAGACAGGGCTTTTCTCTCCGAGTGGGCTGAGTGTGACACAGCAGTGGAAAGAGGGGAAGAACAGAGACGAGAGTCTACTTTCCATCCTGCTTTTCACTGAGCTAAGGGATTTAAGCCAAGGAACTTGAACCTACAAACTTTATTCTAGGAGCTTAAGTCCAAAAACTTTATCTTAGACCATGAAGTACCATGAAGTTAAAAAAAAAAAGCCTAGGATTTTAACCCAAATAAGAAAACTCCAGCCCTGGAACTTTAACACCAGAAGTTTAAACCAAGCCTTGGGACTTAAGCTGAGGAAATTTATCTTGGGAACATAAAACCCACAAAGTTTAGCCCAGGTACTTTAGCCCATGAAGTCTGTCCCACAAAATGAAACCCATAATTTCAGCCTTGGTATACTATCCCAGAAAAGTAAGTCCAGGGATTTAAGCCCAGAAATCTTTAGAATCATAGCAACACCGGGAGCAACACATCTGTGTCAGAAATATCTTTACTACTTTAATTTTTCATTTCTGATGTTTACTATCTAGTAACTGAAAAAATAAATGTTTGCAATTAGCAGGCATGAACAAATTTACTGAGTATAACTTGCATGACCATGACAGGTTTTAGGTTCGTTCTGAGACTTCAGTTCCTGATGAAGCCCTTTTTCAAGACAACTTGAAATCTTGTTGGCTCATTTCCTTATTTAGAGTGTGCACAAGGCAAAAACACTAAAGATGTTTGATTACATCACTGTACATGTCCAAGCTTTGGCATCTTTCTGTTCCTGGCTGCATGTACAGGGTAACATATCTGCAGAACGGCCTCAAACCTGGGAGTAAGTCCTTCATCTTTTCCCTCCGTCTCTGCGAGTGGTGCGTGAGGGGAGCAGTTCTTCATGTTTGACTGCAAGTTAGCTTCAAATTCTGACTTCATGGTGGTTTTGGCATGTACATTTTTCAAAAATTCCAGTGATTAACACCAAAATCTGCCTGCTCAAAAATGAGATTTCACTTGGAAAAAAATCTTCTTTCAGCTGCTCCAGTTAGGAGTCACCACAGCGGATCGTGATCTGTGGATTTAATTTACCATACAGTAGGTTTTACACCAAATGCCCTTTCTGACATAACCCTTCCCAATCTATCCGGGCTTGGGACTGGTGCTAAGTATGCACTAGCTTGTGCAACCCCATTGGCTGGGTATTTTACCTAAACTGCATGTCTTTGAACTGTGGGAGGAAACCCACACAGCCACAGGGAGAACAAGCAAACTCCACACTCCTATCGGCCATGAAGTTCAAATCCAGAACCTTCTTGCTATGAGGCGACAGTGCTAACCACTGCACCACCATGCTGCGCTCACTTGGAAATACATTACACTGCTAAAGAAAAATTCAGTTGAATATTATTTTTACATTCTCTTTATCAAGTGCTGACCAGTGGAAAGGTACCAAGGACCCTGAAACTGAGGGCCCGTCCACACGAGTACGTTTTTGTTGAATCCTCATAAATACTTTATCCTTTCGGCCTTGCGTCCAGACGGATCTGGCTTTTTCGAGGTGTGAAACTGGTATTTTTTGAA
>JAPEIY010000026.1:7931714-7941927 GCA_026122135.1 Cathorops aguadulce | reverse complement strand
CCCCCCCCCCCCCCCCCCCCCCCCCCCCCCCCCCCCCCCCCCCCGGAGAGAGAGAGAGAGAGAGAGAGGAGATATGCAATCCTGCCGTGGGAACAGCTGCCAAATGATCCTCCGCCAACTCGATGGCCTGATTCAGCAACGCCGGGGCAATGGCACTGGACCCACTCTGCAGTCCCTTTGGGAAGTCAGGCGATGAACTGCTCCAGTGCCACCAGATCGAGGATTCCCTCGGCGTCGCGGTTGTCAGCCCTCAGCCACCTCTGGTAGGCGTCCCGGAGTTGCTGGCCAAATGCCAACAGGCAGTCAACCTCCTCTCGGTTTAGAGCATGGAAGCGCTGGCGTTGTTGTTCTGGGGTGTGCCCCACACGCTGGAGGACGGCCCGGCACATGTCTGCGTAGATCAGCCGGCTGTTGGCAGGGAGCTGTAGCGCAGCCAGCTGCACCTCACCCATTAGCAGGGGGAAGAGGCGTGCCGCACGCTGTTCCACTGGCCAGCCCCAGGCCTCTGCTGCTAGGAAGGCCTTGGGGTCATCGTGCAGGCCCATCTTCATTAGGGTGTGGTGGGGAGGGCCCACAGCAGTGGAGGTGGTGGACCCCGCCAATGCGAGGAGGTGCCAGAACGCCTGACGATCTTCCTGTTGCGTCAGCACCAGGGCCTCAAACCTTTGCGTTTGCTCCTTTCGGAGGGCGACTAGCGCCTGGTGCTGGCTCTGTTGGGCCATGGCGAGGGCGTGGATCAGGTCCACGAAGGGGGAGGACTCCATAGGGCTGTTCTCCTCTGTGCTCCTTCCCAGGTTTCGGTACCACTGTAAGACTTTGAGCGGGTGGGTGGAGCAGAGAAGTACGGCAGGCCAGAACTGAGTTGCAAAAACTCTTTATTGTGACACTTTTCAGTTTAACACAATCTCCCAGCCACCCACACACACACAGAGTTGGGGAGAGAGCTCCCTTCCTCTGCTCTCTCTGTCCTTATATAGGGTGCAGTCACTGGGGAAGACACACAAACACACTTAAATGACAACAGGTGCAGTGATTCTGCCACTTACCTTCCCTGACTCCGCCCTCCGGTCACAGGCCGATGCTTGACCATGCCCCCGCTGCCACACATACATGTCTAAAAATGCATCTCTGAAGTTCTCTTTTGCTTTATTTGACAGATCTTTGAGAGAATACCTGTAAATGCAAAAGTGCTTACTTTTTATATCCATAGCTTTTCACTTAATCAACCTTACTGAGTGATTGGTTGCTCAGAGATAGATCTATCTGTGCTTTTTTAAAAAAAAAAAAAAAAAAGCTCTATCTTTCCATGCATACAGGTATGTGTAAGCTGGCACTGTCCCTGCACAGGAATATAATTTAATAAGCACAGTTCATGAGACAATGTTGAGTGGAAACATGAGCTTCGTCAAAATGGGCGTAATATTTGAACAGTAAAATAGTGTGTGCATATCAAAAAAGATCTGATTGTGTGTAAATTTGAGGCCCTTCCTGTTTCCTGCATCTATTGTCATAGAGATGTGATGACAAGTTTGCAATAGATTTGTGACTACCTGCTGCGATTGATGGAGCACTTGATGGATATTCCATACACTCCTGCTACACCCACTTCCTCTCATTATGGAAAGTTCTGCTTTTACCCACACAATGTCATCAAACAGAGCTGGACTTATTAGTAAGACAGCCCACCTGACACCTATCTGACAAGTAATGCATGATATCAAGATGAAATTTACATAACTCTCAACTTGTACAGTATTTTATCTTTTGTTTTCAAAAAAATTATTCACAGCATCTGGTACAATTAGATAGTATCCAATGTTTTTTTCCCCTCCCCTCTGGATTTATAATTGTCCTTACTTAATTAAAAAAAAAAAATTATATATATAATCCATTTGTGCTTTGATGAAGATTGTGAAAAGCACCAATACACTGAACCAAAATCTCTCATAAATGTCCAATTGGATTTACTTATGAAGGCCATAGCATATGATCGTTTTCATCCTCATCACACCATTCAGTAAATGCTGATACCAGGAGTATGATTCTCTGGTTTCCTTTCACCTCCTGAACACATACAGATAAAAGCCATCATAATTTATCTTTTCCTTTAATTGGCTGTGTGTCTGTATGTGACTAATTATGCCACACTTGAAGACCAGAAAATCCCCCTAAGCAAGCCTATTTTAGTTGTAGAGTAATCCCATCACCAGCACTAGTGAAAAGGCAAAACTATAGACAACATTTATCTAATGAAACTGAGTTGGAGAAATTAAGTTTCTCAGCACATGGATTTAATAATAGAAGCAAACATGATGCAATGAGCATTCTGGATGTATCAAGTGACTCGAAGATTTTCATGTTGATTAGAATCATATGCATGTAAACACACTAACAAAACTGATGAAGTTTGTCTATCTCTCAACTAGTGACCTCACTCCAGGTGATGTATTGAACATTTCAGAGCCATTATCAAGAACAGTTGCTTCTCTGTAATCGATTCTAATTCATGGTCAATTTGCATTTAATATTATTCTGTCAAGTACGATTACATTCAGGTTTCCTTTTTATGGTCATTTATGGTCTCTAGAATAGTTTTAGAAATGGATTACCCAGGCTTAGCAGTGGCATTTAAATCAAACATAATGGCAAAGTGCTCTATTTGTAAAACTAAAATGCAGAATAAATGACATCCATTCACAAATGGGGAAATGGGCACAAGCAGGAAATGCAAGCGTATGGTAAGGATATAGCATTGCCTGAAATTACATGACTTTTTAGAGACCGAACAAAGGTTGAATTGTGTCTACTGGAAGATTTAATGTGAGTGCTATGAGCCTTTTCCTTATGTGTGTCAGGGTGCAGGCACTTATGGATGTATGTGTAGGGTAGAACGGGGAAGCAAACTGAAGATGTAGCCAAATTGAAAAGCTAGAAGAATAGTCAAAGGCAGGCAAGGGTTGGCTGATTGGTAAACAGAGTAATATAGAGCAGATTAGAGACATGGTGGGAAATAGCAATAGTGAGGGTCAAAGAAACAGAAAAGCAGGCAGACCAGATAAGGCTTGGTATGACTGGGTAAACTCAGAACGATACTTCACAGTGAGAGTGTGTGTGAGAGGGGTTTAAGTAGCATGGCTGATTAGACGTGAAATGAGAGACAGCTGACTTTAAGCCGGTGACAGGGGGTGATGTGCTTTTTGGGCGTTGTAGTTCTTAGAAGCTATGTTTGTAGTTTGGTTAGAGGTATTGCTCTCAATGCCATTACTGACAGAACACCCCCAAGGAGCTCCCTCTGGGAGCTACATTTTTCCTGGAGCACCCTCTCCACCTTGGTGCAGGATTTGTTTCAGGATCGTGGCTGAAGTGAAGGCGGTCTTGAATCGATTGAAGGCTTCCTCAGCTGTGAGATTCCATTGGAGGCGTTTGGATCCCTTTAACAGGGCTGTTAAAGGAGCAGCAATTGTACTAAAATCTCTGATGAAGTAACGATAGAAGCTGGTGAACCCTAGGAAACGTTGGAGTTCCTTCAGTGACATGGGTACAGGCCAGGATGTGATGGCAGACACCTTGGAGGAATCCATACTGACTCCTTCTGCACTGATGACATACCCCAAGAAGGAAATTTGACAGAGATGAAACTCGCACTTCTCAGTTTTCACATAGAGGTGGTTCTCCAATAGACATTGGAGAACAGATCTGACATGTCCCAGATGACTCTCCTCATCTGATGAGTAAATCAGAATATTGTCAATATAAGCACTGGCAAATCTTCCCAACATGTCCCGAAGCACATCATTAATGAGACACTGGAAGACACTGGGCACTGAAGAAAGCCCATATGGCATTACCCAGTACTCAAAATGGCCAGTGGTATTGCTGAAGGTGGGCTTCCATTTATCTCTTTCTTTGACTCTGACAAGGCTATATGCACTGGGCAGATCCAGTTTAGAAAATATCTTGGTGGTTCAAAGTAGTTTTAATGCAGATGGAACTAGTGGAAGAGGATAAGGATACTTGACAGAGATCTGGTTGAGTCATCTGTAAGCAATGCAGGGCCGAAGGCCTCCTCCCTTCTTTTCCACAAAGAAGAATCCCACTGAAGCTGGTGACTTGGATGGACATATGTACCCTTGCTTGAGGGCCTCTTGGATGTAATCCTTCATGGCAGTTTGTTCCTTTTGAGAAAGGGGATAAATACAGCTGCATGGAGGTAATGTACCTGGCAGAAGATCAATGGCACAGTCATAGGGATGATGTGGTGGCAGGCCATAGGCCTTACCTATACTAAATACTTCTTTGAGGTCAGAATAGTGCTCTGGAACATTCTGTACTGAATCAGGCTGTGGGCTCTCCACAGAAGTAAAGCTGAGACAGAGTTGGGGATGTGACAGACAGTTCTGGAAACATGTGGATGACCATTGGAAGATCTCCTTATTCTGCCAGGAGGTTAAAGGGTCATGGAGCTACAACCATGAATATCCCAGGATGATGATATGGTTAACAGTGGAAGTGACAGAAAGATGAGTTCAGAGTGGAGTGCTCCCACCTGAATATGAACAGGAGCAGTTCTGATGGTGACCAGGCCATCCCCTATTGGTCCTCCATCGATGGTCCTGATGCTGAGTGGACTTTGCAGAGGGGTTGTGAACAGATCAAACTTCTGGACGATCAAGCTATTGATAATTTCCTTCTGCCTCCGAGTCTATAAAGGCAGAGAGCACATGTGTCAAGGATGCCAGTTTCAGCAAAACAGGTACTTTGAAAGACTGAGTTAAAGTTTCTGGTTGGACTCACCAAATCAAGGGGAATTTCAGCAGGGATGGCACAAGATGGATGAACTGAATATTCATGCATATTCATGAACATCATTGTACAAGAAGTACACCCATGTAAATATGCCAGAATTAGTAAAATAACTACTTTTCATCTGTAGTCCCCAGGCAGGTAACATAAAAACTAGTCTAAAAAAATGATAATGATGACATGGACATCAACATAAGATACACATAATGATGACATAGACATCACTAAAGCAGACAATCACATGGACAAAGACATGGACATCATCAAAGCAAACATAATGATGACATGGACATCAACATAAGGTACACATAATGATGACATAGACATCACTAAAGCAGACAGTCAAACAACATACATACAATAAGCAAGCAAGAAAACAAACAAGCAATGAGCAGATAACAACAACAGACAATAACAAAAAAAAAATCCAAAAGGAATAGATAATGAGATTTTATGGCAATTAAGAGTGATTGCATTTTTGGTTTTTAAGGAGCCATTGTCTTAAGTGAGTTTTGAAAGTGTTGTATGTGGGACACTCTCTTACTGGGAGGGGTAAGCTATTCCACATTTTGCCTCCTATTATTGATAGTACATTTTGTGAAAAGGTGGTACGTCTAAATGGAATCTTACAATCTCCCTTTACAGAGGCCCGTGTACATCCAGTGCTTTCAAGCCTTTGGAAAAAGCCTTGGAGCGGGGGAGGGGCAAGGTTGCATAACACTTTATATAAAAAAACAAGCATACTTGAAATTTTTAAAATTTTCAAAACTTAGGAGCTTATGTCTCTCTAGAATATCACAATGATGAAAAGATGAAAATTATTATCACCATTATTGACACCCTGTGGAATTAAGTGACATTTACAATTGTTATGGATCAATTTTTGTGTAACATTGTTGAAGTGGATGAAGTACTTTAAAAAAAATAAAAGTGCTGTGATTTATAATAATTTTTAATCTGAACCAGATTGTCAACTGCTTGTACTTGGATGGGTGCATCATCCCATGGGAACGGGGGTGGGGGGGATTGGTAGCCGAGTATGCACTGGAATGGGGTTAGTTGAGTTCCAGAGTGCTTGAGCAAGTTCTGTGCATACTTGGCCCATGGAAGGAATTGTGCCCAGTCCCCCCGGTTCTGTATACAGAAGATCCGTAAGAAGCATCTTACTTCCTGGTTGGCCTGTTCGACCTGATCATTGGATTGCAGGTGAGAGCCAGAGGTGAGACTCACTGAAATTCCCAATCTCTCCATAAAGCAAGACCAGAGTCGGGAAATGAACTGAGGCCCATGGTCACTGACAGTGTCCTCAGGAATGCCAAAATATCTGAAAACGTGATGGAAGATGAGTTCAGTGGTTTGAAAGGCTATAGGTAGATCAGGTAACGGGATGAGTCTGAGGGCTTTGGAAAACCTGTCAGTGATGACTAGGATGGTTGTGTTGCCTTAGGAAGGAGGTAGATCAGTGATGAAATTGATGACCAGGTGAGACCAGGATCTTTGAGGTACAGGGACGGGGCATAATTTTCCAGTAGGTGGGGTTCATGGTACGTTGGCTTGAGCACACTCTGAACATGAGAAAATAAAGTGGTTGATCTCTGTTACCATGTCCTCCCACCAGTACTTATTCCTCAGCAGGTGATGTGTACAGTGGCTGCTGGGGTGGCCTGTGGTGGGGGATGCATGAACCCAAGTAATGAGCCTGCCTCTGAGGTTGTATGGGACATACAGGACATGGTGGGGGGGCAGTTTTCTGGAGGTGTCTGAGGTTGTGATTCTTTAATTTCTTTGTGCAAATCCCATGTGATGGTCTGAACAAAATATTTGGGTGCTAGGGTGGGGTGTGGTTCTGAGTTTTGTAGAGAGGAGCTGTGAATTCTGGACAGTGTATCTGCCTTGGTGTTCTTAGTGCCGGGATAGAAAGGTATCGTGAAATTAAAATGTGTAAAGAATAGTGCCCATCTGGCTTGACGTGGGTTGAGATGTCTTGCCTTCTTGAGATATTCAAGGTTCTTGTGATCATTTAAGATGTGTGTGTGGCTCCCTCAAGCCAATGTCTCCATTCTTCCAAGGCTAACTTGATTGCTAGTAGTTCTCTGTTGCCGATGTCATAATTCCTCTCTGTGGGTGTGAACTTCTTTGAAAAGAAAGCCACTGGGTGCAGTTTGGGCTTCTCCCTGAATCGTTGGGAGAGCACACCTCCTATTCCAGTCTCAGATGCATCCACTTCTACTACAAATGGTGTAGCAGGATCAGGATGCTGAAGTATGAGGGCCATGGTAAAAGCGACCTTGAGTTTTTTGAAGGCTTCCTCAGCTGCTGGATTCAACTGGAGGTGCTGAGGTCCGTGCTTCAGGAGAGAGGTCAGTGGCACTGTGATGGTGCTAAAGCCCCCAGTGAAGTGATAGTAGAAATTGGCAAGGCCCAGAAAATGCTGTAGCTCCTTGACAGAGGCAGGAACGGACCAAGGCATGATGGCCGATACCTTTGACTGGTCCATACTGACTTCCTCAGTGCTGATAATATACCCCAAAAAGGAAATCTGATGTATGTGAAATTCACACTTCTTGGCCTTCATATACAGGTGATTTTTGAGAAGATGGGAGAGTATTGATCTGACGTGTCTAAGGCGGCTTTCTTTGTCTGGGGAGTAAATCAGGATGTCGTCTATGTAGGTGATGACCTATCTCCCCAACATGTCTCTGAGCACGTCATTTATCAGACACTGGAAAACACTGGGTGCCAAAGAAAGGCCATAAGGTATTACCTAGTACTCAAAATGGCCAGCAGTGGTACTGAAGGCTGTCTTCCGCTCATCCCCTTCCCTGATTCTGATCAGATTATGGGCACTACATAAGTCTAGTTTGGAGAAGGTCTTCACAGCATGTAGTTGTTCAAGGGCTGAGGGTACCAGTGGAAGAGGATAGGGGTATTTCACTGTGATTTGGTTGAGCCCGCTATAATCAATAGACAGTCAAAGACCTCCTCCCTTCTTCTCCACAAAGAAGAAGCCAGCTGATGCAGGTGAGGTGGAAGTTTGGATGTACCCTTGGTTCAAAGCTTCCTGTACATACTCTTCCATGGTAGCTTGCTTGGTCTGGGAAATGGATAGATGTGGTTGCGTGGCAGAGTGGTACCTAGGAAGAGATCAGTTGCACAGTCATATGTGCAGTGAGGAGGTAGGCCACAAGTCCTACCTTAAAGGAAAACTTAAAGAATTCCTTTAAGTCTGTGTAGCATTCAGGAACGTTCTCAAGCGAATCAGGCTGGGGATTCTCCACATACGTGGAAAAGAGGGTCAGTTGGGAATGAAGCAGGCAATTTTGGAAACAGGATGGTGACCACTAAAGAATGTTCTTATGCTGTCTGAATATGAAGTGGAGGTGTATGAGTGGTGATGAGTCCATCCCCTATGGGACCTCCATCAATGGTCTCAAGGCTGAATGGGCTCTTCAGTGTGTTAGTGGACAGGCTGAAATTCTGGACGATTGAAAAGTTGATGAAATTCCACTCTGCCCCAAGTCAATAAATGCAGACAGCACGTGTCGACAATGGTAGCTTCGATAAGAATTGAATTTTAAAAGACTGTGTTTATGGGGTAACAGGGAACTCACCGGGCTGGATGAGGTTTCAGCAGAACTGGTGCGAGGTGGACAAACAGGGCACTTGGAAATAAGATGGTTGGGATCACTGCAGTAGAAACATAAACCCTCGCGTTTTCTTCTTTCTCTCTCTCTGAGCAGTTTAAACAAGCCTGAGACACCTCCATAGGTGTGGGCATGTTGGTGGTAGGAGTTAGTGTGGCAGCATTTTGTAAAGGAGGTCTACTGTTGATTAAATGGTCCAAACGGATGGCTAGGTCGATGAGAGAATCCAGAGTTAAATGTTCATCTTGACAAGCTAGTTTACTCAATACTTCCAGGTGTAGACCTTGGCAAAAAAACTGCCTGCGGAGCTGGCTCATTCCAACCACTGCCTGCAGTGAGGGTTTGGAAGTCCAGAGCATATTCTGCGACTCTTCTATTACCCTGCTTGATGGTCAGCAGACTTTCTCCAACTTCGATGCCCTTCTGGTTCATGATCACAGACTTGTTTAAATAATTCCAGGAAATGGTCGTAAGATGTTGTGTGCACCCCTCCATGCTCCCAAACAGCACTAGCCCATTGGAGAGCTTTTCCAGTTAGCAGAATGAGAAAATTGGCAATTTTCTGTTCCTCAGAAATGCTGGTGAGAGTTGAGAAATACAGGGAGCATTGAAAAAGAAATCCCTTACAACTGGCAGCATCACCGGTATATTTCTCGGATAGCAAGAGAAGCTTTATGGAGCTCATGGAGGACTTGGGGTGTGTTACAAGGGCCTGTGACATCACAGCAGCAAGCTGCGCCATTCTGGTGTTGAGGTTGCTGAGCATTTGCTGGTGTTCTCCTAAGAGACGCCCTTGAGCGTTCAGAGCAGCCTGTTTCGCCTCCTCTGCTGCATCCATGGATGGTAAAGTATCCTGTCAGGGTGCAGGCACTTACGGATGCAGGTACAGGGGAGTGCAAGAGAAGCAAACTGTAGATGAAGCCAAATCAGTAGGCAAGAATCACGGTCATAGAAACGGGCAGAGGTCAGTCGATTGGCAAACAGAATAACGAAGATAAGACTAGGAGACGAGGTCAGGGAAAACGTAAACAAAGGTAAATAGCGGAAAGGCAGGCAGAAAGTAAACAGCTTGGTAATGACAGGAGATAAACACTGAATGATACTTCGCACTGACTGGGAGTGAGAGTGGTGTTGAAATAGGGATGCTGATTACAGAGGAAATTAGTGACAGGTGTAATTAATAAACTGGCGATAGAGGGCACTGTGGTTCTTGGGAAGTGTAGTTTGTGGTGGCCATGTTTGGGGGCTGTTTCAAGCTTGTGCTCTCAACACTGTTACTGACACCTAGCATGTAAAAAATTACATGCTTGAAATATTCAGATTTTTCTATTCCATTCAGATTTTTTTTTGCAGTTTGTTTTAAACATTTACCACATATTACAATGTCAGTAGACATTTTATACAGTTTTGGTTCAAGGAATGACATGTGACCTTTGACCTGGATTTTCATGTGGTTACAATATCAATTGCCTGTTGACATTTATTGGTAAACTCCAAAGCTATAAATTAATACAAACAACAACGAATGATGAACAAAATGTGATCTATGAAAATACTTAAAAAGTGGGTAGAAAGTGGAACAAAAAGATTTTCTGACACAGGTTGAACATTATCAGTTCATTTGTTTACAAACATTAGAATGACTTCCTCATAAGCACTGACATCAACATATTTATATAAAATACACTGTATTGCCAAAAGTATTCGCTCACCTGCCTTGACTCACATATGAGCTTAAGTGACATCCCATTCCTAATCCATAGGGT
>JAPEIY010000026.1:698205-711498 GCA_026122135.1 Cathorops aguadulce | reverse complement strand
TCCCTTCCTGTGTGTGTGTCTCTCGCTCACTCTCTCCCTGTGTGTCTCTCTCTCTCTCCCCAACATGCGAGTGTGAACACACACTGCACACACTCCACTTTGTCCTGACTCGCCCTCTCTCCCTTCAGCCTCCAGGTGTTTGCTGATGGAGAGATAAAGAGGAACACAGAGGAAATGAAAAGCAGCGAACTCAAATGGAGAAAACTGAAACTCTGAATTAAACAGCAGTCCGTGTTGATTCTGAGCGGTGCGAGACCTCAGCTGGTGTTAATTCAACACTTCTGACTGTGTGTGTGTGTGTGTGTGTGTGTTAATGAGTGGATGAGCTCAAGAGATGCAGTTGGGGTTTTTTCCTCACTCAGAGTTTGGAGCGACGGATTCGCTGCACAGTGAATGAGGTCATGGTGAATGATGTCATCGGAGACGTCTTCATAAAAAAATACTAACATCATCATGATTATTAACAACAGTCACAGGAAAGTATTCGAATGCGTGTGAGAGATCATAAGAGACTCATGTCTGCTGGGTCATGGAGGAGCGCGCGCGCGCGCGCACACACACACACACACACACACACTTTAAGGAAGAACTTCAGAGGAAACTTTTCCAGGAGAACAAAAACTATGTGGACATGTCGGGACGTGCTGCGTTCAGGTGCATACAGCAGGAAACAGTGCCGTGTCGGTGATCAGGTGTGGAGCGACAGGATGCAGTCATGAGACAGGGACGCGGCGAGACAGGGACGCGGCGAGACAGGGACGCGGCGAGACAGGCTTTAACTGATCCATTCCAGTTGGCTTAGAAAGTGTTAAATCACATGTTCATATTGACGGGTATTTTCCATTTCCTCTGTGTTTAATTGTACTTCATGTTCACTTAACACTTTAATGATTATTTGTTGATCTGTCTTCACTAACGGTTAATCCACAGAGACCGGGCAAACACTCCAGTTCATTTAGTGGAGGCTAAAATCTGAACAGATTCACACACAAACAAATAATGACCCAAGGACGCCGATCACTTCACCAGGACACGCCCTTGATTCATGAAGATAAACAGATGATTCAAAGAATCAACTCGATCGTATGACTTAACTTCCTGTTTGCGTATTGTTAAAGTTGATGTTAGCGGAGAGCTGAAGTGTGTGTTGTGGTTTTGGAGTCGACGCTCGTGCTGTGGATCGTGGAACTGGTTTCCCAACTTCACACGTGGTGTGTGTGGGAATGAAGCTCTGGAACAGCGCGTGCGTGCTCAGGATAAAGCGGCTCGAGATAACGAGATGAGATTATAGATATAAACCTAAACCCTGTCTCACACACAGGAGAGTGTCGAGCGTCTCTGCAGTGATCAGAAATTAGCAGGACGTCCACAGGGAGGCGTGCAAGAGGGTGAGACGCTCCGTGGGTTTGGGGAAAAAAAAAAAAACGCACAAGAGAGCGAGAACGAGCGAGCGGATCTTCCCTTGTGGGCTTTTTGATTTTGCATATTATAGCTTCCTTCGGCAGTGTTTCGGGAAAACAAATGAGTTTGAAACCGGAGCGAGACACGCAACACCGCGCTCACAGTGTCAACATGTTTATATCCCACCTGAGATCGGCTTTTGTTCGCACTGCAGCGCTGATTTCCTAAAGGAAGGGGCTTCTGTTCCACAGGATGGAGAATAATGAAGTCAAATACAGGATGCTGGACATATCTCCGTGTGTGTGTGTGTGTGTGTGTGTGTGTGTGTGTGGCTAATCATTAACACACTGACTCTCAGGTCTGAACATTTAATCACTGAGCCGTCAGCTGCGTGTTTAAAGATCAATTCATCAGTCAGTGATCACGTCACTCTTCCTCATTAACGTCATCAAACTGTCCTGAAAACACGCTTTCAAACACAGACCCGTCGTTAACTCGCCAACAGAACCCTGCTCACGACAAAACGGAGCAGAGAGAACCAAGTGAAATCAACACCCTGCAGTAAACGAGTCCTCCACATCCTCCAGAATCCCACAGGAACCCGAGTTTAAGCCTCAGCTCCACCTCAGGCCTCCTCACTCAGCCTGAGGTCCAACGCCTCGGTCCTGACGGCGTTCTGGGGTCTCTGGAAGGAGTCTCCAGAGCGAGAGCTGTGTAACAGTCAGAGGTGAAGCTGGAACTTTAAGGTTCCGTCCACATGAATAGGTTTTAGTTCTGAAGTGATCGAGTTTTTTAATCTCCGTCCACACGAACACGCCAGAAAACGCATCGCATGACTATTCACGTTCACTGGGCATGTACGAGTCGCTATGAACAGCTGATCCTACTTGTTTTTTTTACCCCAGGAAAGGGTCACGTGACACAGCAGCGTGATGAATCAGGGAAGGGAACAGCGTAACAGACGAGACCCAAATCAGGAGGTGGACGTCAGCATCTGCATTTCGGCTCCATCTGGACTGAACCCACAGCGTTTACAGTAGACTCCATTTCTGGGGCTCGAAATCTTCGGAGTCGTGTGGACACCAGCAAAAGCGATGAATGAACGAACGTATCGATATCGACGCAGCTTCGCCAACTTTTCCAGGACAGAGGAGTTTACGCTTCATCGTCACGCTGTTTCTCATTAACACACAAGCCGCGGGTTTTTCTTGGTCATCTTCACTTCAAGACATTGGAAAAAAAAAAAAACACAGAGGCTGGTGAGGGAAGCGTCATGTGATGAAGCTTACTTTCCTCCTCATTTCTAAATCCTGCGTCACGTCGTTTCCCTGAAAAGTGCAGCTTCATTTCTCCTTGAAGGTTCACAGCGTGCACCCGGAACAACGAACCTGTGACCTCTGCAACATTAGCAAACATGCTTACACACGGAGTTTACGCTTTATCAGGTTCCTCTCCCACACAGATCACTCTATAGGGCTATAATCACTGACTGGAGCCCGTCTGTGACTCTGCACAAAGTATTGGCTCCCCTTGACCCATGTCCCTAGAGCCAGTCCGGTCCAGCAACCCCCTCCGAGCAGATTGGATCGGGAGCCATGCGGGAGGTGTGGCTAATAAATTACATAACTGTGTACAGAAGTCAATCTCTCACACACACACACACACACACACACACACGATGTGCTTCAGCACAGAACTTCTGGAAAGTTCTCTGTTTGATTTCCATGGCTGTGTTTGAGCAGAACATGTACGCCCTTATTTACATTGCACACATTGCACCATGGCTCCGGGCTCTCACTGCGCTCTGCTCGGAACAACACAATCAACCCGAGTTCCAGCCTGAGTTCCAGAAGGTAACTTTTCTCAGGCCCGGTTCTAGAACAGTATGGTCCGTCCTGCATGGACAAATCCCTGCAGTAAAACTCTGCAGAGCCAGCAGGGCTCCTGCGCTTTACACGTCACTGGTTCCGAGAGCTGACTAGAACCCAGTCTGTCACTCGAGTGGATCCTGTGCTGATCTGTGTAAGATCACCACATGGAACCCTAAGCCTGTCTGGTCTTCCTGTTTACACACATCTGCTTCCTCTGTGTCTTTCACATTTTTTCCATTTCAGTTCCGGCACCAAACACCATCAGGCAATAATATTTCAGCGTTCCAGAAGATGAAAGCTCCGGGCTCTACACCACCATTACCATGACACCACATCCTTAAAAAGCAGCAGGCCAAAGCTCTCGAATGTAAGACATGAAGGACTTGTTCTGGGACACAAGCTCTCCAACCCAAAAGTCCATGGTTTGTATTCTACACAACAATTCAGGGTTCTTGAATACACACAAAGTTAATAAAATAAACACACCAACTCCATCTTGAACCACAGCAGCTCCAGAACCATACTGATGCAGGGTTCTGGAAGGAAACCCTAGATTTAGTTCTCAAGAAACAACATCCCAGTACAGCAGAAAACGTTTTAAATTGGTCCAGTTGAAGGTTCTGGAGTGCAACAAGTGCTCAAAAAACATTTTTGCACAATTGAAAAACTGCTCAGGGTTCTGGAACACAAACAGAAGTTCTTAAATGCAAAACCTCAATGTAGGACCATGCACAGCAGATAGAGAACTCTAAACAGCTGCCCTCGAGAACCAGGAAAATGCAAGAAGTAAAAGATATTGGGAATGAAACCACTCAAGATTCGAGAGCACAACAAATCTGTGGTCTAGAGAGAACACCACCACGTTCTGAACAGCAACGTTCAGTACAAATCTGTGAACAGAAGAGTCGAGTGAACACACGAGGAGTTCCCCGACACACAGGTTCTACACTGGTGAGACCAGAGCAGCTCCATGGGAGGGACGGGTTCCGCTGCCCCGTGGGAGGGACGGGTTCCGCTGCCCCGTGGGAGGGACGGGTTCCGCTGCCCCGAGCTGCTCCTGTTTACAACCACAAACATTTTAACTCCTCCGTTTTTACCATATGGGAGGGTTTTAAACTTTATACAGTCTGACAGTCTGCTGCACAAACTTCAAAGCTCTGCTGCTGCAGCACACACACACACACACACACACACACACACACCCTCCAGTAATCTGAACTCAGAGCTTCTTTCTTATGATTCCTTATAGTGCTTATTAAAAAGACATCACAGTTTGTTCTTGCAGTCGTGTGTGTGTGTGTGTGTGTGTGTGTGTGTGTGTGTGTGTGTGTGTGTGTGGGTGGAGGGGGTGTTATGGAATTTATGCCTCCTGCATGAAGCAATGCAAGACAGACTTTAAGGTGTGGTCCTTCTACTAAACCCTGCCAGAGTTACAGCAATGGGATGACAACACACACACACACACACACACACACACACACACACACACACACACACAGCCAAGGAGAAATTCCTTATAACCTCTCAAGGTTTATGTTCCCACTTGGGAGAGTCACATCTCAGCAACGTCACAGGAAAATGTTCATACCCTTCTGCTCACACACTACCGGAGAAGAGCGAGTGTGTATGTGAGAGAGACAGTGGGCTGTTACGGACCCTGCTAATATTAATGAGAAAGAGAAAAAGTGACAGTCGGCATGTCAGAATCAGGATGGAAATCCCCATCATCTATGCAAAAAACACACACACACACACACACACACACACACACACACACACACTATACCAGCCTAGCTTCTTGCAGAGGTCAAAGGTCAGAGTGATGAGTCACACTGTTCAAATGTGACGCCCACAGAAAGCAAACACGCTGCAGGGCATTGTGGGAAATCACAAACCAGATCGTTCTGTTGTCTGGGTGTTTAAATAAACAGAAACCAACATTCCCACCACTGCTGTGGAACGTGTGTGTGTGTGTGTGTGTGTGTGTGTGTGTGTTGTATAATTTACCTACTGCACTCACAGTCTGAACTGCACCATGTGATAAACACTTTAATGCTTTACATGTTCCGTGTGTTCTCTATGCTGTGGGTTCCTGTGAGACGCTCAGCGTTTCCCGCTGTGTAGCTCTACGGTTCCTCATCAACACTTCACAGCTCCAGAATGTAACTGCTCAGGGTTCGAGAACACAATTCCACCACCTCAAACAGCTCCAAGTTCTCGAAAACCAAAGCCCAGGGTTGGAGGACGCAAGAGGTCAAAGGCTATTACGCTGTAAAGCCAGAACAACTCAGGAACAGAATAATGAGTGCTACAGAACAAACGTCCAGAGTTGCAGAACACATTCTAAACCGTCATGCTCTGATTCAGCTTTCTGGAATGCAGAGTGTTCTTGCACAAAACTGAATAGTTCAACATCCTCCAACGTGATCTGGCTCAAGGTTCTGGGTTTAAACAGCTCAGGGCTCTAGGACACAAAAACAAGTTCTTACATGCAACAACTCCAATATAAAACCACAAAAATTCTAGAACCTGCCACTGCTGCATCCTGGAAAGACAACAGCTCAGGATCTTAGAGTGGAAAGGGAATGAGTTCCAGAGCGTAACACACCAGAGTTATGGAACAACCTGATAATGAGGACGAGAAAATAAAAGCCCTGAGATGCAGCGTGCACAAGGCCAATGTTCTAAAGTGTCCCAGTTCAGGGTTCTGGAGTCCAAGTAGTTCTTAAAGTCAGCAATGGAACAACTCAGGATAGTTCCACTCTCTGAGCCTAACAGACAGGATGGGTGGGACGGCCTTCTTCTGTCCCGTCAATCAGACACACTGTCCAATTAGAGGTGATCAGCTCGTGTGCAGAGAGCAATGTGGGGAGGCCCGAGGTGGTGTGGGGAGGTTTAGGGAGATGTGAGGAGGCCTGAGGAGATGTGAGGAGGTTTGGCTAGCAACAATAAAAAGGTATAAAAATGTACATAAATATCACCTTCAGCCAGAACCAGAAATGTTTCTATTGAACTCTCATCAGGGTTCCTACACACTTTCCATTTCAAAATTCCAAACTTCTCCAGATGTCTCAGGAGATTTTTCAGACCATATTTGATGTCCAAGTACAAAATCCAACCACTAGCATGGATGTTACATTCACACTGTGTGCTACGATGTTGCCAAATCAGACGCAACACCACGCAGACCGAACAGACGGCTGGGTTCAGAGCAGGGCAGCGAGCTCTGGATCTACATCAACAATGACTGGTGCACCAACCACACTGCACAGCTATCATTCTCCAGATCTGAAATATCTCCTGCTTAACCTTCAGCAGTTTTACCTGCCTCAGGAGAATTCCTTCTTCATCATCATCCTCCTCATGGCTGTGTACATTCCCCGCAAGCTAACGCTAAGCAAGCGCTAACACAGCTGCATTTGTCCATCAGTAAACAGCAGGATGCTCACCCTGATGGTACCTTCATCACTGCAGGGGATTTTAACAAGATCACCTTACAATCTGTGCTCCAGAAATGTTTATGAGAACATGCAGTGCCATACCACGGGCTCAATCACTCTGGATCAAGTGTCCACAAACATCAAAGACTCATCCAGAGCTTTCCTCGGCCCTGCCCTGGGACGATCTGATCGTCTTTCACACCAGGATACAGACCTCTCATCCACAAGACCAAACCTGCAATAAAGACAGACAATCAAAATATGGCCAGAGGACGCCATCTTACACCTCTGCGACTGCTCTGTACGCAGCAGGAGCCATTTACACAACAGGTTACGCTAGAGGAACACCGACACTCCAAATCTGGAGTCACTACAGCAGATAGTCACCAAGTCCAACCTGAAGAAAGACATCAAACAGGCTGAATACATCCGCAGACAATGTGGATTGTCACCACATTGAACACCACCACCACTGTTTCAACACTGCTGGCTGCTCCAAACACCATGAACACACTCTGCCTGGACCATCAATTTATTTTTAGAAATTCTGAATTTTATATTTTTTAGAAAACAGAATTGGGACAATAGTCTGGAAATACTAATATTGCCCCCCCCCAACCTGGAAATGACTAAAATCAGTTCCATACTGTGGAGAAGGAACGCCATCTTGCACTGTGTTAGAACATGTGCTGTTGGGGCCTGGGGGCGGAGCCTCCATTTGGGATCATCATTAGGACACCAGACAACCAATCAGCAGCACTGCCCACACACGTGCACACACCAATGCTCCAGAGGTGCTTGGGCAAGTTTCCACCCCAGGGCATTACCAGTGTTCCCTATGCCAGGGGGAGCTATGGAGACATCATACATCCAGATTCACTCTCGATCAGGCGTCACCCAGCAGCTCTGACAGGAACACATTACACAGTGTGTAAACACCTGGAACCATGAAATCACCTCACAACACCTGCATGAGCAACACCTGTCCAGTAAGATCCAGCCACCATGGGTAAACTCCACCCACCACAGGTAAACTCCACCTCCACACAGCTAATGCAACATTTTGTATTTACACGTAGTAAAATGGTTAATTTTTTTTTTTGCACAAAACAACATCCAGGCGAAGCTGAATCCCATCAGAGTGTTCAAACTGACGAGCGCAGAATAAACGCACCCGTGTCCGGTGTGGAAGCAGAGCTGGCACTGACTGGCTGGATTTAGACAGGTGTGGCCTGTGTTAGATGTCGGTAAAGGTATTTACCTTTGGGTGGAGTGAGAGGCATGTGAACAGGCGTGTGTATTTGTGGTTGGTGTCGGTCTCTATGATGTGCATTAAGCACAAGCGTTGGGGTGAACGTGCGTTCAGACAGTGAGCCGTGTTCAGGTGCACTCAGCACAGGGTTTGGGGTTCTCTCTCCATGAAGCAGGGTTTCAGGGTTAAGTGTGTGCTGTACAGGTGGTGTGGCTTACCTGTGCTGGTGGAAGGCACTGGGATGGGCACAGAGAGTCCACGTGTGAGCAGGTCGATGTTTGCGTCTTTGCTTAGACGGAGAGTTTTTCTACGCCGGAACTTTAACCAGCTGAATGCTCGGCCAATGGCGTTCCGCCTCCGGGATCTTTTGCCCCGCTTACTCTGTCGCTCCTGGGCAAAAACCTCCAGCACGTCCTGGGGAATCAAATCGCCCACTGACTC
Organism: Cathorops aguadulce; assembly: GCA_026122135.1. Taxonomy (NCBI): domain Eukaryota; kingdom Metazoa; phylum Chordata; class Actinopteri; order Siluriformes; family Ariidae; genus Cathorops; species Cathorops aguadulce. The sequence goes on along the minus strand of JAPEIY010000026.1, from coordinate 703,093 downwards.
ACGCCCACTCGACATTACGCCACCTGGTGGAGGAACATCAGCAATTAGTCTATACATTCAAGTATAAATGATAAAATACACCCCAGTGCTGCGGAGTTCTGGACTCTGATTGGTCGTCAGGTGTTGATTAATTCTCTATAGCAGCAGGTCTGACAGTAGTGCAGCTCCACATCACAGGTTTATATTCACACGCTTGTTCTAAGATGTTACAGTTTCTATAGTAACAGCTTGTTCACAGGGACGGGGCGCTTTAGTGAGTGGCGTTCGCTGCCTGGTTAAGTGTTCAGCAGCCACAACAAAGCTTTTACAGTCAGCAGGAGAGACGGCTGCTCCCCGTGGCAGCGTCCCGAACCGCAAACCAAACTCTCTGTGTGTGTGTGTGTGTGTGTGTGTGTATCAGACACATATGCGTCCAGGAAATGCAGTTTTCACATTGAGGTGATCTCACTGAGGGAACATCATAAACCCTGTGTGTGTGTGTGTGTGTGTGTGTGTGTGTGTGTGTGTGTGTGTGTGTGTGAGATTTTGAACATAACTAGTAGTGCTTTCTCAGGTTTACAGTCTTTTGTGGTGTGTGTTGAAAGCTCTTTAATCCTTCTTGAGCCTGATACCTTTCCACACCCTTTTCCCAAACAACACACACACACACACACACACACACACACACACACACACTCGCTCTACTTCTGTCCTGTCTATTTCTCTTTTGTTTTCTCTCTCTCTCTCTGAGAATATTAATCTAATGTATGAGACTTTGTCAGGGCATGCTAATGTCTCTTCATTAAGCGTGTGTGTGTGTGTTAAAGGGTGGAGTGTGTGACTGTGTGCTCAGGAATGAAGGGAGAGGCTCCGTGCCGCTGCATGTCCCGATTCACATTCTGTGTTAAAATGGTGCCGATGGTCTGCAGGTGACTGCGGCTCGGAGACACAAAATCACAGAGAAGACAACAAATCGACACCAAGCAATGACGCATCGTGAGTTATGCTACATTTACTAGCGTGCTCGCCGGCATGTTAAAGTTCCTGAACAACGTGAAGAAGAGCGTCAGTGACGTTACAGAATCTGAGGGGACATCAGCAGGAGCGAGCCCGAGACCACAGCAGCACATTCACACGCTTCCCCGGCTCCTTAACTCCTTATTAAAGTCTTAGATTAACACGAAAACCACCCGAGTGTGAAATCTCATTCTCTCACACTGTCCACCAGACCACACCCCCTCGCAGACGTCCTCCCACAGCTCACCGCTAATCGCTTCGCTACACTCGCCAACGGGGACCCACGTCCAAATCTTCGCCAACTCATTGTTATTTCACTTTAGGGAGAGCGTAGATGTTTGTTTAATCAGTTGAGGGTTAATGCTCACTGAAGCCCACCACTGAACACCTGACGGGACATTCCGAATGCAAAAAAGACAGGAAGTGACAAAAAAAAAAGAAAGAAAGAAATTGGCATCAGTTAGCATCTCACTGACCTGTACCAAAGCTTTAAAGATTAAAGTTAGCAATCCACTGACCTAAATAATAATAATAATAATATAGAAAGGTTTTAAAAATGTACAGACACCCAATTAGTGTTGATTTATAACCAGGAACTGAATTAAATTTTAGTATATTTAAAATTCAAATTTGACTTTAAAAAGAAAAAAAAAAATCTCCAAAAGGTGCATTTAGCATCAGTTAACATAGAGGATAAAGAAGAATGCATTCCAAATTTTTTTTTTTATTAAAATAAATTTTAGCATGAGTTTTAGTGAGCTACAAAATAAGGGGACAAAAACCCTAGAAGGACCAATAAATTAAAAAAAAATTTTTAAATAAAATAAAACTGGTGGAAGTTGAACACTTTTATTCACATCGACCAATCATTTTCTACCACTCTGACTCACGCGGTCACCGTGGAAATCAACCAAAACAAACAATCTGCAGCAACATTCGGCGCCATCAGCCTTTCATCCTTTGTTTCCTTCCAGCACACAGAATCTGGGCTCCGTCCCAAACACTAGGGCTCCGAGTGAGTGATCTTTCTAAAATTTCAAAACATCATGAAACGTCCAGAACCTGTCGAACCAATCCAACCCAAAATGGCTTCCCAACAGGGGTTAATTAACACATCCCATGTGTGTAGCTTCCCTGCGTCACATGTGCGGAGTGTGTCGATTATGGAAGTGCGCGGTCATATGCTAACAGCTAATTACCCTGTTAGCATGCAGGCCAAACTGAATAGACTCCAGCAGTTCAGAGGTGATGTACCCCGACCCTCACGTTAGCGTCCCCATGTTGTGGGTTAGCCGCTAACACACCAACTCCGTTGTGATAATATTGTATGCTGACTGCTAATTAACTTATTAACTGACATTGTGTTGTAGTTAATTATGAAACTGTAAAGTACTGGTGACACAATTGTATTTTCTTGTGAAACTTAATGAAAAGTTTGGCGTAAAAAACAAACAAACTATGAAACACTTGACATTTTAACACTCATTTTATCTGTCCATCGACGGTGCTGCAGTGGAGAGGGTGAGCAGCACCAAATTCCTCGGGGCGCACATCGCTGAGGACCTCTCCTGGTCCAACAACACCACATCGCTGGTCAAGAATGCTCAAACTTGCCTCTACTTCCTCCACAAACTGAGGAGTGCACGAGTCCCGTTCCCCCCCATCATGTGTTCTTTCTACAGGGGCACCATTGAGTGTGTCCTCACTGGCTGCATCACTGCGTGGTACGGAGGCTGCAGTGCCTCCTGCCGGAAGACTCTGCAACGCATAGTGAACATGGCCAGCAAGATCATCGGTACCCCTCAGTCCTCCCTTACGGACATCTACCACTCCCGTCTCACCTGCAGAGCCATCAGCATTGCTGGTGACATCTCCCACCCTTCACACTCACTCTTCAACCTCCTGCCCTCAAGGAAAAGGTACCGGAGCCTCCAAGCCTGCTCCACAAGACTGCTGAACAGCTTCATCCTCCAGGCTGCTCTTCTAGCACCTTCTCCATTATTGTACTGTATTGCACTACTGCTATTTTGTACATTGTTTGATTTTAGAGTGTATTTTATCTATATTTATATATATTGTTTTTCTTAATTTTTTAATCTATATTATCTATATTTATAAATATTTATATATTGTTTTTTTTGTGTGTGTAATCTTTATCTGTTTTTTTTACAAGTAAGGTGAGAGAGAAATGGCATTTTGATTCTCCTACATGTCCTGGATATATAGTGAATTGACAATGAAGAATTTTTGAATCTTTGAATAATTCAATAATTATACATAACCTTGAGGAAAACAGTGCCTCAGTTCTTTTAATTCAGAAAAACATCACTGCTTGCATCATTTGCAGATGAAACCAAATCAAGTCTACCATAACTAGCATGTATTATTATTTCTACTTTAGGAAGCTTGCTGCAGTTCACTTACCAGCATGCTCAATTCAAGATCAACCTGTCTATAGTTCATGGTTTTGGGCAAGCTGAGGTCACTTCATCACCATGTAAAATAAATAAATAAATATGAATCAAGGTCCACATATATTTAGTTTTACTCCCTAGCATTATCTCTGAGATCATAGTTTTCTCTCCTCCTGGTTTCTTTCAGTGCTGAGGCACTCCAGCTCATTGTGTCTGGAGCTCAGCCAAGGCCTCTGATGCATCTGTATGTCACACACACAATGGCAGAGTATAGGGAGGAAAGAAAAGGATAGAATGTGTGGAAAATGGCTGATATGTGGACATCTCTGAGAGTGCTGAGGCTGTAGTTTAGGTCAGGTATTTTAAATGGAGTCTTGGTGTATGTGGCATGTTTCAAAGTAATAAATACTGCAGATGTAGACACAGTGTCAGCACAAAGAGCAAAACCAAGACCTTTAAGCACAGAACTGTTTTAATGCATTTCATATTTCTGTTATTTGTTAATAATATTTGGTCAGCTCCCAAGAAACATAAGTTAATGTGTTTTTTACTCAATGGGGGAAAAAACAACAAAAACTCATGAGTGCAAGATTGTATATATTCTGAACCACAAAATGTTGCAACTACACATTTTCCCTATGTACTCATAGTTTCCTCTGGGGTTTCTGGTTTCCTCCCATCTTCCAAAGCATGCCTGTAGGTGGACTGGAACACTGGAGCGCATAGTGGGTGTGTATAATGCTTTGCAATTACCTGGCATCCCAGCCAGGGTAGGGACATGGGAAGTGGGGGTGCTAAGGCAGCTGCAGCACCCCTAACTTTCAGTATTCCTTTAATTTCAACTGCAGCTGCTTATGGGACTCAAGCCCTGAATGTTTTCTCAAAAGCCCCAAGTTGTTTTGAAAGATTTTTAAATAATTTTAAATATAGCTTAAATTTTGTGTAATTTTCCCTCACCTACCATCCACAGAAAGTGGTTGAGCTTCAGTAGCATCAGTATCAACCAGTGAACTGCAGAAATATGTTGTTTCAAGTTTGTGAATCCACAGCTCTAACACTTAGGCTAGTAGCAGTGAGTTGGTGAGATGACTAGCTTAATGGATTACTGCTGGTTAGCTAGCTAACATTAGCTGCAGTTAGCTTTCTAGCTAATTTTAGCTGATTTGAGTGTGTTTGGGTATAGATACTGTATAAACAGTAGATGCCACATTGGGGCTTGTGAGATGTGTCTTTGCTGCCTCAATCTTGCAGAGATGTTCTGACTCATTCAAACAGGAGGAAATGCCAGACTCTGTGCTGCTTTTGAATGTTCTAATGAATTTGATATGTGACAATAAATGATCTTCATTTTAAGCTAACATAAAGTTACTGTCCTGATGCACAGTTAAGCTAACTTAGATGATCTCATCTCATTATCTCTAGCCGCTTTATCCTTCTACAGGGTCGCAGGCAAGCTGGAGCCTATCCCAGCTGACTAC
>JAPEIY010000026.1:596550-609032 GCA_026122135.1 Cathorops aguadulce | reverse complement strand
TCTGAAGCAGACAGGGGGGGATTCTAAATGAGCCAAATAGCCGAGACAGGACCAATCGTCAAAATTTTGGTGTCGATCCAGACACTCCAGAAAAGGGGCTAAAAGTGTTAAAAACCGGAATTTTCCTTTAAATGAAGTTACGCGCCGAGTGATCACGAAAATCACCAAGCAGAAATTTGCTGCAATCCGCGTTAACTTATTTTAATTATTACTTATTAACAGTACTTCTTGAGACCAGAAGAAAGTTACAAAGGGTTTTTAACATATAAAGTTTCAAAGGTGCATAAATTGAAAACCTTTGCCTATGAGCTTTAAACCTGTGTGTGTGTGTGTATGCTCAATGATTTCAGACTGGTCATCAGTGAGACAGGTCTGAAACAATAGGCAGAGTGGAGACATCTGTTTATCTCTCTGTATGTCTCTTTGTCTGCTTGCTAGTCTCTCTCTCACTGCCTGCTTGTCTGTCTGCCTACCCTACTGTCTGTCTATCAGTCAGTCTGTCTTTCTATCTGGTTTTCTGCCTGTCTGTGTATCAGTCTTAACACCTGTCTGTCTCTTTTTGTATCTCTATGTAAATGTGCTAAATGTGTAGGTTAACCTGTGTGTGTGTGTGTATTACCTGTCGAACAGTGCGAGCAGTGTGAGTCTGTCGAAGCGCAGGCCCACCCACAGGTACGGCAGCAGGGAGAAGCGGTAGTACTGCTTGGTCTTGTGTGTGTTGCTGTGTGTGTGTGAGTGTGTGTGAGTGTGTAAGTGTGTCGGCTCGTGTGAGCTGTGTGGCGCCTCCTGCAGGTCAGGACTCACATCACCATCCTGCTCCAACAGATCAGTGTCCATCGACAGCAGACGGTTCAAACGAATCTGAGACACACACACACACAGATACAGACAGAAACATAAGTAATCAAATAATTCAAGAGGTGAAGACAGACTTAAAAACTGACAGACAGACAGTTGAATAAACGTGCAGATGGATAGGTGTTGGATGGACAGACTAATTTGACATACAGACAGACAGGCAGATATCATACATAAAAACTGACAGACATCTATACTCTGCTTACTGTTTCAGATCTGTCTCACTGTCCACAACACTAAAATCAATGAGTAACACATGAGCTCACACACACACACACACACACACACACTCAAAGCTGCTCCTGTTCCCTAGAGGGTGAACATCAACTTACTCAGCAGTGCTCTGTGTGTGTGTGTGTGTGTCTCACCAAGTCATGAGGGTAGAAGCGAACTGAGGTAGAACTGGAGAGGTGAGAATCTGTGTCCCTGTAGAGAGACAGACAGAGAGACAGACAGAGAGTAAATTTTATTTATTAGGTTTGTTTGTGCATTTTGTTTGTAGCATGTTTGTGTGTGTCCTTTGTTTTGTGTGTGTTTACGCTCACCACACGTTGTTGGACGCTCGTCTTGTCGCAGGCTCAAAGTTAACGAGAGACACATCACATCCTCCGACCTCGTACAGAGAGGGAGTCAGTTTACCTGATAACACAATAAACACACACACCAAACGTAATAAATGAAAGAGTGAGACAGGAGAACTGTCTGTCTATCACACACTGTAGCTGTGGTCTTATCTGCCTGTGCTGTGACTCCCCACTGGTGTTTGTGATGAGCTGCTAAACCAGACTTCCTCTCCCCAGTGCTCGCAGTGTGACTAGCGGTGGTAATAAACAGCGTTAGCGTGTTAGCTGTGTGTACCGAAGTCTTCATGCAGGCCGACGGTGGACGCTTTATCCTGAAAACCCTCCAGGTGTGCACTCCCATTCCTGGCCAGCAGGGAGGCGCTAGTGCTCATCTGACCTTTAACCTGAGACCCCGAGGAAGCCTGGGACACCTGACTGAGTGCTTCCTGAAGACTGGAGAGGGAAGGGGGAGGGGTTTGAGAAGAATAAGGGTGAGAAAGTTATGATGATGACGATGTTCCTGAGGTCAGGAGTACCTAAGAGGGGATGCGATGATGGAGGCCGTGTTGCTCCCAGCGTTGTGGCGTCTCCGTACAGCCTGACGGCGAAAGGTGCTGCGCTCTCGCCTGAACATCACACCGTCCTCGTTAACTGCCGCTAAAGAGGAGAGAAACACACTGAGGAGAAAACTTTAACTGAAAGTCCACAGTGTGTGCAGGAGATTAGCTGAGAGCTCCAAGGCTAATGTAGCTAACATAATGGACACTTATTCCTGATCACTGCTCATTAAATCTGCACGTGTACCGCAGAGTCATGTGCAGTTTGAACAACTGGAAGATAAAAGTCTGTGTGTGTGTGTGTGTGCGCGCGCGCGTTTGGCCAGCGCCCTGTGATGATGACATCATGTCTCTCCTCTTTAAGATAATCAACAGAACAGAAGCAGAGGAAAACACACACACACACAGGGTTTTATGGTCGAGAGTACTTTTGGCCTTCAGCACTGTTTTTACATCGATAAACAGTCTGACGGTGTGTGTGTGTGTGTGTGTGTACGTACCTCTGGCTGTGTCGTGTGTGTCGGTGATGCTGATTGGACAGGGTAAACTGTTCCTGGAACGGGTGACGGACTCCAGCTGACTGGCTCGGCCCAGTAGCGACGCTGCGTCCAGAACCTCTCCTTCTTTGGCCTCCAGGTCGGATTTGGAGGTGCTCAGGGGTCGGGGGTCGGCCGGCGCCCCCAGGTGCTGCGGCTCATTAGCGCATTTACGCAGCTGAACTTTGGCACTTCCTGTACTGGCTGTACGCCGAGAAGCTCGCTTCTTCCCCCTCTCTCTTTCCTTCTCTTTCTTTTGGGACGTACTGGGGGTGTGGCTCAGCTCCACCCGATGGGCTGAGTTGAGACTGGAGGCGTGGCTGAGCTCACTCAGGTCACTCGAGTCCTCATCATTTTTAGCAAAAACGGCTGAGCGAGGTTTCGCTATGCTGCGGAAGCAGGTGTAGTCATGGTAACGGGCAGCATCGAAACTGCTAGCTCGTTTCTTAGCGCTGCGTCGACGCCCACTATGGCTGGCATCAGAGTGACTGGCTAATATGGGTTTGGCATCATCTTGCTCCACCTCCTTACAGAGGTGGGTGGAGTCTGCAGAGGAATCTGGACTCTTTCTTACCCCAGTCTCTTCCTTTCTAAGCTCCTCCCCTTCATGGCTGGTGGTCTGTGATGTGTTTTTAGGAGTCATGGGTTCATTAGTGTTAACTCCCTTTGGGCTAATTTCGTTAGCATGAGGGTTTTTATTGCCCTCTCCTGAGGTTATGCTAGGTTCCGTTGTCCCACCCTCGTCCAATGAGAGTGATATGAGACTCTCGACGTGGGTGGAGCTAGTCTGTTCACTATGCAGACTGCTTAGCGTGCTGTGCGTGTCACGGTCCGTCCCACTGCAATAACTCTCCGTCGAGCCACTACTGCGTGTACTCAGGCTTCGCAAACTTTCTACGCTTTTCTCTCCTCGTCTTTTCCTCCTGCTTCCACCTGAAATACCCCCATGAAAACCCTCCACTTGGTACAGTCCAGATTCACCCTGACATTCCTCCCCAGTTTCTCTGGAAATGGACCGGGCCAGTTTGCGCCGTTCCCTTTTATGGTGCTTGCAGCAGTCCAGTCCTGAAGTGGAAGGGACGGCCGCATCCCTGCTCTGTAGCGCTCCCTGGGGCCGAGGCATGTCCAGTTCACACACGGGGTCAAGTCCACTACGCCGAGAAGGGGGGTAAAGGCCAAAGTCTGGGATGGAAGGATCCGGAAAGGCCGAGCTCGAAGTGCGAGGGAGGCCACGGGGACGAGACGACTCTTTCCGGAAAGACTGGGAGTGGGCAGGGATTTCTGTGTCACAGGAGGACAGTGATTGGCTGAAAGGGTGAGGAGTGGAGCTGTAGAGGTCCTGAGCCAGTGAGGTGGAAGGCTGCATGGAGGCAAATGAGTCGTTGGAAATGAGACCGTAGATCTTGGGCTCAGATGTCAGATCTGAACCAGAGAAGGACAGAGGTTAGAGGTCAAATATATAAATAAAGAGTGATTACACTGGGAAAGATATGGGAATAATATGTCTCAAATGTTATTTATACATGTCATGGTTCTCTGATTTAGAACTGTGATGACATTTTTCACTGAATTTACTTTAATTTAGGGAAAATAACATGCAATACAAAATGAAATAACAAAAGATATGTACTACTACTACTACTACTAATAATAATAGTAAGCCGTGGGTTCTCTATATTCCCCCATGAGCTGATTCACAAATTATTCTTAACGGATTCCCAAACAAGTCTCACGTGATTCCCAAATGATTCTCATATGATTCCCAAAATAAATCAGGTGTGATTTCTCTAATGTGATTTCGATGTGATGTGATCGTCTCCACCAGGAATGAGGAGATTATTAGAGAAAGAAATTACACCTTGTTCCTGACTACAGCTTGGAGCTAAACTCAGACTGAGGTCATCTGAGGCTTTTCCAACATCACCTGCTGAGAGAGAGAGAGAGCGAGAGAGAGAGAGAGTGAGAGAGAGAGGGAGGGAGGGAGAGACAGACAGGGGGGGGGACAGAGAGAGATAGAGGGAGAGACAGGGGTGGGAGGGGGAGAGAGACAGGAGAGAGAGAGAGACAGACAGGAGAGCGAGAGAGAGAGAAACAGACAGATGAGAGAGAGAGAGACAGACAGACAGATGAGAGACACAGACAGATGAGAGAGAGAGACAGACAGACAAGAGAGAGAGACAGACAGACAAGAGAGCGAGAGAGAGAGACAGGAGAGAGAGAGAAACAGAGAGACGAGAGAGACAGACAGATGAGAGAGAGACAGACAGACGAGAGGGAGACAGACAAGAGAGAGAGAGACAGACAGACGAGAGAGACAGACAGACAAGAGAGACAGACAGACAAGAGAGAGACAGACAGGAGAGAGAGAGAGAGAATGGAGGGATCATGAAGGTCAGAATTCATCACTTATTTATTCTTCTTCCTCTCTCTCTCTCTCTCACACACTCTCTCTCTCTGACTCATTGCATCAGCAGTGTCATATCTAACCCTCATAATCTCTCTCACGGTGCGTTTGAAGAGTCTCACCTTTTACTGTGGCTGGACCTCCACAAGAGGAAGTGATCTACACACACACACACACACACACACACACACACACACACACACACACAGAGAAGAAATCAAATTAAGTACAGTGTTATGATATTATATGGGGTTCACTGTACGTCATATTCAGGAAACAGTCGTCTGGTGAACGTTATGCAGTGCTGAGAGACACAACGTCTTTCCAACATTCATAATAAACACTTTAACATCACCTGCACTCAGTTTTATTACCCACTCACAACCTCACTCCACTGCACTCATTTAGAGGGATGTGAACAACACACACACACACACACACACTCAGTAATGAGGTGTACAGGTTAGTGAGAATGTGGACAGGGTCTCAGAGAACGATGGAGTGGAACACTGTCCTAGAACACTGCACTCCTGAGATCTCACACAGTCTCTCTCTCTCTCTCTCACACACACACACTTAGTAAAAATGCTGAATCAGGTTCTCTCCTCTACAGTAAAGTCTCTCACACAAATATTCATTAAATATTCGTACATAAAATCCAAATTCAGTTCAGCTACACTAACACACGACACGCGAACGACACACTAACATCGGAAGGAAAAGTGAAAAGAAGCAAGTGAAGGGAGTAGATTATGATGAGTGGTGTGTGTGTGTGTGTGTGTGTGTGTGTAGTTCCACTGAGCAGTGTGAGCTGAAGTGAGGCTGCTGATTGGTTGACTGCTGTTACGCTCACTGTGACATCATCAGCTATCAGTTGGATTTTAATTCTCCAACAGTGTGTCAGTGTGTCTGAAAGGTAAGTTAGTGTCATAAATGCACACACACACACGCATGCATGCACGCACCTGGAGGTTGGAGTCCATGCCTGTGTAGGAGTTGCGCGAGCTGCAGGCGACTGGTGGAGTTTCCTCTCGGACAAAATCAGCTAACTCGATTCCTCCACCAGGATCCCTACACACACACACACACACACACACACACACACACACACAATGTGTTATAGTTACCTAGCAACTGTGCTAACAGGCGTGTAGTGTACAGTAGCGAGGAGTTGAACATCAGTAACGTGTCTCATCCTCACAGTAAACAGATCGACCTTCACTCTACAGCTGCTGCTTCAACATGCTTTCATTCATCACTCCATGTGTGTGTGTGTGAGAGAGAGAGAGAGAGAGAGAGAGAGCGAGCGAGCGAGAGAGAGGGTCTCACCCGGCGCCACTGGACTCGTCTGGGTGTGTGTGTGTTGTGTCTCCTTGCTGTTCTGCGTCGATCACTTCCCCTTCATCCAGTGCCGTGTGGAGCCGATAGTTCACCGCCTTCAACAACGCAAACAGACCACCGATCACTCCACAGTACACGCCCACTATCAGCATGGTGGGGGGGAGGGCCTGCACACACATACATTGTACACATACATGTTATATACACATTATCTACACACACATTATGCATGTGTTATATAAATGTTATACACACACACTCAAACGTTTACATCACTCACTGTGTGTGTGTGTAGCTGGTGATTATGGCTGTATTACCCCACCCCCATTCACAGTGTTGTCGAGTGTATGTTGTCAGTTATGATGCTGTAACGGTGACGTGTGTGTGAATGGGAGCAAAACAGCAAAGTCCAAACGTTAATCTCTCCCCTGGTGACCAAGGAACATTTACAGAAATGTTTTGTTACAGCTCTGGTGGGAACCAGAACCGTCAGATGTACGTCCTGTGACGGTGGTGATGTAAACGATGATGTAATGATATTGTGATGTCACTCAGATGGCCTCAGTGTAAAACCACAAGCAAAGAAAACATCGGCAGATAAAAGCAAAAAATTTTATAAATAACTTTTGTTTGAACAAAACAAATGTTGTGAAACAGGCAGAGATTCTCCTGGACTGACGAAATGAGTGAAAGTTGTGATGAGTGACTGAAAGTTCAGGGGAAACCTTTGAAATAAACAGAATGATTACTCAGACCTGCTGATCTCTGACAGTAAACTGTACATCATCTTACACCACCTCCATCATGATGATGATGACGATGATGATGATGGACTCATTAATGAAGCCGGACTCTGCCTTAACTGTGTGTCTTGTTTAACTGTGTGAGTGAAACCGGACAGATTTCACACAAATATTTACACTGGAAACTAAAACCTGCAGTAAAGAAACACATCCAGACTAAAGATAGAAACTGACAGTAATCCAGGGTGAGGTGGATTTTTACCTGATCAACAGATAAATAAAGGGAAGAATAAAGGACAGAGAGAGAGAGAGAGAGAGAGAGAGAGAGAGAGAGCAGGGTTCAGTGCTGACACTCTCATAAACACTACAGTATAAATGTAATTATAAACACACTCACCATGTAGAGAGTGAAAGGGAAACACAATAGGAAGAGCCAGATGTAGAGGTGCAGCGCGTTGACGAACGTGTTCTGATGGGGGTCGTAGAACCATCCGCCCGTGACGGAAGCCCAGACCCCCTGCCTCAGGATCTGCAGTGTCTGGGAGCCCATTCTGTCCGTGCGCAGCCCCGTGACACTCACCCTGGACCTGGATCCGAACCGCAGCGTCACGGAGGAAGCGGCTCCGCCTCGCCTCGGACACGGGCCTGGAAACAGCGCTCCATCTGCGCGCAGGCTGCTGTGCTCCTCCTCCTCCTGCTGCTGCTGCTCACGGAGAGTCTGCTCCCAGTCCGAGTCCTCCAGCGGAGGAGCCGCCCGGCCCACAATCCCCTGCGCCTCACCACAGCACCGGCGCCTGGGACTTGGAGTTTTATTACCCGCTAGCGTCGTTCAGCGAAAAATCATTAAGGATATTTATAAACTTATTATTATTATTATTATTATTATTATTATTATCGACATACATGACTTTAGATTTTTTTAGTTATTTTTACAAATCACCTCACAAGTCTCTGATGAAGTCGCAAGAATTAGCCACAGGCTAACACTAGCATCCCACCGCGTTTACCTCAGAAGACGCCATTTTTAAATTTAATTAGCACAAGAATTCGGTTTTCATCGCTTTACATGGAAACACAAAACTCTCCGAGTAATCATTAATTACTACTCGGATACTATAATGACAATATAATATCACAAAATGTCTAATATAAGAGTATATAGAGTTTAATCCCTTGCTGTTAATCTGAGCTCCGCACTACCTCAGTTTAACCGCTAATTAACATTAGCCTTTTTCCTCACAGTCCACTGTGTGTTACAGTAATCACCGTCCCCCTCCCCAATGCCCACTGTGTGTTACAGTAATCACCGTCCCCCTCCCCAATGCCCATTGTGTGTTACAGTAATCACCGTCCCCCTCCCCAATGCCCACTGTGTGTTACAGTAATCACCATCCCCCTCCCCAATGCCCACTGTGTGTTACAGTAATCACCATCCCCCTCCCCAATGCCCATTGTGCGTTACAGTAATCACCGTCCCCCTCCTCAATGCCCATTGTGTGTTACAGTAATCACCATCCCCCCCAGTGTCTACTGTCTTATCAGTCAATATCTTTTATTTAACCAGCTTTAAAAAAAACTCATTGAGATTAAAATCTCTTTTCTAAGAATGACCTGGCCAAGAGGGCAGCATAACAATATAGCAATAAAATGCAACCAGACAAACAAACGGAATATACCTGGTGCAACGTTACAGATGATTACAGATAAAATAGGAGTCTATTCAGTTAAAATGCCATAAAACCTCAAGGTTAAGAATTCAATTAAAAACAGGAATAGGATTTTAAAATCAAGTGCATTGTACAAGAGAGGTTTTTTAGAATGGATTTAGCGCTGACAGTTTCAAGTCCCTTTGTAAATTGTTCCAGGACGACGGAGCAGCATATTTAAAAGACGTTTTTCCCCTCAGTCTGATCTCAGTCCCGGGACCAACATCTGTATTGTGTTATTAGCCGTGTCGATTTTGTTTAAGACACAAGTATAAACGAAGATATTGAGGAACTAACCCAAGAACAATTTTATCAACAAACACCAACCAGTGTGAAAGTCTGCAGACAGGCAGAGATGGACAATTTACTATGTTCGAGGGGGCCGGAGGGCCGGGCCGGGGGGCCACCACAGTCCCCCAGAAACTCTGCAGTGTTTAAATGCCCAGAGATGCATTTTGAGCTGTCAGTGACGTGTTGTAAATGAAATCTCTGAAAGAAAATGACCGTATCAAAAATGTTTTAAAACTAGGAACTTTCAAAAACGCTTTATTAGTCACTGAAAATGATATTGTCGGAGTTGCAGGTTTATGTGTAGAACATAACTACAACTGATATATGGTCATATTTATGAAAGTTGCATTGTCATATGATGCATTACCACATGACACTACAGTGTAGAACACTGAGCACAAAACACCTTCCATCAGTAAATTATTCCTGCTTTAGTAACTGCAGTCTGAGCTCCTGCTCAGGACAGTCAGTGTATAAGACGGTGAATATCCCCAGGGACACTGAGGGACTGTCAGGGGCCACTGCAGATAGAACTTAATACTGAGAGAACGATAAACACAGACTGCAAGAGCTGCATGTCTGTAATACAGAGTCAGTCAGTGCAGTGTGAGCTTTACATGGAGTCGACAGAGCAGTCCGGGAATACAGGACGTTATTACAGTGGGGGGAATAAGGGATTTTAAGCAAACAGTCATAGGACAGAAAAGTCTGAAATGTTCTCCGTCTGTCCAGATTTCAGTCTGTCTGAATGACGAGCCAAAGGCCCAGAACAATGCAGCCGGGGGTCTTTAAGGTGGGGCCTGGAAGCTGAAGGGCTTTAGATGCCTGGAGATGCTTCTCAGCTATTTCCAGGAGACATTTTTGTGATCTTCAAAGGCCAAGTTACACTCAACATTAGCAGACATCCCAAGTCTCCCGGAAGTTCCGGGAGTCTCCTGCATATTGATAGCGGCTCCCTGATGCCTGCAAATTACGTAAAGTACAATCTCATGGAATCTAGAGCAAGCGAGCAATCTTCATCCCGAACCTATCGACCAGTCAGTCAGTGCATAGAGCATGAAGAAGAGCAGCAGCTGCTCCAGCTGTTTTCTGGAACCCAGGAAATTAATGAAATCATCATTTTTATTTTTTTGTAACTGATTTGGTGTTCAGCTCTCATGGTTATGATAAAGCAATGTCTCTTTGTAACTGTCATCTTTGTAAGCTCACTTGCTCGGCGGAAGGCTCAATAATGGCAATAAATTACTTTCACTTTCGGTGCTGGAGCTGCAAGAGCAGGTGGTGCACAACCGCCAGGAATTTGTTCGGATTCACCTCCAAAACTAAGTCGCTCATAAAACTACAACCTTTTCTGGTTCAAACAGAACCAATTAGGGCCATGTACACCCTTTCTATTTTGTGCTACAATGTTAAGTAGAGGTGTGTGTGTGTGTGTGTGTGTGTTGAGGGTCAGCGTGCAATTACCATTATTTATTTATTCACTTATTTATTTTACTAAAATCATCATGTATCTGCAACCATAAAATATTTTTTTTTCCAAAATTCCAAAACCTATGATCTTCTTGCGGTGTCCCTTTACAGAGAGCTGATTTTAAGGTGACTTGAACCTGTTTGAAATTTTAAAGTAAAGTCCCTACAGTAATCACGGAACTGGCGCAAGAAAAGGCCACTGCAAGATAAATTTATAATTTATCACTCTGTGATAAACTTCCCTGTGTATTTCTGAATCTTGCCGTTACCTTTTTGTCCACTGAAATACATGTGATATTACATCTAAAAACACGATTTCAATGTCAAATGAATGGACACGCTGTCCTGTTATCTCTCTCAACTCATCATTTTTTATGTATTTATAGGATCTGAAAGAGATTCTCTCAGAACATGAGCAAAATTTACACTGTAATTAATACTGCATCTTCAGGTACTATTAACACATCCATCTTCCATCAAACATGTGACTGTCCGATGTGAAAATCAGCACTCTCCAGTCACAAGACAAAACAATTCTACAGAGAGGCGAGAGCATTCTATGTCAGAAGCTTTCAAAAAATAAAGGAAAAATTCCCAGTGAGAGATCAAATCTTGACAAATCTGTCAGTGGTCAATCCTGAGAACCATGATGATGTGAAACCAGAGCAGATTTTGACTTTGGCAGACAGATTTCCAAATGTAATGAAGGCAGATGCCAGAGAACAACTCCATTTAGAAGTCCTGGATTATGTCTCATCTAACCTGGAAGCACTGGTGCCAAATTATAAGAATTTACCAGTTGGACTTCTGGTTGGTCGCAGGATGGAGTAAGTCACGCGCTGGGAGAGCTCTGTTAAAATCCTGTCTTAATCCTTAATTTAAGGGAGCTATTGCTGCGACAAACCTATGCAAACTTGTGCAAAAGATTGTTAAACATGGGAAAACCTACAAAAAAGACAAGCCACCAAGCAGTGAACACTTATCTAAAAATGGGCAAGGTGACAAAAAGCAAGCTAGCCAAAACCAAGAAGAAGCTACTAGCAACACGCCGCTAACCCTGGCTGACATGGAGAAACTTTTCAAATCAATGGAGGACCGCATCATAGCCAAGCTCTCCAACCAACTTTCTGCTGACCAAGCAACCATTGGTCGCCATGATCAATCTATTCAGCATATGGAGATGCCACTTAATGATATGGACCTTGTGCGCATAACGTCATGTGTGACGTCACGGCCACGTGTTTCCGGGTTAGACCACCATGCTGGGTATCACGCTTTCGCAAGTTTCGTATGGATACACACTGTTGTCTTCTCAACTTGTGCTGAATCCCTGGCTGTCACAGCAAAAAAAAATTGCTATAGAGGTAAAATTGCTGTCTTAGGGGTCGACCCATATATCATTAATAAGAGTGAAACCAAATTTGTGCTTGATCGTTCAGTAATGAACTGCCAGATGTATCTCACTATCTAATCAACATGCCAGGGGGTTACAATGGTCACTAAAAGCCTACACATATTTCTCCTCAGGATGGGGACGGAACATGCTAGTTCATATGCGTGAAAAGCATTTTATATACTTGTATTGACTGACAAAATTGGAGCAGACTCACCGCTCGTTGCAGCCTCTTGGCTCGCGCGGCTCCTCCACTCCGCCTCCTGGCTCCCTCCGATTCCCTCTGCTTTGCCGCTCCCTCTGCTTCGCGGCTCCCTCCGATTCCCTCCGCTTCACCACTCCCTCCACTTCATGCTGCACACAGCTTCCCCCTCCACTTCGCCACTCCCTCCGCTTCGCGCCGCGGTCTCGATGTGTGGATTATATGCGAGCAGGATGGGGTTATTGTGAGTAGCTACCGCACATGTATAGGAGAAGACTTCTCTGGGAGAAGTCTGCTTACATGTAGCAGCAACACTTCCTCCTCCCCTCTTGATCAGCGGCAAACCGGTAAAACGATAAACCCTTCGTGCTTTTTCTGTTAGAGCACCCTACTGCCACACAACAAGCCATTCTGACTG
>JAPEIY010000026.1:339073-351908 GCA_026122135.1 Cathorops aguadulce | reverse complement strand
CATCACTCCATCCCTCCATCACATCCCTCCATCACAATCACATCACTCCATCCCTCATCACCATCACATCACTCCATCACCATCACTCCATCCCTCCATCACAATCACATCACTCCATCCCTCATCACCATCACATTCCTCCATCACATCCCTCCATCACCATCACATCCCTCCATCACATCAGTCCATCCTTGCATGATATTACTCCATTACATCATCCTATCCCTCCATCACATCACTCCCTCCTTCCATCACATCACTCCATCACATCAGTGCCTCCTTCAGACCTCTATCATTCCCTTCCCTTCCTCTTCTCACACCCTCCTGCACGCTCTGTGCTCAGTGTAGTGATAACATGTCACCCAAACACTTCTAAACACACAGTAAAGCAATTATGAGAAAACTCAAACACCTGAAGGTATTAAAAAGCTAAATTTATTCATTCTGCTTCTATAAATCACTCCTCCTGGTATCTGACCTATTATTCCTTTTCTCCTTCTCACTGTTTCTCTCCTTCACTCTGTTTCCCTCTGTCTCCATTTCTCCGTGTGTGTGTGTGTGTCTGTATACAGTTGTTGGAGTGGATCAGGAGGACAATTCCATGGTTGGAGAACCGGGTTCCTGAAAGCACCATGTCTGCCATGCAGCAGAAGCTGGAGGACTTCAGAGATTATCGTCGAGTTCATAAACCTCCTAAAGTCCAGGAGAAATGTCAGCTGGAGATCAACTTCAACACACTGCAGACCAAACTGAGGCTCAGCAACCGGCCGGCCTTCATGCCCTCTGAGGGGAAGATGGTGTCGGTCAGTCGCTCGCCAGCGTCACTCCCTCATCACTCTCTTATAATCACATGACCGTGTGTTCAGCTCACTCAGAGCCGAGAGCATCAGGATTAAAGTGTACCGCTACTGGTCATGCTTACATTAATCGTGCTTTTTGCATTACTTATAAACAAAAGACCCACACTTTCAGTCAAAAATAACACTGTAAAAGCACATTTATGGGCAATTTTATTCCGTGAATTACCCGTGGAGTCAGAACTGCAGGGAGCAGCCACTGCCGGCCGGAAGTGACGTACAGTCGTTGATTCCGGGTGATCGGGTGCGAGTAAACAAGCAGTGTTCTGTCGGTCGAGATTCCCAGTCGAGTAACTTCAGAACACGTTGAGTAAATATAGATATAATACTTGTAATAGATCTTTATTTTATGGCACATATCTATTATTTCATGACATGATGTGAAAGTAGCTCTGGTTGTACTTTGGGGTCGAGAGCTTCGCCGGTGACGCTCGACGGGTTCAGAATGAGTAGGTCATGGATTGAGATAAATTTGTTTGAGGGTTTTTTTTTTAATCATACAAGCATGATAAACACATTGACAGAAACTTTATACTTTACACTTTCCTCTGTCCTCACTGACAATACTAGTTTTTAAATTACCTAAATTGGATGAAACATAAAACTTGTCACCTTATTTGGTCACACCAGAGTCGGAGCGCAGAGCGCACATTTACGCATTCATAAAAGACTGCTCCCATGCCCTGTGTCCGAAATCGCTCCCTACTCACTATGTAGGGCACTGTATACTGAGGACGCCATTTTGTGGTGCTGTCCGAAATGACAGTGAGGATCATTACACCCTAAATAGTCCACTCAAAGTATCCCACAATGCATCACAAAAAGTAGCGTACAACCAGTGGGCACTAACAAAGCAATATATCCCATCATGCATTGCGGTCATGCTGAAAAAAATCAAATTAAAAGTCTCAAATGTGATTTAATAAAAGGCAGCGGCGAAGAGTAAAGTATTCAGTCTTGATTTAAAAGAACTGAAAGCTGCAGCAGACACCGAGTACTCTGTATTGATTAATGTGGGAAACGCGCTCAGTGTAATATGGATTTATCACAGAAACACACGCATGTGTTTATTATTTTGAAACCCACCAGCCGACTGATCCGGCACGTTTTAATTGTGTGACAGTAATGACGTAAATACCAGCGTGACAGACTCATGTCTGAAAGTGTTTTTCCATTTTACCAATGAGTTCACTATACAGTCCTCTATACAGTAATTCACTATATAGGGAGTAGTGAACGAGTGAGTGATTTTGGATGCGGAGATGGTGACGGCATGACGATCACTTTCACTCTTTTGGTGTCAATTGGTTTCTCTTTCACGGTGGGAACACCCATGGTAAACAGGATAAAATCTGTCTGATGTAGTTTGGGCTATTTGGTGGTGAAACTTGTTGCGAGATGGCACGCACATTTTATGCGCTCCAGATGATTCAGGACAGCGATTCGATTCATGATTCAGTTCATCATTCAGGACAGCGATTCGATTCATGATTCAGTTCATCATTCAGGACAGCGATTCGATTCAGTCTTGAAAACTGTGACACTGATGAACGGAGCCTTTTAAAAAATATATATTTATTTATTTACTTGGACTTGATCCAGCCAAAGAGCAGCTCAAGTAAGTGTAAATATTTCTTCTATTTCTGATGAGCAGATCGGTTGAGAACGTGTTCTCTTAGACTGGTGTTTGCAACACGGGCTCAGTCACCAGTCCACTGCAGCCCAGACAATCGGGCAAACCAACGACTGTGCGTCACTACCGGTACAGCCCATGAAAGAGGCGACATGTCGCTGACCGTGCCTGACTGCAGTGACTTAAAACTCGTCCGTACTTAACAAGAGCTTATGACGAACGTTACGTGATGGAACCACTGGTATCATACGTGATCTTTTGAAATAGTTAGTAATTAAAATTCACTACAGGTACACTTTAAGAGAGAGAGAGTGTGTGTGTGTGTGTGTGTGTGTGTGTGTGTAGGATATCTCCAATGCATGGGGGGGTCTGGAGGGGGCGGAGAAAGGCTATGAAGAGTGGCTCCTGAATGAAATCCGCCGACTGGAGAGACTCGACCACCTCGCTGAGAAATTCCGCCAGAAAGCAGCTATACACGAAGCCTGGACAGAAGGTTTTACACACACACACACACACACACACACACACACACACACACACACACACACACACACACATGTTCAATGTCGAACTTTACACCCTCAATTACAGACATTTACACACCTTGGCGTGAGTGTGTGTGTGTGTGTGTGTGTGTGTGTGTGAAGTCAAGTTTATTTCTATGGAGCTTTTAACAATAGACATTGTTGCAAAGCAGCTTTACAGAATGTAAATGACTTTAAACATGAGCTAATTTTATTTGTGTGTGTGCGTGCGCGCATAGGTAAGGAGGCCATGTTGAATCAGAAGGACTATGAGACAGCGTCTCTGTCTGAGATTAAAGCTCTGCTGAAGAAACATGAGGCGTTTGAGAGTGATCTCGCTGCTCACCAAGACCGCGTGGAGCAGATTGCCGCCATCGCCCAGGAGCTCAAGTGTGTTTACACACCCTAAAACTTTACACACCCTAAAACTTTACACATTAAACATATTCATATTTCGCCACCCCTCGGCACTGTACACACCACTGAAACCATCAACGCACAAAAATTACACACTCAGTACAGTTAGACTGTAAACATGTTCATACTCTTCATCACCTCAACACTTTACACCTCAAATCTCACCTTTACACAGTTCAGTAAATGGGCTGCACTTATTCTACATATTCTTTACATTGAAGCAGGTCTAACACTTTCTCTGTCTGTCTGTCTGTCTGTCTATCTGTCTGCAGTGAGTTGGATTATTACGACTCTCCCAGTGTGAATGCTCGCTGTCAGAAGATCTGTGATCAGTGGGATGCTCTCGGAGCTCTGACACAGAAACGCAGTGAGGCCTTGCAGGTAACACACACACACACACACACACACACACACACCTGAATGTTCACCTGAATGCACTCCTCACAGGTAACAACCCCTGAACATACACCTGAACAGATGTGTGCATTTTCCTTCTCAGAAAACAGAGAAGCTGTTGGAGACGATTGATCAGCTGTACCTGGAGTTTGCCAAGAGGGCGGCGCCCTTTAATAACTGGATGGAGGGAGCAATGGAGGACCTGCAGGACACCTTCATCGTCCACACCATCGAGGAGATCCAGGTGCAAGACCTTCATTCTCCTGTCCATTCCTCCATCTGTCTGCTGTCCATCCATCACATAAATATGACAAACACTGTGTGTGTGTGTGTGTGTGTGTGTGTGTGTGTGTGTGTGTGTGTGTTACAGGGCTTGAGCACGGCTCATGAGCAGTTTAAGGCCACCCTCCCAGAGGCGGATAAGGAGAGACAGGCCATTCTGGGAATCCACAATGAGATCGCTAAAATTGTCCAAACTTACCATGTCAACATCGCAGGAACCAATCCGTACACCACCATCAACCCCCAGGAGATCAACACCAAGTGGGAGAGGGTATATTAAACACTGCTCATAAACACTATACACTGAACACTTCTCATAAACACTACACACTGAACACTGCTCATAAACACTGCTCATAAAGACTATACACTGCTCATAAACACTGCACACTGCTCATAAACACTACACACTGAACACTGCTCATAAACACTGCTCATAAAGACTATACACTGCTCATAAAGACTATATACTGCTCATAAACACTACACACTGCTCATAAACACTGAACACTGCTCATAAACACTACACACTGCTCATAAACACTACACACTGCACACTGCTCATAAACACTACACTCTGCTCATAAACACTGAACACTGCTCATAAACACTACACACTGCTCATAAACACTACACACTGCTCATAAACACTACACACTGAACATTGCTCAATACAGCCCTCTGCTGGAGAGCCTAGCTCACTTCCTCACCCATCGACATGTGATTGAACGCTGTAATAATTCTCTTTTGTATGAGACGTGCGGTGAAGTGCATTAGTGAGTAAGGGAACACGTATCAGTGCACTATACAGTGTGTAAGGTACCGGATTGTTGACCACTGTGGATTGACGGTGCTGTAGGTGAGACAGTTGGTTCCTCAGCGAGACCAGGCTCTGATCGAGGAACACGCTCGGCAGCAGAACAACGAACGTCTGCGCAGACAGTTTGCTAATCAGGCTAATGTGATTGGACCCTGGATCCAGAACAAGATGGAGGTGAGAAACCATTTCTTATCTGTCTCTTTCTCTCTCTTACACCGCAGTACAACACAGTGCGGCAAAATAACCGCACCTTTTGAAAATGGTGTGATCTCTCTCGCCGAATGTTTGATAAATTCCTTCTTCCTGCTTCTTTGCTACCATGACAACTGTACTCTACCTGCAGTCCAGTCCCAAATCACACATGTCCAAAATAAATAGCTGGGCAAAAATATTCATTGAAACACTGTGTGTGTGTGTGTGTGTGTGTGTGTGTGTGTGTGTAGGAGATCGGCCGTATTTCCATCGAGATGCATGGTACACTGGAGGATCAGCTGAATCACCTGCGTCAGTACGAGAAGAGCATCGTTAACTACAAGCCAAAGATTGATCAGCTAGAAGGAGACCACCAACAGATCCAGGAGGCCCTCATCTTTGACAACAAACACACCAACTACACCATGGAGGTACACACACACACACACACACACACACACAGACAAACAGCTTTGACTTTGGGAATAGATGAGTTTCAGGGATCTCCCTAAAGAATGGAACAGTGGCGGTGCGCCATTCTGTCCTTTTTCTGGCGCCAACCTGTTAATTTTCAGAAATAGGGTCTTTATACCCCATTTCCCCTTGTTTTTCGATCAAATTTCCCTGTTTCCCAAGCCACACGATCTTCCCGTCCGGCGCCATTTTCTTTTCTTCCTCTCGTGGAAGCGGCGAAATCTCGCGATGTTTGGAAGGAGCGAGACTCGAATCGCATTTTCATTCAGAATACGTTGTTTATGANNNNTCTCAAAACACATCCGATTGACGTGATTGTGATAGCAACTCAACATATGCACTCCCAATGATGCGGAAATAGACCTAGAAAGCATTTCACTCCGGAGTTTTCCTTTAACCCTTTCTTGAAACAGATTGAAGTTAATCTGTAATGAAATGTGGATACTTGATCTTGGATCATTTTAAATTCATGTCGCCGTTGTCTTGGTAAACACAATTCTAAAAGGATTATACAACTCCAACACCACATTGTAGTAAACATCATAATGGGATTAAATGCTGCATGTCAAAAATCAGGACAAATAAAAACACAATTACTAAAGTAATGAGAAGTAATTTGAAAGTGTTTTTGTCAAGTTCTGTGTAACTATGGAATTATGAATAACAGGGTCTGCTACTACTGTGTGTGTGTGTGTGTGTGTGTGTGTGTGTGAGAGAGAGAGAAAAGTTAGGATGTAGTTGCTCCAGTGTTGTGTAGGATATGATTAACCCCACCCCAACCCCAGCTCACTGACTTCCATCACGCTGCAATTAACCAGTCAACACAGTTTACAGAGGTGCATTCAGCACAGTTTACAGAAGAGTGTGCAGCACAGTTTGTCACTGGTACGTGCAGCACAATTTGCAGAAGTGCGTGCAGCACAGTTTGTCAGTGGTACATGCAGCACAGTTTGCCATTGGTATGTGCAGCACAGTTTGTCAGTGGTACATGCAGCACAGTTTGCCATTGGTATGTGCAGCACAGTTTGACATTGATGCGTGCAGCAGAATTTGCCATTGGTACGTGCAGCACAGTTTGCCACTGGTATGTGCATCACAGTTTGTCACCATTATATACAGCACGGTTTGCAGAGGTCCATGCATCATAGTTTATCACCATTATGTGCAACACAGTTTGTCACCGTTACGTGCAGCACAGTTCGCAGGGGTGCATGCAGTACAGTTTGCAGGGGTGCATGCAGCACAGTTTGTCACCATTACATACAGCCCAGTTTGCAGAGGTGCGTGCAGCACAGTTTGTCACTGGTACATGCAGCACAGTTTGCCACTGATATGTGCAGCAGTTTGACATTGGTATGTGCAGCACAGTTTGCCACCGGTACGTGCAGCACAGTTTGCAGAGGTCCATGCAGCACAGTTTGTCAATAGTGCAGGCAGCACAGTTTGCCTTTGGTACATGCAGCACCTGTTTGCCATTGGCACTTTCAGCACAATTTGCCACTGGTATGTACAGCAGTTTGCCACCGGTACGTGCAGCACAGGTTGCCACCAGTACGTGCAGCACAGTTTGCCATCAGTACATGCAGCACAGTTTTTCACTGTCCTGTGCAGCACAGTTTACAGAGGTACTTGCATTACAGTTTGTCACCATTATGTGCAGCACAGTTTGCAGAGGTGCGTGCAGCACAGTTTGTCACCGGTGCGTAAAGCACAGTTTGCAGAGGTGCGTGCAGCACAGTTTGCAGACGTGCGTGCAGCAGTTTGTCACCGGTACGTGCAGCACAGTTTTGCAGAGGTGCGTGCAGCACAGTTTGCAGTGGTACATGCAGCACAGTTTGTCACTGGTACGTGCAGCACAGTTACTCACTATTAAGTGCAGCACAGTTTCCAGAGGTATGTGTAGCACAGTTAGTCCCACTTAACCAGAATATACATAATTACAACAGATTAAAGATGTATTATTATCAAACAATTAAATACCTTTGCCTAAAAATTAGACAGTTATGTTCAGGTAAAGATTTTCACAGCACTGATTAGTGTGACACAGATGTTTTATGCACCACAACATCAACTCTTCAATCACAGGTATAGGCAAGCACAGTGTGTCCACACCAGTCCATCCTAACGTTTGTGCACTTTTTCTTCTCTTTTTTGTTTTTCTTTCTATATGTCTTCCATGCATGGACCAACCACCACCACCATCAACATCACTTCTTCTTCCTATTCACCCCCCCACACACACACACACTCCCTCCCTAATTAATGCATGTCCCACCCCCTCCCCCTGCCTGTGTGTTCTGTGTGTGTTCGCGCGTGCACTGCATGGCCCGGCCCATGACCTTTGACCACTGACCTCAGGATCACTCAGGCACTCTGGGCGCTGAGGAGTTCAGAGCGTGTCTCATCAGTCTGGGCTTCGATATCGGAAACGACGCTCAGGTACACTCACACCTACACACACTCCGGAATCTCAGGATTAACCTTCCGCCTCTTCTTGTTTTTGTATCCTCCCTCTTTCTCTCTGTTTCTGTACCTTTCCCTCTCTCTGATTCTCTCTCTCTCTCTCTCTCTCTCTCTCTCTCTATCTCTGTGTGGAAAATCTTGTTCCTGAAATGATTTTGAATTCCTTACTTTCTTCCTTCTTCCTCCTCTTCCTTCCTTCCTTCCTTCCTTCCTTCCTTCCTTCCTTCCTTCCTTCCTTCCTTCCTCCTGTTCCTTCCTTCCTGGCTCTTTTTGTCCCTCGCGGGCTCCTGTAGAAGAGAACAGGCATGATGGATGGAGAGGATTTCCGCACCTGTCTCATCTCCATGGGTTATAATATGGTAAAGCAGAGCATCGTGTTAGAGCTTCAGACTGTCTACCACTACCTACACATTATTATTATTATTATTATTATTATTATTATTAAATAGCTTATATAGTGTTTCTTACACTATTTATTGTTCTTTGTAATTTATTGATTGATATGCTATAGAAATATAATTTCCAGTATCACTAATCTATTCTGTATTTAATTAACTTTGTTCAAAATAGTTTGATTAGCATTAAAAAAAACAGGAGAGAAAATCACAGCAGCTCATAATGAAACGTTCACAGTGTCCCTCCACTCCAGATGTCACTCCAGATGTTGTCAGTCAGCTGAAATGGGCCTGAGGTGTGGAAATTCTCTGTTTGAGTTCGCACTGGTGCGAGCAGGCTGCTGTAGGTAAAGAAGCCAGTGTTCTACACGGAACTCAGCGGATCCACTGGAGGACTTTCGATCCATCTGGAGTAAAGGGACACTGTGCTTTTATCGGTGCACGGATCATATACGAGTGTGTCGTATGTTGTGTAGGGGGAGGCGGAGTTTGCCCGTATCATGAGCATTGTGGATCCTAACAGGCTGGGAGTCGTGACCTTTCAAGCTTTCATTGACTTCATGTCTCGAGAAACAGCAGACACGGACACGGCAGATCAGGTCATGGCCTCATTTAAAGTACTGGCTGGAGACAAGGTACACTACAATATACTACAGTACACTCCACAGCACTATACTACAGTACACTCCACAGCACTATACTACAGTACACTCCATAGCACTATACTACAGTACACTCCACAGCACTATACTACAGTACACTCCACAGCACTATACTACAGTACACTCCACAGCACTATACTACAGTACACTCCATAGCAATATACTACAGTACACTCCATAGCAATATACTACAGTACACTCCACAGCACTATACTACAGTACACTCCATAGCAATATACTACAGTACACTCCACAGCGCTATACTACAGTACACTCCATAGCACTATACTACAGTACACTCCATAGCACTATACTACAGTACACTCCATAGCAATATACTACAGTACACTCCACAGCACTATACTACAGTACACTCCATAGCACTATACTACAGTACACTCCATAGCACTATACTACAGCACACTCCACAGCACTATACTACAGTACACTCCACAGCACTATACTACAGTACACTCCACAGCGCTATACTACAGTACACTCCATAGCACTATATTACAGTACACTCCACAGCACTATACTACAGTACGCTCCACAGCACTACACTACAGTACAATCCACAGCACTATACTACAGTACAATCCACAGCGCTATACTACAGTACAATCCACAGCGCTATACTACAGTACAATCCACAGCGCTATACTACAGTACGCTCCACAGCACTATACTACAGTACAATACACGGCACCATACTACAGTATACTCCACAGCGCTACACTGCAGTATAATACACAACACTATACTACAGCACAGTACACAGCACTATACTACAGCTCAATACACAGCACTATACTACAGTACAGTACACAGCACTATACTATACTATACCCTCCACCATGTTTTACAGCTGGGATCAGGTTCTTCTTATTCTAGCCATCTTTCTTTTTACTCCAAATCCACCACAAGTGTTTATTGCCAAAAAGCTCCATTTTTGTTCCATCAGACCAAAGAACACAGATCCAGTCAAAGTCACAGCATTTCACAAACTTCAGGTGCTCATGTTTGTGGTTAACTGACAGAAAAGGCTTTTTCTGTCAGACCTTCCAAATAATATAAAACACAACATCATATTGCATGTATATTACACAGCACTATACTACAATATACTACACAGCACCAGACTGTACCACACAATATTACACCATACCACACTGCATGACACCACACTACACTATACCATACCACACTGCATGACACCACACTACACTACACCATACCACACTGAATGACACCACACAATACTACAGCATACCACACTGCATGTCACTACACTACACTACACCATACCACACTGCATGACCACACAATACTACACCATACCACACTGCATGACACCACACTACACTACACCATACCACACTGCATGACACCACACTACACTACACCATACCACACTGCATGACACCACACTACACCATACCACACTGCATGACACCACACAATACTACACCATACCAGACTGCATGACACCACACAATACTACACCATACCACACTGCATGACACCACACAATACTACACTATACCACACTGCATGACACCACACTACACTACACCATACCACACTGCATGACACTACACTACACCAAAGCACACTGCATGACACCACACTACACAGCACTATACTACGCTACATTCCATAATAATAATCATAATAATCAGTGATATAAAGCATACATTGATCTTTGATGTTGGAATTGAACTTTCTATTTCAATGAGTGTGTGTGTGTGTGTGTGTGTGTGTGTGTGTAGAACTACATCACAGCAGAGGAATTGAGACGTGAGTTGCCCCCTGACCAGGCTGAGTACTGTATCTCACGCATGGCGCCTTACAGAGGGAGTGATGCTGTGCCCGGGGCCCTCGACTACATGTCCTTCTCCACTGCCCTGTATGGAGAGAGCGACCTCTGACCTCCTCACCTGGGGTCAACCTGCCTTCTGTTCCTCTCACTCACACACACACACACACACACACACACACACACACACACACACACACACTCCTGCTCTGTAGCTGCTGAGCTCACTGTGCTGATCTGAGATCAAGTGTCCATGCTGTTCATTCACACTCTAAATAGTGCACTAGTAAACGGAGCAGTCAAGGACACGGAGTGCACGATATAGACACTTATTATTCATACTCTGAGGAATAAATGGTACCTACACACTAAGTAGTGTTCTATAAATGCAGTTGGGAGTCTTTCCATTAAGAGCAGAGAGATGAGCATGTTACTGGACTGTAGTGCACTACATAGTGTCAAGTACTCATACCCTATGTAGCACACTTATACGGGGAACAACACAGCAGAGTATTTAATGATTCACTCGGTATCATTTAATGCACTACATGTCAAACTGGGAGCTAAGTAGGACACTTATACAGGGAACAGGACATGTAGTACACTACCAAGTCATCCATGAAGAGAACTGAATCGGTCTATAGTGCACTACCTAGTGTGTAGACATTATTTCATACCCTATATAGGGCACTTCTACAGATAGCTGAATATGACAACAGGTGAATAGCTGAACTCTCACTGAGCACAAGTGCACTACATAGAGCCCTTGTTTCTGACCCTAAGTGGTGCACTTGTAGTGTTGTGATCTCTGATCAGCAAGTGGGCGTGTCTCAGCATGGCTCTGCAACGCTTGGTCAGATTTTGTATACCCGTTTATACCCCGCCTTCCAAATCCACTTCCTGTTCTGTCTCATTTCTGCTTCTGCAACACAAGAAAATCTTCCCCAGTTTTTATACACAAGGGGAGAGAGAGAGAAAAGTCTCTGTTTTTATTCCATATTGTTTTTTTTCTCTTCATTAAAAAAAAAAGTTAACATATTTTATTATACAGAACCAAAAAAAGTATTTTTCTTCACCTGGCTTAAATAAAAAGTTTAAATAAATTTTTTTAAATGGCAGCTGGTTGCTTGTTGTTCATTCAGTCCTGTCATATTGTGTGTGTGTGTGTGTGTGTGTGTGTGAGAGAGAGATTATGTGTTAATTAATTTATAAGTTAAATAATTAACACATCTCTATTCAGTACCATATTGAGGTGGAATTCACTCTGTTCCTTCATTAAGTGATGAACGTGTAGAATTTTTGCACATTATTGAAACCAAGTCATGAAATGAAACGGTGTGTGTTTGGTCTTTAAACAGATATTTATAATCACTGCTTGTTTTGGGGGACTGAGTTTGGTTATTTCCAGATGTTGAGGAGGCTAAAGGTGGCTGCACACAGCTGGAGCTGTATGGTTCTAGATGTCTGGCTGCGCTCTGAACGGCAGACTGAAACACAATGAGTGTGCAGGTTTTTTCTGCCATCAGTATTGAAAAACTGATAAGAAAACCAGGCAGTGATGAAGAGGGAGAAATTTCAGCCACAACAATAGTTGAGAAAATTGTGGCCAGAGCAATAATGGTCATCATCAGGCTGTCACTCATGCAGAGTATGACGTAAGTGGCATCTTCATCGATGGGAGAATAGTCCGATATGGTGTAGGCATGTTCAGCCACAGTGCTGGCATCGATCTTGATGGCTGAAGTGCCCTTGAGCAAGATACCGAACCCCCAACTGACCCCTAGGCTGCTCTGGGTGTGTTGTATGTCGCACTGAATAAAAGCATCTGGGTGGCACGGTGGTGTAGTGGTTAGCGCTGTCACCTCACAGCAAGAAGGTCCGGGTTCGAGCCCCGTGGCCGG
>JAPEIY010000026.1:266827-277532 GCA_026122135.1 Cathorops aguadulce | reverse complement strand
TCTCTCTGACTCTCTCTCTGACTCTCTCTCTGACTCTCTCTCTCTCTCTCTCTGACTCTCTCTCTGTCTCTCTCTCTGACTCTCTCTCTGTCTCTCTCTCTCTGACTCTCTCTCTGACTCTCTCTGTCTCTGACTCTCTCTGTCTCTGACTCTCTCTCTCTGACTCTCTCTGACTCTCTGTCTCTGACTCTCTCTCTCTGACTCTCTCTCTCTGACTCTCTCTCTCTGTCTCTCTCTGACTCTCTCTCTGGCTCTCTCTCTGACTCTCTGTCTCTGACGCTCTCTCTCTCTGACTCTGACTCTCTCTCTCTCTGTCTCTCTCTGACTCTCTCTCTGACTCTCTCTCTGTCTCTCTCTCTCTGTCTCTCTCTGACTCTCTCTCTGACTCTCTCTCTCTCTGACTCTCTCTCTCTGACTCTCTCTCTCTCTGACTCTCTCTGTCTCTGACTCTCTCTCTGTCTCTGACTCTCTCTGACTCTCTGTCTCTGACTCTCTCTCTCTGACTCTCTCTCTCTCTCTGACTCTCTCTCTCTGACTCTCTCTCTCTGTTTGACTCTCTGACTCTCTCTCTGACTCTCTCTCTCTGTCTGACTCTCTGACTCTCTCTCTCTCTGACTCTCTCTCTCTGACTCTCTCTCTGTCTGACTCTCTGACTCTCTCTCCCCCAGGTGATGAGGATGATGATGATGCTGGGGAGGAGCGTCTCCCATCTTGTTTCGATTACGTCATGCACTTCCTAACTGTGTTCTGGAAGGTTCTGTTTGCGTGTGTCCCACCCACTGAGCACTGGAATGGCTGGGCGTGCTTCTTCACCTCCATCATCATCATCGGCTTCCTCACGGCCATCATTGGAGATCTTGCCTCACACTTTGGCTGCACCATCGGCCTCAAGGACTCCGTCACCGCTGTTGTCTTTGTCGCCCTTGGCACCTCTGTCCCAGGTGTGTGGGTGTGTTCATGTAGGAAGTGGGAGGGGTTAATACATGACACACATACAACATGCTGTGCCTAGAACATCTTTACTTGTGCAAGAGCAGGACAAACATCTCGCACGTGAAATGTTCTGCGTTTAACTGCGTGATCAGACTTAAGATAAATGTGATCGGCTCGTGTGACATCACTATTCAAATCGGCTCATGTGACATCACTATTCAAATCGGCTCATGTGACATCACTATTCAAATCGGCTCATGTGACATCACTAATCAAATCGGCTCATGTGACATCACTAATCAAATTGGCTCATGTGACATCACTAATCAAATCGGCTCATGTGACATCACTAATCACCTGGTCACTCCTTCACATCGTTAGCTACAATAGCTCTCTGTTGTTATCATAGCTAATGTTAGCATGACAGCAGCGATGTGATGTTGCGTAGCTGGTTATTTTGAGTGATATTAGCGCACGTGGGATATTGATGTTTATCTCACATACTGTAATGAAACCTTTAATCCAGTGTTTTCATTCAGTCTTTCTCTTCCTTCCACGTGTTCCCTCTGCCTCGTTTTTCTTACTCTTTTTAATTCT
Organism: Cathorops aguadulce; assembly: GCA_026122135.1. Lineage (NCBI taxonomy): Eukaryota > Metazoa > Chordata > Actinopteri > Siluriformes > Ariidae > Cathorops > Cathorops aguadulce. The sequence continues at coordinate 276,002 of JAPEIY010000026.1, read as the reverse complement.
TTACTGACATTTCTCTCTCTCTCTCTCTCTCTCTCTCTCTCTCTCTCTCTCTCTCCCTTTCCTGTCTTAGACACATTTGCGAGTAAAGTGGCGGCGGTGCAGGACGTGTATGCGGACGCATCCATCGGGAACGTGACGGGGAGTAACGCAGTGAATGTGTTTGTGGGATTGGGCGTGGCCTGGACTGTAGCAGCCGTGTACTGGCGTGTTCACGGCCGTGTATTTGAGGTGCAAGCTGGCTCACTCGCCTTCTCCCTCACGCTCTTCAGTGTCTTCTCCGTCTTTGCTGTGCTTGCCCTCATGTACCGTCGCCGTGGCAACATCGGCGGAGAGCTTGGCGGGCCGAGACGCCATCGCATCATCACGACGCTCTTCTTCTTCATGCTGTGGTTCCTCTACATCCTGCTGTCCAGCCTTGAGGCCTACTGCCACATCCAGGGCTTCTAGAGACACGGTGGAAAGACGGGGTGGGAGGCCAGAGAGAGAGAGACAGAGAGAGAGAGAGAGAGAAGGAAGAGTGGAGCAGAACTTGAAGAAACACAGGAGTCTGATCTTCTTTAAGATGTGAGACACACAGAGAAAGAGAGAGACAGGAAGAGAGTCCTGGAAAGAAAACGTTTGTGTCTGACATTGAGTATGTTTTTGGAGAAAGCGAGACAGGAAAAGAGAGAGAGAGAGAGAGAGAGAGAGAAGAGGACAGGCAATAGCGGGATGGATGAGACTCGTGGCACTCTCTCTCTCTCTCTCTCTCTCGCTCTCTCTCTCTCTCTCTCTCTCTCTCGCTCTCTCTCTCTCTGTACGGAGCGTGAGGAGTCTGAGCTTCTCCAGAGTCTCTATTTTTTTCTTGCCGCTTGCAGAGGAACCGGACTCTTTTTTCTAATTAAGTATTTTGGGGAAAAAACACAGAAAAAGAAAACAATTTAAAAAATAAGGTACGAAAAGAGAGCGGACTATTTTCAGATTTCTGTATCAGATCAGAGTTTATGTCTCGGATACGATCACCGTTACCGAGTGGACCTCATGGTGTTGTTCCTTTTTTTGTGTTCGCTAACTGCGCTAAAACTCACAAGCTTACACTGCACACACACACCACACACACCACACACACACACACACACACACACACACACACACACACACACACAAGAATCAGACCACGCTGGAGGAGAAGAGGAAAGACGGACCGCAGAAAAACAAATCCAATTGTCTCACTTCCTGAATGGATTTACATATTGTATGATAAGAAACGTCATGTTGCCATGTTTTCGGTATATGTTGTGCAATTGGCTTACACACACACACACACACACACACACACACACACTGAGCGAGTGACACACACAGAGGGAATTGAGAGACTCTGCAGCGTCATGGCGTTTGCATGTTTGGCTTCTGTTTGTTGACCCAATTTTTCCTAAATTCCCATTTCGGAGCGAAACCTTCCTGACGCTCGTGCGTAAAGGTGACGGTTCTGGTGAGTTGAACACACTAAAGCCTGAAAACATATTTTACAGCGTTCTGTGGAGAAGTGTGTGAGTGTTGCGTAGAGATTAAATTGCCATCATGAGTGTACAGCTCTCACGCATTCTGTGGTTTTGCACATGACGAGCGCTCCAGTCCTGCAGGTGGCACTGTTACAGTTTATACATAACAGGAAGAAGATTTCCGTTCGTCCATCTTGGATTAGATCAGCTTTGGCACATTTCTCTGTTAACAGCCAATCACATGCGTGGGCGTGTTCTTCAGCGTGACACAGCGAGCGACGTCTCCGCATGGTGTCCATTTGCTGCACAGTTACATCACGGCATTGACGGACGCGAGCCGAGCTCCACGGGGAGCACGCGGAGGCGGAGGCCCGGTGCTTCCTGTTGTAGTGTAGATGAGGGTAAACACAGCCGTTTGGTCGTTGTGTCTCGTCTCGGTATCTCTCGCTGCTTTATCCTGTTCTACAGGGTCACAGGCGAGCTTGCGTGAAATGATGCTGGTTGACTCGTCCAGGGTGTGGCCCCGCCTCGCGCCCGGAGTCAGCTGGGATAGGCTCCGGCTTGGTTGTTATGTGACCGCCACAATTCCATGATGGCAAAATTGATTGTGATTTTTTTTCTGTATTGTGTAATTTTCATGTTTGAATGATGTCGTGTATCAGCGACACTGACGTATCAGAGCGCGTGTTTTACGTTCATGGAGTCAAAAGAAACAGAATATCGGAAATGATGTAAAGAACACGGGACAGCACGTCACGACAGACAGCCAATGAGAAGTGGAGGTGGGCAGGGCCAATAACCAAAGAGTAGAATAAAGGAAGGAGTACTGTGTGCATGCGCGTGTGTGTGTGTGTGTGCGCGTGTGTGTGCATGTGTGTGTGTGTGTGCGCGCGCGCGTGTGTGTGGTGTAAAACTGAACATGTGTTGCCATAACCCGGCATTTCAGCCTCTCTCTCACACACACACACACACACACACACACACACACACACACACACGCATGGAGGAGAGAAATGGCCGCTGTATACAGTATTTTTATACAATTGTTCAGTTTGTGCGTCTAATTTTCTCCTCCTAACCTTTTGACCTTTGACCCTGGAGTTTTTCTGTGCACTGTAAATGATTTTAATATTTGGATTAATCTATTCTATGGATGGTGCAGGGGTGGGGGCGGGGCTATATATATATATATACTGAAATACCTAATATATAAAATATATATCTTTATCTTTTGCTGTTTACATTTCACAACATTTTTGCTGTAATTTTGTGTTTTGATGACTGCGTGGGTCTGTGTGCAGATCAAACATATATGGACATGTGGGCGGGTCTTTCAGTCCTTATATGGAAGTCTTCATGTAGGAAGCTGATTGATTTATGCGCATGTATTATTCTCACAGGGTTTATCGGCCCGCCCGCTAACCTGACGGGGTTTCCATAGTAACGGAACGACTCATCGCTGCTGAGGCGAGCGAGCTTTCTGCACGCCACCGACAGGACCTTCCATCAGATTTAGGTCATTCTTCGAAACAATCATAATTATTGTTAAAGCTAGCCGGACAGCGAGCACGACGGGATTACTGCATTTATAAATGTTTACAGTGTCAGCAGCTGCTCATCAACCGTCACCGCCCCGGGGAGAACTTCAACACAATCACAAACCCATACAGGCACATTGAATCCTCTCTCCTGCTGACTGGCTAACACACGCTAACACACGCTAACATGCTAACACACGCTAACCTGACAGAATTTGAAGCTAAACAATAAATCGTCCTCTACACTGACGCTAGCTGAAGCCCCGTCACGCTTATTCGGAATTAGCGGGAATCAAGCGGAACCAGCCGGAATGAAACATTTTTCAAAATTTGTGCCACATTCGGGGGGGAATTTCAAACTGACCAACATTCTTACAGCTTTGTAAGAACGCCGTTCGAATACTTAGAATGCGCTTCGAACCCGCCTCGAATGCTTCTTGCACGTTGCGTGTGTATCAGCTTTCGAATGCGGTTCAGATGAAGCTGGAACGCAGCAGGAACACAGAACGCTGTTCGAACGCAGTGAGAATGTTAAGAACGCACTTCGAATGCCGTGCGAGTGCGGTTTCGCCGCTGCCCGAGTACCACCTGAAGTCGGGTCGGAAGGCGCCTCGAACGCTGTACGAATTCACCTCAAATGCAGTCAGAACGCTCGCGGAATAGCCGCCGAATATGTTTCAAACGTCTAAGAATTCAAAGAGAACGCAGCTTGAATACTTAGAACGTACTTCAAATATCCCGGCATACACACCGAATTTTCATTCCGACGGCATTCCGGCTCATTCGAGGCTCATTCGGGACATTCTGTCAGGATCTGAAGTGGTTCGCCATTTCGATTTTTCCCTCGAACGCGATCAGAATGTTTTGCCGTAAGAATATTCGGAATGCAGTCGGAATGCACCTCGGATGTTTTGAGCGTGAGTAAACCGTTCGGGCCGGCCACAGGAACGCGCCCCAGTGTTTGGAACGCACTCAGAATGCACTCCGAGTTTTTAGAATGCACTTCGAATATCCCGGAATATACAAAGAATTTTCATTCCGACGGCATTCCGGCTCATTCCGACTCGAGTGTGACGGCCCTCTCGGATAAGCCAGCCTGATAGAATTTCTGAAAGAAGTTCTTCATAAATATTTACAGTCGTCACTGTCTCACTTCACCCAGTTAATGTTCCTCACCCGAGACCGTCCGCATCACATCAACCGCCGTGGGTGAACGTCCCCGCTCACACTGCATACGCTCTGCACACAGACCCGCCTCACCGTGTGTGTGTGTGTGTGTGTGTGTGTGTGCACTAAATAAACACATTTTAATTTTCATTCACTCTGATGATTAAAAACATGATAAGGTCTGAGCATGCTAACATGCTAACACGCTAACAGGGTGACGTTCCTGAAGCCGTGTCCCAAATTACAAAGTTGTAAAAATGTAAAGAGGAGCACGGCGAAGCGGGCGGTGTCCTTTTGGTGTTGAATTAAACACTGCTGCAGCATTCAGGCTCCTACGGGACGATTAAAGTAGAAATAAATAAAGATATCTGTGAGACGGTCTAAAATCATAAAACAGACTTTATTTGCGTTCGCATCTTTTATTGGACCGTTCACAATTTCTGATATTTTAAATTTTATTATTTACAATATAATTTATTTTTAGATCTTTTTATTCAGCTGAGACAAAAATCAGTTTGAACACAGGACTGAGATAATAATAATAATAATAATAATAATAATAATAATAATAATAATAATGAGATAATGATATGTTTATCAGTCACTCATTTATTCTCTTGGTAAAATATTTTAATAAAACATTTGTTTTATTGTATTGAATGATTATATTTAACACAAATGTTTATTAATCTCTTCAGAGGTCAAAATTCTGGAAAAAAAATTAGTTAGCTTAGTGCTAACACACACGCATGCACACACACACACACACACACACACACACTCAGAGTGGTGTAACGTGGTGTTTTGGATGATTCTGTTTATTCTTTACACGTTTATTTTCAGGGAATTGTGCATGATGTGTAATTTAATTTCATTTACATTAATTTATTGTCAGATTGTTTATTTCTTTTCAATTCTTTTTGTCAGCAGAAAAAATAAACATTTAAAAAGAAAAAGAATCCGTGCGTATTCTTATTAAAACATGAGACTGTGTACAGAAATGAGATGCTGTGTTCGTGATTTTCAGCTGACGGCAGGAGGGAACACGCGTCCTTAACGACAGTTAGCGCGTCCACATGGCTAACGTTAGCTCGCTAGTGATGTTCAGGCTAAGAATAGCATCACTGCTGTTTAACCCGTGAGTGAGTTTCGCCAGTTTGTTACTGAATGAATTAACCAGCGAATAAAAACAGTCCTGACACTACAACTGTAATTACAGAAACTCAAACCACTTTCAGCGTGACTTCAGCGCGACTTCAGCGTGACTTCAGCGTGACTTCAGCGCTGCTCATCTCATGCTGTTTTGTGCTCGCTCAGCTAACAGACGTCTGTGTGCTTACAGAGATGTTTATTTAAGAAAAGCCGTGTCGTTTCTTCCATACTTTAGCAGTCGTCACCTGTTTCATGTGCGAACATGTGAGCTAATCACGCTAGCGTTAGCCGAGAAATCAGTAACACAATGAAATAAGAGTAAATACACAAACTTTATTACACTGAATATGACATGCTGTGATGTTTTTAGAAAAAACATCTTCCTCTTCATCTTCATCATCAAAACAGAGTGATGCATCATGGAAGTGATTCAGTGCAGTGAGACAGTTTTCTCATTTCTGTCTCACTGTGTCTTATTATCTCTATTTATTTGTCTGTTCGTCTCTCTGTCTGTCTGTTAATCTCCCTGTCTGTCTGTTCGTCTCTCTGTCTGTCTGTTAATCTCCCTGTCTGTCTGTTCGTCTCTCTGTCTGTTCGTCTCCCTGTCTGTCTGTTCGTCTCCCTGTCTGTCTGTTCGTCTCCCTGTCTGTCTGTTCGTTTCTCTGTCTGTCTGTTCATCTCCCTGTCTGTTAATCTCTCTGTCTATCTGTTAATCTCCCTGTCTGTCTGTTAATCTGTCTGTCTATCTGTTCGTCTCTCTGTCTGTCTGGTTATCTGTCTGTCTGACTGGTTATATAAGCATCTGTCTGTCTGTGATGGACCGCGGCTCGTGAGCGTGCTCTACAGAGAGGTGAGCTGCACTCCGATGTTCCTGTTCATGCAGACAGGTGAAGCTGTGATCTGTGGTGTTCACTTTTAATGTTACAGACGTGTGTGTGTGTGTGTGTGTGTGTGCGCGCGCATGCGTGTGTGTGCGTGTGGTGAGACAGAAGAGTGAACTACACCGGATCCTTCTTCTCTCGCTGAGCAATTCGGCGGAGCTTCATCTCAGTCAGCTGGATGTAGCGGATCACATTGGTATCTGTGTTACACACACACACACACACACGTCACACACACAGACACACGTCACACACATATGCGTCACACACACACATATGCGTCACACACACACGCACGCGTCACAGAAAGACTGAAACACGTTTGAGTGTGTAACTCTGTGTGTGTGTGTGTGTGTGTGTGTGTGTGTGTGTGTGTGTTTGTTGTGACCTGTGGGTTCCTGTTTGTGGGACTCCTGCAGGTAGTGTAGGGCGGAGTTATAATCTCCCAGATGATAATAAGCCACGCCCGAGCGGTACAGAGCTTTAAAGTTCTCTCCCTCCTTCCTGAGAACCTTCAGACAGTACTCCTTCACCCGCTCATAATTCACCAGCTCCATCTGTAACAGACACGCTGCGCACACACACACACACACACACACACACACACACACACACACACTCCAGAGTTACAGACTGATGTCATTGTTATGGCATGAGGTCACTGTTATGGTGTGATGTCACTGTTAGAGTGATATCACGGTTACAGAGTGATGTCATGGTTAGAATGTGAGGTCACTGTTATGGTGTGATGTCACTGTTAGAGTGATTTCACTGTTACTGAGTGATGTCATGGTTACAGAGTGACATCACTGTTACTAAGTGATGTCCCAGTGATGATGATGATGATGAGGATGGACTGAGCCATTGTGTCCATCAAAATTTTTTTTTCCTGTGCACAAGAAACTTAACGTACTGGCGGCGTTTGTGCCTCTGATGGTGAAGAAGGCCAATCTGGGAACGGCAGCTTACTGTCTTCGGTTTGGTTGCCCTCAGTCTTCTTCAGGCCTCTATCGCAGAGTCGGCACCATTCAGATGGTTTGCTGCTATTGTTCCCCAGCCTTCAGGGTTGAGTCTGCAGGCTTTGAGGGTTGACTTCAGGACAGCTTTATATGTCTACTGTCCCCCTTATGATATTTTACCTTCACCAAGCTCTCCATAGAAAAGTGCCTTCAGTATCCTGGTGTCATCCATATGTATGATGTGACCGACCCATCTGAGCGGGGCTTTCAGAAGAAATGCCTCGATACCAGTAATTTTACAGACTTCAGTGTTTGAAACTTTGTCTTTCCATGAGATTTTACAGATCTTTCACACACTGCAAAAAACTGAAAACTGAATTTGAGGAGAAAATTACTTAATACCAGTGAAATGATCTCGCTGCATGGACAGATAGTTTTACTTGATAAGACGTCTTAGAATAAGTTGGTTGCAATCTAGAACTCGGTTTAATAATCTCAGAATTGGTGTCTTGTATTCTTCTAATAGGAAATACGAGATTGTTTCAACTATTTTCAAGATATTTTCACTTGCTAAGAGATGATTTTTTGTAGTGCAGGCATCTCCTGTGGAATTGGTCGGGTTTCTTTAGGTGTATTTGGTACCAGGTACCATGTGAGACCTTGAGCTCACATCCATATAGCAGTGTGGTTAGCATGACTGTACGATTCACAGCGAATTTGGTGCTGAGTTTAATTTGATGGTCCAACCATAACCTGTGCTGAAGTCTTCCATACGCAGCACTCGCTTTGGCGATTCAGGCTGTCACCTTATCATCTATCCTGGCATTCAGAGATACGAAGCCTCTAAGGCAGTGGAATTTGTTGACTGCATTTAATTATTGACCATCCACTGTGATTATGGGACTACAGCGTGCAGCTTCTGGCTTCGGCTGGTGGAGAACTTCAGTCTTCCTAATGCTGATGGTAAGACCAAATCTTTTAGCAGCCCTCAAAAACTGATGGACGAGAATCCGGGTGTCTCTTTCAGAGTATGCTAATAGAGCACAGTCGTCAGCAAAAACGAGGTCCTGTAATAGCTTGAACCAAACCTTTGTGCAGGCTTTCAGGCATCTTAGGTTGAAGAATCCATCATCTTTCTTGAATCTGATAAGGACACCCTTGTCACAATTTTTGAAGGCGTCGAGCAACATGGCAGCAAAAAATATGACAAATAAGAATGGGGACATAATGTCTCCCTGTTTGGTGCTGTTGGTGATTGGAAAGGGCTCTGATGTGTTTCCATGGTCCTGGATCTTCACCTGCATAAGATACGATGATGCTGATTAACTTTTCTGGGCAGTTGGCTTTTGACAGGCTTTTCCATAAACCATCTTGGGTAACAGAATCAAAAGGTTTGGTAAGGTCAAAGAGTACCATGAAGAGTTCACAGTTTTGTTCTCTGCACTTTTCTTGGACTTGTCTAGCTGAGAATATCATATCTGTGGTACCTCTATTGGATCTGAAGCCACATCGGCTCTCTGGTAGGGTGGTGTCGAGATGTTCAACCAGGCAGTTGGTGATGATTCTTGCTAAAGTCTTGCTGGCAGTGGAGAGCATTGTGATGCCTCTGTGGTCATCACAGTATCTTTATCGCCCTTCTTGAAGAAGTGGACCATTAGACCATCCTTGAAATCCTGTGGCACTGGTTTAGCATCCCATACGACACTGAAGAGTTTGATGAGCTCTTGTACAAGCGAGTCACTGCCATGCTTATCTACCTCAGTGGGAATGTTGTCTTCGCCTGATGCCGTGCCACCAGACGCGCAGCTTGTGAACAGGCAAGGCAGGCAACTGCTTGGGCCCCCTGGCCCAGGGGCCCCCCCGAGAGTCGGGGCCCAAGGGCTTATTTATTTTGGTTTTTAATGTTCTTTACTGTTGTATTTTCACATTTGGAATTTAAAAAACTTTGGTTTCGTACATTTTTCGTTGGTGTCAGATTATTTATAACATATTGG
>JAPEIY010000026.1:2803-13028 GCA_026122135.1 Cathorops aguadulce | reverse complement strand
GCTCCGGTTTCCCCCACAGTCCAAAGACATGCAGGTTTGGTTAACTGGTGACTCTAAATTGACCGTAGGTGTGAATGGTTGTCTATGTGTCAGCCCTATGATGACCTGGCGACTTGTCCAGGGTATACCCCACCTTTTGCCCATAGTCAGCTGGGATAGGCTCCAGCTTGCCTGCAACCCTGTAGAACAGGATAGAGATGATGAGATGAAAGTGTTTTTATAGTTCTCCTGCCACTCTCCAATTGTATTTCTTTTAAATTGTATTTTGTACATTGGCTTCCAGCACCACCCGAGGAACATTCATCGTGGTTCTCAGCGGGGTTTCCTCTTCACCAGCTCCAAAGGGATTACCTCCTTCTGGTCCTCCACTCGCCGCCCACCCATAAACACTGGCCGGTCTGTTGACCACAGTGTGTTAGCCCACCTGGCTAGGTCGGCTACTACTCTAGTGACAACATCGGCGTCAGCTTCGGTCTACTGAACATCCGCTCCCTCTCGGGCAAAGGACACCTTGTCCAGGATCTCCTTACTGACCGTAAGCTCTATTTTCTTTGTTTGAATGAGACCTGGCAACTACCTGGTGACTTTTCCCAGCTCAATGACTCTCCTCCTCCGGGGTTCGTTTACTTTTGCAAACCTTGCGGCTTTGGTCGCGGAGGTGGTCTCGCGATACTTTACTGTGAGAAGTGGAAGGTTGTTCCAGTTTCTGTGCCTCCTCTTTCGTCATTAGAATGTCTTGCCTGTCAAATATCTGGACCCACTCACACAATCATTGCTACAGTCTATCGTCCCCCCCAAGCCTCACACCGAATTTTCAAATGAGTTCTCTGTCCTTCTCACCCACTTTTCTAAGTCTTACTAACATTCTCAATTTGCTTGCTCCTGTCAAATCTCATTCTGTTTTCTTTACTCAGTCTGCTCCCTGGTTTACTTCCAATCTCCATGCCATGAAATCCAAAAATTGACAGCTTGAAAGACTCTACAGGAAATCTGGTCTTACCATCCACAAAGACATATACTGCTCAGCTATCTCTTTATAAGGACTCCATCTCTCATGCTAAATCACAACACTCTGGACTTATCTGCTCTAATGCTGGTGACATGAAGACTCTCTTTTCCATTTTTAACAGCATCATCCAACCTCCTGACTCCTTACCCCCCCCCCCCCACACACACACACACACACACACACACACACACACTTCTATTCCATGGACACCTGTAATTCTCTCCTCTGGTTCTTCAATGAAAAGGTTATGAAAATCCACCAGAATCTTGGCTTCACAACCTCACCCCTTGGCTCCTCTGAACTTCTTCTGCCTTGTCATTCATTTTCCACCTTTGAACTTCCTCATCCCTCAGTAATATCCGAGCTCATCACAAAGTTAAAGCCTTCCACATGTCAACTGGATCCCCTCCCTACAGTTTTGGTCAGATCCTGACTCCCTTCTCTGCTCCCCCTCATATCAGCTATTATCCACTCCTCACTGTCCTCTGGAATTGCTCCCACTCTCTTCAAATCTGCAGACATTAGTCCCATCCTGAAGAAGTCTGGTTCAGATCCTAATAACTTTAATAATCTTTGCCCCATTTCTCACCTTCCTTTTATCTCTAAAATTTTAAAACTGTTGCTTCTCAGCTCCACACCCATCTTACCCAAAATAGCCTATATGAGCAATTCCAGTCCGTTTTCCATCCCCACCACAGCACAGAGACAGCCCTGATAAAGATCACAGATGACTTTCTCATGGCATCTGATTCTGGTTTGATCTCCATCCTCATTCTCCTTGATCTGTGTGTGGCCTTCAACACCGTTTCTCACCCTATCCACCTTAGTAGACTTTCTTCCATTGGCATCACTCACACTCCCCTTCTCTGGTTCCACTCTTACCTCACTGGCCGCACTCAGTTCATTCAGCTCAAGTCCTTTACTTCACAGCCCTCCTCCATTACTTCAGGTGTGCCTCAGGGATCTGTCCTGGGGCCCCTCCTTTTCATCATATACCTCCTCCCCCTTGGCAATATTTTCAGAAAATATGGTATCTACTTTCACTGCTTCACAGAGGACACCCAGCTCTATCTTTCCAGTAAACCAAACTCCACTCTTCCTCCCTCACCCATTGCCTTTCTGAAATCAAATCCTGGTTTACCACAAACTTCCTCAAATTAAATAGTAATAAAACTGAATTTCTTATTATCGGTACCAAATCCTCCCTATCCAAAGCTGACGGTTTTCCCTTTACCATAGACAGTTCCATAGTGTCCCCCTCCCCACAGGTTAAGAGTTTGGGTGTCATCCTTGATAGCTCACTTTCTTTCCACTCCCACATTAATAACATCACTCAGTCTGCATATTTCCATTTATGCAACATTAATTGTCTCTGCCCCTCTCTCACTCCTCACACCACTGCCATTCTAGTTCACACCCTTGTCACCTCGCGTATTGATTACTGTAATTCACTCCTCTTCGGTGTCCCTCACAAATCCCTCCATAAGCTCCAATTGGTACAAAACTCTGCAGCCCGTATTATTACCCGAACCCCCTCCTTTCACCACATCACCCCTGTCCTCCAGCAGATTCACTGGCTCCCAGTCAAATTTCGTATTACATTCAAAATCCTTCTTTATACATTCAAAGCTATCCACAACCCCATATACAACCCCAAGCATATTTGTTGTAATTTCAATTTTTTTTGTCTGTTTTGATTTTTATTGTGTTTTTTCTCTGTAAAAGTGTTCTTGAATGTTGTGAAAGGCACTGCTAAATAAAATGTATTATACATTAAAATCAATAAAAAAATCTAAATTTCAAATGTCACAATTTGTTGATTAAAATAAGAGACTGAGGCTACATCCTAAATGTACTGTATTGCACTTTTAATGCACCAGATAGTGTGCAGGGTAGAATAAACAGTGAGTGTTACTGAGCACCAGAGTGGCCTAATGTCTTACAGAGGTAGTCTTTATCGTCAGGATCTTCCACTTTAACGGAGAGACCTTCAGGTGGGTTGTCAAGATTGTCTCCATAGTTGGAGATATTCAGCTCCAGCGTCTCCTCTTTCTTCACACAGGCTTCTGATGTCTCTCCATCCATGGATGTCTCTGTTTCCATGTCCTCACACAGCTAAAGATCAAACAACAAATCTGTTAAGGCGGGACAGTATCCATCCCACTCGGGAAGGTGCTGCTCTCATTTCTCGCAGCATAGCTCAGTTTCAGAACAGGCCTAGACAGGTTAAACTGTTTGTCTGCTACCTGCACAGAGTCATCACACAGGTACCATTACATTGAATCATGAACTGTTAATGAATTCTTACTGATCAGCAGTTTAATGTACTGTGTTTAAACAGAAACACGGATTAAACCAAAGGAGTCTGTATCATTAAATGAAACTAGCCTTCTTGGTTGCAGTTATATACACCAGCCTCATCTAACTGGCAGAGGAGGCATCACAATTCTTTACAATGATTATCGCGGCATGACGCAAAAACTTGGACAGTTAGTATGAAGAACTTCAAACGTATTTGTGGCAGTGGGGGTGTGGCTTAGTGTCAGTTTGTGAATGTAGGGCGGGGCCAGGGAAGGTGAGTGGCAAAGTCAGTGCACCTGTTGTCAATGTTGTGTGTGTTTGTTGCAGTGACTGCGAAGAACAGAAAAGGAGGGAGAGAGCAGAGATTTCCCCAGATCAAAATCCAACTGTGTGTATGCACATGTCTGGGTACCTAAACGGACGTTAAAGCTGAAAAACATAAGTGTGTGAACGTCATCTCTCACCTGCCATGCTGTCAGACATAGTTCAGGCTGTTTGGAGAAAAAACTTGTTGCAAGACGGCACACAGATTTTATGCGCGTCGGATGATTCAGGACAGTGACTCCATTCATGATTCAGGACAGCGATTCAATTCAATTTTGAGAACTGTGGCACTGATGAACAGTGCCTTTATTTTTAAACTTCAACTCGATCCAGCCAAAGATCTAAGTTAAGTGTAAATATTTCTTCTATTTCTGATGAGCGGATCGGTTGGTGTGCGCGTGTCTATACACAGGAAAAAAATTTCCAGAGTTAACAGACCATGGAAAATTCTTGATAAAAATGCTAATCTGTAGTGATATAAAATATAAGTGAGAAACAGTTATATATAAAATGTAGGCATTTATGGACTGTTTTATGATTCAAAAATAGTCTCCAATCTATCCAGACGGGTCCCGACCACATGCCCCAAATATTTTAACCACACTGTTCCACACACCAATTTCACACTGATGCAAGAATTCACACAAGACACATTGCATGATTTCTTCTTCTCGTGATGGCACAAAGAAGCATATCTTTCTTCAAGAAGAAATACAACCTGCCTAACAAGAATCCTCCAGTTACAGAAACTTCTAGTCATTCACTATCAACAGATCTCACTTTGGATGATGAATGCACAGAAACAGAGCTCAACAACCACCACCCTCATCACAACAACAAGGAGGATTCGGTAGAAAAAAAGAGATTCCAAACCAAACTTGGACCCAACAACAGGTTAGTCTAAATTTTAGTGGCTTTTTTTTTTTTATGACCACTAAGTACCTATGTACTGCAAAAAATATACGTTTTTGTGACCTGTATCAGGGTTCTCCACTTTTCAAAAATAAAAGGTGGTGGCAGGGGTTTGGGGACTAGGGGGCAAAGCCCCACTTGAAGCTGACAGACTTTGGGCTTTTTTGACAGTGAAACTGGCCAATAATGGAAAGGAATTGCTAAATAATTGTAATCATTTTACAAAAAATTAACACACTTACTGTACATATCATCTGATGAACAACAGCCAAAAATAGAACTTTTAATACAGAATGTTTTATTGGCCCAAAGTAGCAGCAGAAATTTAACACAAAAAAGCAATTAGAAAAAAAACTGTCTACAAAACAGAATACTGTATTGCACTATGTTTGCACCACCTGATTACATGCAGATTACATGACTACTACATAACCGACAGCGCCATGACCCAACTAATCCACCTCCCTTCAGAGGGCTAGAAACAGCGGCCTGTCCCCATCCACTGGAAGATACCAATTACTTTATATATTACCAACATTGCATAAAAAAAAATCTTGTATATATAAGACAAAGAAAACTCCAGTTCTTCGCTTCGCAAGCTCGCATGTAAGGACTGTGTGTCCCGGCCTTATGGCTGATTTACAGCAAATAGATGATGCTAGAAAGACCGTAGTCAGTCATCGATGAAGAGCTCTTGCGCCTAAGTAGCGATGTTGCTTGCCTCCAGGAGACTGGCCTGGCTGACAGCGGGACCATCAGAGAAGCTAATTATACCTTCTTCTGGCAAAGGAAATCCCTGGATGAACACCGTCAGCATGGCATCAGTTTCGCAGTGAAAAACTCGCTTCTTCCCTTCACGGAGACCCCATCGGTGGGCTCCAAAAGATTACTTACCCTGCAGTTGTTCACATCTACAGATGTTGCTAATATCATCAATGCTTATGCCCCTATGCTCTATGCGCCGCATGAGGAGAAAGAAAAAGTTCTACGTGGCCCTAGAGGAGGTCGCATCCACGATCCCTAGATTTGAAGTGCTGTACCTTTTTGCCAACTTCATTGCTAGGGTAGGAGGTAATCACAAAGCCTGGCCTACCTGCCTCGGTGCTTACGGCAAGGGAAAGATGAACGACAATGGCCAGAATTTGCTGGAACTCTGTTGCATGCAAAACCTGTGTGTGACAAATACCTTCTTTAAGTACAAGGAAATTCACCAAGTCTTGTGGCGACACCCTCGTTCCTGTCACTGGAATCAACTCGATCTCACTATCACCAGACGGTCAGACATCGCCAGTGTTCTAACTCGATCCTACCACAGTGCGGACTGCAACACTGACCACTCTCATCACCAGCAAGGTGTGCGTGATCCCGAAGAAGCTGCGTCACATGAAGAAAGGTCGCCCCAGATCAACACGTTGCATGGGCAATGCAAAAATGAACCAACTTGTCACAGACTGTAATGTCCGTTTCAAAGTTTCAGACCTTTGTGACTCTCTTTGACAAGCTTCCAAAAACAAACATGTACCTGGTCAGGTGGGTGGGTGGATGGATAGATGGATGGCAGGCAGGCAGGCATAGCAGTAGCAGGCCGAGTTAGCAGGCAGGTTAGCAAGAAGGGTTAGCAGGCTAACAGAAAACTCCAAACAGGGTGAGTAATCCAGTGAAGGTGCATCAAAAATGTATCAAACTAAGCTAAATGTCTTCTTGTTCTTAACTTAAAGGTTCTAATATAAATTTCTAGAGGTTTCTAAAGGTAGCTTAGCTTAACTTAGCTTGTAAAGAGCTATGTAGCCACCAGGTCTTCGAGCAAGTTTCTACTGTTCATCTCACTACTCTGACTCTTAAGGTCAAAGGTCACTGGTGGCCATCTTAGGTCTCAGGTACTTCAAAATAAGAGTCCAAAAACAAATCTATGTAAAATCAACAAAAAAAACTAAACTAAAGATCAAAGTTCATGTGCTCTTGTAGCACAATGCCATGTCGTACAAAACCAAATGGCTCTTACATGGCCCGCCCCTTATAGCTACTAAGGGACGTGAGCTATAACAAACTAAAAATCTATTTTAAAGAGCCATATTCAATAGGTACTATATGCAAGAATCAGTGCATGCATCTGTATGAGTGTGTGCACGTGCGCAAGTCCATGTTGGCTTAGTCAGCTGAAGTTTGCTGGCCTTCTACCAGCAGGCAAATCTTGCTGACTGGTCTTTCGAGCTGACTTGTTTTGGTTTGAAGTCGTACAGTGCGGACCAAGCCGTTTGAATCAGGAAGGGCTTCTATGACTCTGGCCAACATCCATGATCCTCGTGGTGCAGTAGCGTCTGCTACAAGTACTACGTCTCCTTGCTGGAAATTGCGCTTGACACGAGTCCACTTTTGCCTCATTTGTAAAAGGGGTAGATATTCTTGGGTCCATCGCTTCCAGAATAGATCGGCAATGTACTGCACTTGCTTCCAGCGGCGCCTTGCATACGAGTCTTCCTTTGTGAATAATCCTGGAGGCAGTAAAGGCTGGACTTTCAGATTCAAAAGATGGTTAGGTGTTAATGGCTCCAAGTCATTCAGATCGTCAGACAAGGTTGTGAGTGGACGACTGTTAAGAATGGCCTCAATCTCGCACATCACTGTCTGAAGGCCTTCATCATCCAGATGCTGTTGACCAGTCACAGTCTGTAGTATCCTCTTGACCATGCGAATGAGTCTCTCCCATATTCCTCCATGATGGGCATCGTGGGGAGGATTAAAGGTCCATTTAACTCCCTTTTGAAGCAGACTTTGCTGTATTTGTTGCAAGTTCCAGGATTTCAATGCTTCTTTCAACTCCTTTTCGGTTGAGACGAGGTTCGTTCCATTGTCGGATCGCAACTCTGAGACTTGCCCCCTTCTGGCAATGAAGCGTCTGAATGCATGAATGCAAGAGTCAGTGTCAAGTGACTGTGCAACTTCCAGATGTATAGCTCGGCTGGTGAGACATGTGAAAATCACTCCATAGCGCTTCACAATGCTATGGCCTCGTCTTATTTCCAGCAGTCCAAAGTAATTAATCCCCACGTGGGTAAAGGGTGGTAGATCGGGGATAAGCCTATCCACAGGGAGATCTGCCATCTTCTGTTGACCAATGCTGGAATGGGCCTTTCTACATGTTGTGCAGTCACTGATTACCTTCCTGACAAGGGCATTGGCACAGGGGATCCAGTATTTCTGCCTGAGTTTGGAGAGAGTAAAATTTCTTCCACTGTGCCCAATCTCTTCATGGGTATGGTGAACTAACAGTTTGGACACATGATGCTCCTTGGGCAGAATTGCAGGATGCTTTTGTTCAGTGGGCATGGCCCTTTTTCTGAGCCGACCGCCAACTCTCAAGGTGCCAGAGTCAATGAAAGGGTCTAGCCTGTAGATGGAGCTGTTCCTGCTCACATATTGCATGCCTTTCTGCAGGCAGGATACCTCATGGGCGAAGCCTTGCTTCTGGCAATACTGTACGATAGCCATCTCTGCCTCCTCCATGTCATTGACTGAGAGCATATAAGGGTCAGTTTTCTGCTGCTTGCTCTGCCTTGTGACCATCTTGTACCTGCGGTGTTCAAGACCTGCCTTGCGTTTGGCAAGTTGCAGAAGAGTAGATTTCAACCTGAGGAACCCAGCCTTCTTCAATTTCATCCAAGTGGAGAAATAGTTCATTAGGTAAGTAGTGGCATCGCAGCTGTCCTTTACAGCTAAGTTCACTATGACAACTTTTCTCAGTTCAGGATCATCAGAGGAGAGGACAAGTTCAACTGGAGCATTTGGCCAGCAATGTGGTGGTTTCCTCAAGAAATCTGGGCCACTGATCCAGCTCTGATTCTTCAAGAAGGCATCAATGTGCAGGCCGCGAGAGACACAATCAGCAGGGTTCAATTTGGTGCCTATGTACTTCCACTGACACACCTCTGATGTGCTTCTGATGATGTTAAGGCGGTTGGCCACGAAGGTTTGAAATCTTCTGCTTTCGTTCTGTATGTATCTCAGAACAGTCATGCTATCTGTCCAGAACAGAGACCTTTCCAATTTCATGTGCATCTCCTCAGATAGCATCCTGTCTATACGCACTGCAACGACAGCAGCAGTGAGTTCCATCCTAGGTGTGGTCATTTGCTTCAAAGGAGCAACTCTGGCCTTTCCCATTAGAAAGGTGACATGCACAAGGTTGGTGCTACTTGTCAACCTAAGGTAAGTGACGGTGCCATACCCTATGTCGCTCGCGTCACAGAAGTGGTGCATCTGGGCTGTGGTGATGTTTCCAAAGTTGCTGGGGACAAAACAGCGACTGACCTTGAACTCCCTCACCTTTGGGAGGTCTTGCCACCATTGGTTCCAGGAGCGGACATGCATCTCTGGTAGATCCTCATCCCATCCAATGTTCTGCTTGCATAACTCCTGTAGAATGCATTTCGCAGGAAGGGTGATGGGTGCAAGGAATCCAAGTGGATCATATATGGAGCTGACCATTGAGAGAATTCCACGTCTGCTGGTTGGGCGTTCCCTTATGGATACTTGGAAGGTGAAGGTATCTTGTTGGACACACCATTGCACGCCTAGTGCTCTTTCAATCGGCAGGTCCTCGATGTCAAGGTCAAGATTCCTCACATCCTTTGCCCGGTCAGCTTCTGGTATGGATGCTAAAACAACCTTGTTGTTGCTAATCCATTTGGTCAATTTGAATCCTCTAGTGGCACAGAGTGACTTCAGCTCCCTGCAAAGCTTGATGGCTTGATTTTCTGTGTCAACAGCCTTGAGCAAGTCATCGACATAAAAGTTGCTTTGTACAGTGCTTGTTGCCTCAGCTGAGAAGCACCCTATGTGATCTTCAGCTGTCTTCCTCAGCGCGTAGCTTGCTGAGCTGGCTGAGGATGTTGCACCAAAAAGATGGACAATCATTCTGTACTCTTTCAGGGGCTGAGTGAAGTCTCCGTCTGGCCACCATAGAAAATGTAGGAAGTTCACATGAAGAGGCGCGACCTTTACTTGGTGGTACATCTTCTCTACATCTGCCATAAGGGCAATTTGTCCAAGACGAAAGCGTGTCAAGATGCCAATCAAGGTGTTTGTGAGGTTTGGACCTTGGAGAAGCTCAGCATTGAGTGAGGTACCCTGGTAGCCTGCAGAGCAGTCAAATACTACTCGCAAGTTTCCCTTCTTTGGGTGGAACACGCCATGATGTGGTATGTACCACACCTTTCCATCTTGCTGAGTCAGCTGGTCCTGAGGTACGAGCTCGGCATGTCCCCTGGCTAAGACAGTTTCCATGAAGGCCTTATACTCCTTGTGGAAATCACTGCTCTTCTGGAATTTTCGTTTCAATGATGAGATTCTTTGTTCTGCTAGGTGACGGTTGTCTGGCATTGTGGTGATGTCCTTCCTGAAGGGTAATGGCAACTCGTAATGTCCATCGACCACCTTGGCAGAGCTGTCCATGATCTGCATGAATTTGCAGTCTTCCACTGACATCTGTTTCTTTTCATCATACTTCTCTGGGAAATCATGGTTATACTGCTGAATCAATAGCTCACCAAGCGTTTCAACTGAAATGCGGTGTGCATGAACGTGCCTTTGGCCTTGCTTGTCAGTGTATGCATTTTCACCATGAAGTCCATTCACCACCCAGCCAAGCAGTGTTTTCATAGCGAAGGGTCCATTATCCTT
>JAPEIY010000025.1:68611633-68623047 GCA_026122135.1 Cathorops aguadulce | reverse complement strand
CGTAGTCAGCTGGGATAGGCTCCAGCTTGCCTGCGACCCTGTTGAACAGGATAAAGCAGCTAGAGATAATGAGATGAGATGAGATGGAGAGGCACTTGAGACAGAGGAAGAGGTGGAGGTGGAACAAAGAGTTGAAGGAGTTGCTAGGGAAAGAACTTTGCCACAAGACCCATCTGACTGGCCTGCACCACATGAGATAGAGGAGCCTCTATGACAGTGCAAGGTTGAGAATGGTCCACAGGAATATCCTGATGGACCATACCCCAGATCAGAAAAAAAGTAAAAGGTGTTTTTCCAAAGCTTACTGTTTCCGCATTTTGTCCAATGGAGAAAAAGTACAGAGGGATTGGTTATTGTACTCCAAAAGTACAAAGTGTACTGCTTTGCATGTAAGTTTTTTGGTGGAGCTGTTGATACACACCTTGTTGTGGGGTACAATAACTGGCAGTGCCTTTCCAAAACCTTACAACACCATGAAACCAGCAGGTGTCATATCAATGCTTACCTCATGTGGAAGGAACTAGAGTCACACATGCGCACAGGGAAAACAATCGACAATGACATACAAAGGGCACTAGACTATGAAAAGGCACACTGGAGAGGTGTGCTCACAAGGGTAGTTGACTGTATACTCTTCCTTGCTGAACGAAACCACCCTCTAAGGGGGAAAGATGCAGAATTAGGCAGTCCTTAAAATGGAAATTTCTTGGGTTTTCTTGAGGTCTTAGCAAGATATGACATCACCATGGCAGAACATTTACAAAAGGTAGCCTCCAAAGAAACCACAAGTTACCTGACATGGTACACACAAAATGAGTTCTTAGACTCTATTGCTGAATGTGTATTAAGCAAAATCTGCATTCAAGTAAAAGCCTCCAAATATTTTGCAGTGTAATTGGATTGTACACCTGACATTTCCAAACAAGAACAGGCCTCAATAATTATTCGTTATGTGCATACAGACAAAAACAAAAAAGCAACAATACATGAGTCTTTTGTGGGTTTCACTGTTGTAAAGAACACCACTGGGCAAGGCCTCACTGACACCCTGTGTGCTGTTCTTGACAGTCTGGGGCTGGATCTTGCTAACTGTAGGGGCCAATGACATTGGTTCCAATATGAGGGAAGTGCACAAGGGAGTGCAAGCCCTAGTACAGCAGAAGTATCCAGATGCACTGTTCATACCCTGCTGTAGCCACAGTCTTAACCTTCTGATATGTGATGCAACCTCTTCAAACAAAGTATGTCTGACATTCCTTGGCACTCTACAAAGATTGTACACAACCTTCTCATCCTCTGTAAAGAGGTGGGATGTCTTACAAGAATTTGTGTACATAACTCTTAAGCCTTTGAGTGACAAGGTGGGAAGCCAAAATAGACTCAGTTAAAGCTGTACATTATCAGTTAGGGGGGATTCTCAATGCTTTGGAGCAGCTAGAGGAAATCTCTGATGATAGCAAAACTGTCTCAGAGGCAAAATCCCTCTCTGAGGAAATTACCTGCATGGAGTTTCTTGTGTGCCTCATTATTTGGTGTGACCTATTGTCAGAAATCAGCTTTGTTAGCAAAGCCCTGCAAGCAGCTGATGTCTCAATGGACATGGCCATCAGAATGATTAATTCCTTAAAGGAATTCATTCTTAAGTATAGAGAGGAGGGATTCCAGAAATCAGTTGACACTGCACGCAAGTTAGTTGTTGAAATGGATGGATGTCCAGTATTCAAACAGAGGCGTATCAGAAAACCAAAAAGGTTTCATGATTATAACAGCAACAGTGAACATCTGCAGCAGGATCCAGAGGAGAACTTCAGATGCATGGTTTTCAATGTAATTGTTGATACTGTCATCCAGGAGCTGTCAGACAGATTCCAAAATCTGTTCCTTGTGTCAGAAAGATTTAAGCTCATAGCCAGGATGGAACAGATGACACAAGAGGAATTAGAGGAATCTGTAACCAGATATGCTCTCTCAACCAATGATGTCTCTAGAGACATAATTCAAGAGATAGTTGCATTTTGGTACTTGAACTCTACTACATTTGGGTCAAAGATGAAATATCTTACTTTTTGTTTTACTCCATTTTCTTACTTTTTCCTTTTAACACCCTGACTGGTGTTCTGGACATTGTGTAAATGTAAATGTTTTGTGCTATGAGTACCTCAGTTGTTATAGTGAGATATGTTTAAATAAACTTCAGTGAACTGTAAAATGTGCATATATATATATATATATATATATATATAAAATCGCCAAAATTGTTGCTCTGCATACCCCCCAAAAAGTGGGTAGTTGCGCCCCTGGACAGAACTGAAGAAGCCTTTCGGATGAGAGGTGAAACGTTTTCAAGATTCTTCAAGCAAGTCCAGTTGCTCTCTTCTACCATCCACAGTTTATGGTTTAAATGTAAAATGGACATCACATGGACTCTTGCACCAGTTTCTAGTACAATAATAATAATAATAATAATAATACAACTTAATTGTGCGGCAGACAGCATTGCCTCTTCACAGCTCCAGTGTCCCTAGTTCAATTCTGAGCTTGAGTTACTGTCTATGCAGAAGTTCACATGGGTTTCCTCTGGGTTCTGCAGTTTCCTCTAGAACTATCATCCAATAAGCTTGTTAAGCCATATATACAAAGTATTTATTACTATCATTGCAACAAGAATAAAAAATGACTTGTATGCATCCTTCCCCCCTACTCAAGCTGCTTACCAACCTGGCAGAGGAACCACAGAACAGATCTTTGCTCTTGAACAAATAATTAAGAAATCCATAGAATTCAACAAACCGGTATATATATATGCTTCATAGACTTCTCCAAAGCATTCGATAGTGTGAAGCTTCCTTGTCTATGGAAATTTCTTGAAAGCACCAGAATCAATAAACCTACTAAAAGTCACCTACAATAATTCAAAAGCATTCGTCAAGACTGATTTTGGCACCTCTAGATCTGTCAATATCTTTAAAGGAGTGAAACAAGGAGATGTTTGTCTCTCCCAGCTATACTCTTCTGTATTGTAATCACCACAATACTCTCTAAAACTGAAGATGAATGTCAATCTGGATTCTCAATTGGCGGTCACCACCTCTCCAATCTCAGCTACGCTGACGATCGATCCATCCATCCATCCATCCATTTTCTACCGCTTATCCGGATCCAGGTCGTGGGGGTAGCAGCCTAAGCAGAGCAGCCCAGACTTCCCTCTCCCCGGCCACCTCCACCAGCTTTTCCGGGGAAATGCCAAGGCGTTTCCAGGCCAGCCGAGAGATCTAATCTCTCCAGCGTGTCCTGGGTTTGCCCCAGGGTCTCCTCCCGGTGGAGCATGCCCAGAAAACCTCCCTTGGGAGGCATCCAGGGGGCATCCTAACAAGGTGCCCGAACCACCTCAACTGACTCCTTTCAATGTGGAAGAGCAGCGGTTCTACTCTGAGTCTCTCCCGAATGACAAAGCTCCTCACTCTCTCTCTAAGGGAGAGCCCAGCCACCCTGTGGAGGAAACTAATTTCTACTGCTTGTATCTGCGATCTCATTCTTTCAGTCACTACCCATAGCTCATGACCATAGGTGAGAGTAGGAACATAGATGGACCAGTAAATTTAGAGCTTTGCCTTTTAGCTCAGCTCTCTCTTTACCACAACAGACCGGTTTAGTGTCCACATCACTGCTGATGCTGCCCTGATCCGTCTGTCCAACTCCCACTCCCCCTCGTGAACAAAACTCTGAGATACTTAAACTCCTCCACTTTAGGCAGCAACTCCCCCCTGACCCAGAGCAGGCACTCCACCTGTTTCCAGCTGAGCACCATGGCCACAGACTTGGAGGTGCTGATCCTCATCCCAGCCACTTTGCACTCAGCTGCAAACCGTTCCAGCGCATGCTGTAAGTCACAGATTGATGAAACCAACAGGACCACATCATCCGCAAAAAGCAGATATGTGATCCTGCTGCCACCAAACTGGACACCCTCTGCCCCTTGGCTGCACCTAGAAATTCTATCCATTAAAGTTATGAACAGAACCGGTGAAAAACGGCAGCCCTGGTGGAGTCCCACATGCACCGGGAGCAAGTCTGACTTACTGTCAGCAATGCAAACCAAACTCCTACTTTGGTCATACAGGGTCTGAATGGCCCGCAGTAGTGGGCCCTGAACCCCATACTCCTGAAGCACCCCACAGGGCACCACAAGGGACACGGTCATAAGCCTTCTCCAGGTCCACAAAACACATGTAGACCGGTTGGGCAAACTCCCATGCACCCTCCAGTACCCTTGCGAGGGCAAAGATCTGGTCCAGTGTTCCATGACCAGGACAAAAACCGCATTGTTCCTCCTGAATCCGAGGTTCGACTATCGACCAGACTCTCCTCTCCAGCACCCCAGCATAGTCTTTCCCAGGGAGGCTGAGAAGTGTGATCGCCCTATGGTTGGAACACACTCTCCAGTCCCCCTTTTTTAAAAAGGGGACCACCACCCCATTCTGCCAATTCAGTGGCACTGTCCCTGACCTCCACATAATGTTGAGGAGGTATGTCAGCCAAGAGAGCCCCACACCATTCAGTGCCTTCAGGAACTCAGGACAAATCTCATCCACCCCCGGAGCCCGGCCACCGAGGAGATTTTTAACCACCTTGGCAACCTGAGCCCCTGTAATGGGCAAGTCCTCCCAAGCAACCTCAGACTCTGCATCCTCCTCAAACAACATTGAGGAGATCCTCAAAGTATTCCTTCCACCATCGGACGATGTCCCCAGTTAAGGTCAACAGCACTCCATCCTCCCTGTAAACAATACGGACAGAGCACTGCTTCTCCTTCCTGAGCTGCCGGATGGTTTGCCAGAATCTCTTTGAGGCTGACCAAAAATCACTTTCTATGGCCTTACTGAACTCCTCCCACACCCGAGTTTTTGCTTCAATGACCACTAGAGCCATGTTCCGCTTAGTCTGTCAGTATCTGTCAGCTGCCTCTGGAGACCCACAGGCTAACCAGGCCTGATATGACTCCTTCTTCAGCTTGACGGCTCCCCTCACCGCAGGTGTCCACCACCGGGTTTGGGGATTACCGCCATGACAGGCACCAACAACCTTGCAGCCGCAGCTCTGCATTCACTGGGGAGAACTCCGATGTTAGCACACCAAACTGGGGGGCTACCAATAGCCCCACCCCTGCTCAGCACTGCTCACCCTTGGCAGCTTCAGCATAGAAGAGAGTCCAGCCCCTCTCCAGAAAATTGGTTCCAGAGCCCAAGCTATGTGTTGAGGTGAACCCAACTATATCTACTCGGTACTGCTCAACCTCACACACAAGCTCAGGCTCCTTTCCCACCAGAGAGGTGACATTCCATGTCCAAAAAGCCAGTTTTGTCAACCAGGGATCAGTATGCCAGGGCCTCCATCTTTGGCTGCCACCCAATCCACAGTGCACCTGCCCCTACTGCACCTCCTGTGGGAGGTGGGTCCACAGGAGAGTGGTTCCGTGTTGCTCATTCAGGCTGGGCCTAGTCAGGCCCCAAGGACATAGGCCCAGCCACCAGGCATTCACCAATGAGCCCCTCCCCCAGGCCTGGCTCCAGGGTGGGGCCCCAATATCCCTGGTCCAGGCAAGGGTACTCAGATGCCTGTTTTTCCTTACATAAGGGTCATTCTGAACGAGTCTTTGTCTGACCTCTCATCTAGGACCTGTTTGCCTTGGTAGGGTCTCCAAACAAAATACAAAATTTTCAAAAACGTTCAGCTATGTGATTATTTTATTGACTCATAGGCAGTGAGTTTGATCAGTCGCATTGTTATTAAAAACAAAAGGGTATGAGCTGTAGTCTCATACACTACTGAAAACTTGCTGAAAGCTTAGTTAAGCAAGTTATAATGTCAACTACAATCTGATGGCATACAGTATATGAAGATTATAAGATAGCAGTGTTTTCTTGATCGGATCTCAGAGTTTCAGGACTTTGCTTGAATTTTGCATATTTTGCTTTTAGTTAGGAGTTGGCTTTTTTTTTATAACTGATGACTGGAAAGTTAGACTGTATGAACCCAGTAGTTGATTGACTAAAAAAATAGCTTTAAGTGGTAATGGTGTTAGTGATGGTGGTGCGTTTGGAGGAAAGGGGACAGCGTGACTCTACATTTCCTTGTTTCTTATGGTAAGGGCAGTGTAACGAACTAACGTGTAGGTGGAGCACAGAAGACGGCAGGACAGAACTGAGTTTACAAAAACTCTTTATTTTAGACACTTTTCAGTCATCTATCATAAGCACTCTCAGACACACACACATCCAGTGTCTCGTTGGGGAGAGAGCTCTGCTCCACTGCTCTCTCTCTCTCCTTATAAAGGGCGCAGTCACTGGGAAGACAAACACACATTAATCAACATCAGGTGTAGTAAATCTGCCACTTACCTTCCCTGACTCCGCCCTCCTGTCACAGACTGACGCTTGACCATGCCCCCGCTGCCACAGAGTGTTTAGCATGGTAATCGGTATGGGAACTGTGTGGGTGTGATGTAGTAATCAGCATGGGGAGTGTGTAGCGCGGTAATTGGTATGGGAACCATGTGGGAGTGTGTAGTGCGGTAATCAGTATGGGAACCATGTGGGAGTGTGTAACACGGTATTTGGTATGGGAACCATATGGGAGTTTGTAGCATAGTAATCAGTACAGGAACCATATGGGAGTGTGTAGTGCAGTAATCGGTACAGGAACCGTATGGGAGTGTGTAGTGTGGTAATCGGTATGGGAACTGTGTGGGAGTGTGTAGTGCAGTAATCGGTACAAGAACCACATGGGGGTGTGTAGCGTGGTAATTGGTATAGGAACCGTATGGGAATGTGTAGTGCGGTCATCGGTATGGTGAGTGGATAGCGAAAATAAATGGTATAGGAACTGTGTGGGAGTGTGTAGCACAGTAATCGGTAAAGGAACCATATGGGAGTTTGTAGTGCGGTAATCAATATGGGGAGTGTCTAGCAAAGTAATCAGTATGGAGCCATGTGGGACTGTGTAGTGCAGTAATCAGTACAGGAACCATGTGGGAGTGTGTTGTGTGGTAATCGGTATGTGAAGTATGTAGCACGGTAATCGATATGGGAACTGTGTGGGAGTGTGTAGTACAGTAATCAGTATGGAAACCATGGGGGGGGTGTAGCATAATCAGTATGGGGAGTCTCTAGTTTGGTAATCTGCATGGGAACCGTGTGGGAGTGTGTAGTGCTGTAACCAGTACGGGGAGTGTGTAGCGTGGTAATCAGTGGGGGAACCGTGTTTTAGTGTGTAGTGCGGTAATCAGTATGGGGAGTGTCTAGCATGGTAATCAGTACAGGAACCATGTGGGAGTGTGTAGTTCTGTAATTGGTAGGGGAGTGTGTAGCCTTGTAATCAGTATGGGGAGTGTGTAGCATGGGAATAGGTATGGGGAGTGTGTCGCTTGGGAATCAGTATGGGGAGGGTGTTGCTTGGGAATCGGTATGGGGACTGTGTAGCACAGCAATTGGGACAGCAAGTGCGTAGTGCGGTAACTGGTACAGGAACTGTGTGGGAGTGTGTAGTGTGGTAATCATTACAGGGAGTGTGTAGCACAGTAATTAGTATGGGAACCATGTGGGAGTGTGTAGCATGGTAATCGGTATGGGAACCGTATGGGAGTGTGTAGTGCGGTAATAGGTTCAGTGAGTTTGTAGCACGGTAATCAGTATGGGGAGTGTGTGGTGCAGTATTCTCTATGGGAACCATGTGGGATTGTGTAGCGTGGTAATCAGTATGGGGAGTGTGTAGCATGGGAATCGGTGTGGGGAGTGTGTAGTGTGGTATTCGGTACTGGGAGTGTGTAGTGTGGTATTCGGTACAGGAACCCTGTGGGAGTTTGTAGTGTGGTAAACTGTATGGGAAGTGTGTACTGCGGTAATTAGTATGGGGAGTGTGTAGCGTAGTAATCAGTATGGGGAGCGTGTTGCGTGATAGTCAGTATGGGAACCATGTGCGTGTGTGTAGCGTGGTATTTAGTATGGGAACCATGTGGCAGTGTGTAGCGCAGTAATTCATATGGGGAGTGTTTAGTGCGGTAATCAGTATGGGAACCTTGTGGGAGTGTGTAGTGCAGTAATTGGTACAGGGAGTTTGTTGCACGGTAATCAGTATGGGGAGTGTGTAGCATGGGAATCGGGATAAGGAATGTGTAGCATGTGACTCAGTATGGGGAGTGTGTAGAGCAGTAATCAGTATGGGAACTGTGTGGGGATGTGTAGCACGGTATTTGGTTTGGGAACTGTATGGGGTTGTGTAGCATGGTAATCGGTACAGGAACAGTGTGGGAGTGTGTAGCGTGGTAATGGGTATGGGAACTGTGTGTGGGGGGGTGTAGCGTGGTAATCGGTACAGGGAGAGTGTAGTGTGGTAATCTTGGCGGTGTAGCATGGTAGCACGCATGGTAATCTTGGTGGTGTAGTGTTTAGCACTATTGCCTCAAGGCAAGAAGGTCCTGGGTTCGATCCCAGTCGCTGACAAGGGCCTTTCTGTGTGGAATTCACATGTTCTTCCTGTGTCTGTCTGAGTTTCCTCCGGGTACTCCAGTTTCCCCCACTGTCAAAAGACGTGGTTAGGTTAATTGGATACTCTGAAATTGCCCATAGGTGTTAAGATCTGAGCTGTGTTCCCTGGTCAGACATGAGTAGTATGGCGGCTGTCTTTGGCGCCTTTGTATGCCTTCGACTTGGCCATGTTGAAGTGCATCCTTCACAATTTAGCTGCAAAAAAGGATGATTAGCCACTCTATATAAATAATAGGTATGGGAACCATGTGGGCATGTGTAGTGTGGTAATTGTTATGGGGAGTGTGTAGCATGGTAATCGCTATGGGGAGTGTGTGGCGCAGTAATCAATACAGGGAGTATGTAGTGCAGTAATCAATACAGGAAGTGTGTACCATGGTATACGTACCGATTACTACATAACACACCCCCACACACACCCTGTACTGAGTACTGTGCTACACACCCCCACATGATTCCCATACCAATTACCATGCTACACACTCCCTGTAGACTTAGACAACCTTTATTATCATTCAGTATGCAACATGTGTACACTGAACAACATTTCGTTACAAGTTGGCTCAGCACAGAATTAAATATGAAGTGTATTAAATTATGCAGCAAAAATATTATAAAGCGCAATAGTATAAAGTGACCTGTGGAATTAGGAATGTTCAAGTGTAAATAAAAATTTAGAGTTTGGGTTTGGAGTTCAGCAGTCTGATGACCTGGGGGGAAAGCTGTTCCAGAACCTGGTGGTCCTGCAGCAAATGCTGTGGAACCTTTTTCCAGAGGCCAGAGGTGAGAACAGTCCATAGTGAGGGTGTGAGGGGTCACTGATGATGTTTCTGGCTCTGGACATAAAGCGCTCAGGTGCAATGTCCTGAATGGAAGGAAGATAACTCCCAATGAGTTTCTCTGCTGTCCTCACCGCACTCCTCACAGTCTTCCAGTCAGAGGCGCTGCAGCCTCCACACCACACAGAGATGCAGCTGGTCAGAATGCTCTCTATGGTGCTTCTGTAGAATGTAGTGAGGATGGGCGGGGCAGGTGGGCTCTCCTCATCCTATGCAGGAAGTGCAGGCACTGCTGTGCCTTCTTGATCAGTGATGCAGTGTTCACAGACCAGGTGAAGTTGTCTGTGATGTGCACCCCCAGGAACTTGGTGCTATTGACCACCTCCACGGCCGTGTTGTTGAGGAGAAGTGGAGCGTGGCTGGGTTGTTTTTTCCTGAAGTCAACAATGATCTCTTTGATTTTGTCCATGTTCAAGATCAGGTTGTTTTCCCTGCACCAGCCCACCAGCTGCTCCATCCCTCTCTATAGGCCAGGTTGTTATTGTCCCTAATGAGGCCCACCACTGTTGTGTCACCCACAAACTTCACAATGTGGTTGGTGGCAGCCCTGGGGACACAGGCGTGTGTCATCAGCATGAACAGCAGAGGGCTCAGGACACAGCCCTGAGGGGAGCCTGTGCTGAGGATGATGATACTGGAGGTGTTCTGTCTGACCCACACTGACTGAGGTCTTTTAGTGAGGAAGTCTAGCAGCCAGTTGCACAGGGGGGTGCTGAAGCCCAGGGGACCCAGGTTGTTCACCAGATTCTGTGGAACGATAGTATTGAACGCTGAACTGAAGTCAGAACTGTACCGATTACCATGCTACATATTCCCACACTGTTCCTGTATTGATTACCACGCTACACACTCCTGAACAGTTCCTGTACCAATTACTATGCTACACACTCCCACACTGAGTACCGCGCTACACAGTCCCCATACCAATTACCACGCTACACATTCTGATTACCATACTGATTACCATGCTACACAATCCCCATACCAATTACTGCGCTACACACTCCCCTATGATTCCTGTACCGATTACTGGGCATATTCTGTGTTGGTTTTACATCAGATACCCTTCCTGACGCATCCTTCCCCAATCTATCTGGGTTGGGACCAGCATTAAGCATGCGCTGTCCTGCGGAACCCCAGTGACTGGGTATTTTCCCAAATCTGCATGTCTTTCAACTGTGGGGGAAACTGGAGCACCTGGAGGACACCCACAGACATGGGGAGAACCTGCAAACTCCACACTGAAAAATCCCCGCCAGCCATGCGGTGACAGTCCTAACCACTGCACCATCATGACGCCCTAGTGACATGATGTGTGTGTGTGTGTGTGTGTGTGTGTGTGTGTGTGTGTGTGTGTGGGCGTTATTTGCTCTTATTGATGTTCACCTTTTGTTGTAATATTGTGAAATAAGAACTCACATCAAAATAACATAACAATATTACAACAAATAGAGTTCAAAAGGTGAACATCAATAAGAGCAAATAACACCCACACCCACGTGCGCGCACACACACACACACACACACACACTAACACGCGTGCACACACACACGCATGCACACACACACATGCACATTAACACACACACACACATTAACACACACACACACACATTAACACACACACATGCGCGCGCGCACAAACACACGCACATTAACACACACACTTGCTCACACACACACACACACACACATTAACACACACACAAACGGTGATGTGCATGTTACCATCAGTCATCCATTTCTTTCCAACATCACATGAGCTTGTCTTTCCATGTGCGTGCGTGTGTGCGTGCGCGTGTTAATGTGTGTGTGTTAATGTGTGTGTGCGCGTGTGTGTGTATGTTTGTGTGTGTGTGTGCATGTGCGTGTGTTAATGTGTGTGTGTGTGTGTGTGTGTGTGTGTTTGATGCAGTGGTCGGGTCTGTGCGGTTCTGTGTGGTGTGCTGTACCCCGTGTGTGTGTGTGTGTGATGCAGTGTTCGGGTCTGTGCGGTTCTGTGTGGTGTGCTGTACCCCGTGTGTGTGTGTGT
>JAPEIY010000025.1:68073560-68085235 GCA_026122135.1 Cathorops aguadulce | reverse complement strand
GCTGGGATAGGCTCCAGCTTGCCTGCGACCCTGTAGAACAGGATAAAGTGGCTAGAGATAATGAGAATGAGATGAGACATTCCAACAGCATTAGAAACATTCTGATCGCGTTCGAGGGAAAAATTTAAATGGCAAGCCATTTCAAATTCTGCCAGAATGTCCCAAACGTGCCTCGAATGAGCCAGAATGCCGTCGAAATGAAAATTCTTCGTATATTCCAGGATATTCTAAGTACATTCTAAGTATTCGAGCTGCATTCTCTTTGAATTCTTAGACATTTGAAACATATTCGGCGGCTATTCCGGGAGCATCCTGACTGCATTTGAGGTGAATTCGTACAGCGTTAAAGGCACCTTCCAACCAGACTTCGGGTGGTATTCGGGCAACAATCGAACCGCACTCATACGGCATTCGAAGTGAATTCTTAATATTCTTACTGCATTCTAACAGCATTCTAGGTATTCCTGCTGTGTTCCAACTACATTTGAACTGCATTTGAAAGCTAATACACCCGGAATGAGCAAGAATCATTCAAGGCGGGTTTGAAGCGCATTCTAAGTATTTGAACGGCATTCTTACAAAACTGTAAGAATGTTGGTCAGTTTGAAAGTCCCGCCCGAAGATGGCACGAATTTTCAAAAATGTTTCATTCCGGCTGGTTCTGCTTTATTCCTGCTAATTCCGAATAAGTATGATGGGGGCCTTCACCTTGAACCATTCAGTCATTCCAACTGGACACCTCACTGCTGTTTCACTGTTCTCTTACATTCTTGCGGGCATAACTTCCAGCAATCATCTTTCTTAAGAAACTGTTCCATATGACTTCTAACTTTTGGATCTCTGTAGACGTTAAGTTCCCATGCCTGAATGCTGTTAAGCAGCCTTGAGCGGACACAAGAGGTTAGAATCTTCATTGGAGTACTTAGGTAGATTTCACGATCAGTCAGGATGTGTTTCAACTCATTCCATTTCTCAAATGCTGAGGCGATTCTTTGGTGCAGGAAAGCTGATGTATTGCCAGTATTAGTCACCAGGTGTCCCAGGTAACGAAATTCTCTCACATTCTTCAACATAACACCATTGACGGTCACTAGACTTTTCTCTTCCTTTATGCTTTCATCTACATTGAAAGGCATGGTCTCCATTTTCTTGTAGGACATACATAAACCATACCGTGTGAAAGTGTTATCGTAGATCTCAAGAATCTTTTGAAGCTCTTCAATACTTTCTGAGAAGAGCACAACATCATCCGCATACAATAGCTCCGTGATTCTAATGACACCATGTGCTTTATCAGTACGGAGAGATCGAGGAGATACTTCATTGGGTATTGCAAACTCAATGTGAGCCCCAGTCTCAGGGAAATGAGTAAGGATTTCATGCCTAGCGCATCTCATTACAAAGTCCAGATAGATGTTAAAGAGACACGGGCTCTCAAGAGCTCCTTGTCTACATCCCACAAAGGTGTCAAAATACCTCGCAGTGCGTCTGATACAGGCCTTTGTGCCAGAATACAGGGCTCTCAAGATGGAAATTAATGTGGGACACTTTAAACGGATCTCAAGGACGCAGAATAGCGCCTCGTGTGGAATCCAATCGTACGCCGCTTTCAGGTTAATGAAGCATAGAAAGAGAGGCCGACGTTCTTTGGCTAGTATGTGACGTACAATGAAGATTGCATCACAAGTGGATCTGTTCTTTCTAAATCCAAACTGTGTAGGCATCATGATAGATTCATAGGTTGACCGTATTCTTTGAATGATGACCATGGAAGCAAGTTTAGACAGAGTAGCGATTATTGATAGGCCATGATAGTTTTCTGCTACGGTTTTTGATCCTTTCTTGTGCAGGCATGTTATGAATGAAACAAGCCAGGTACTCGGCACTTTGATGTATTTCCATATGATCCCTAGGAGCAACACCAGGTAGACAAGTAGCTGCTTGGAGTTAGAGTACTTCAATTGCTCACCATAGACACCATCAGTTCCTTGACATTTGCCGTTCTTAAACACTGACAGGCAGCACTTGATTTCAGGGATCCCAGGTGGGTCTTCCTCAATGGGGTCCAAGTCTAGTGGAGATAAGACATGAGGGTAGTTTTCAGGTTGGGCCAGCTCGGGTTGCATGCTGAAATCTCTCTTTCCTAGATGTTGAGCGAAATGTTCTTCAAGCTTTTCAGGATGGATGAGCTGCTGTCTGGACTTTTGAAGTGCTGTATGGTTCTTGGCTAATCTAAATTCCTCCTCAATGGTTCTTTGTTCACTGGCATAGTTGATCTTATTCGCTTTGTCTTTGAAAAATGTACTCCTCAACATTATCTATCTATCTATCTATCTATCTATCTATCTATCTATCTATCTATCTATCTATCTATCTATCTATGGCATCCATCCATCTTGTGAGATGATGGTTTAGACTCTATCACACTTGTGCAGGTGGCTCAGCAAGCCTTTTCTTGAGCGATAGTCTCGACCACAGTTATGACACTTAAACGCCGGGGGTGCTGCTGGCCCTTCCTTCTGTCGCCGCCATCACTCTACAAGCATAGTTTGCATTTTCTCTTCCTACTCCCTCACTCCTTGTCTGGCAGCCAATTGCCAAGTGGAACGAACCGCTGCTTTCTCTTCCCAATCTGTGACTCCGATGCTGGTCTTCTTGAGGTCCTGTTTGATAATGTCCTTGAAACTGAGTTTTGGGTGGCCAACAGGCCTTGTGCCCTTGGACAGCTTGCTGTAAAGAAGGTCCTTAGGAATCTTGCCATCGTCCATTCTCTTGATGTGTCCAAGCCAGGTCAGGCGTCTCTGGCTAAGCAGACCAAATATGCTCAGAATGCCTGCATGCTCTAAAATTTCAACGTTTGTTACCTTAGCCTGCCAGGGGATATTCATAATGCATCTCAAACAATGTAGATGGAAGCTGTTTAGCCTCTTATCATGCTTGGTGTAGGTGGTCCATGTTTTGCTAGCCTAGAGGAGTCTGGAGAGAATGCAAGACTGATAGACTAATACTTTAGTCTTAACCATGAGGTAGCTGTTTTCCCAGACACGATCCCAAAATCTTGCCATTGCACCTGCAGCCTTGGCTATGCATTTGCTTACCTCATCATCAAGGGAGAGGTTGTCTGTTATTGTTGAACCCAGATAGGTAAACTCATTGACCACCTTGATAGAGGAACCATCAATTTCCATGTGGGGAGAGGCTGGCATGCCTTGTGCCAGTATCTTGGTCTTCTTGAGACAGATGGTTAAACCAAAGTCAGTGCAGGCTTTGGAAAATTTGTCCCATAGCTCTTGGAGTTAAGCCTCGCTGTTGGAGACTAAGGCCGCATCATCTGCAAAGAGGAGTTCACGGATGCACAGAGTTCTCACTTTGGTCTTTGCTCATAGATGGGCAAGGTTGAATAGGCTTCTGTCAGACCTGGTGTGGAAGTATACACCCTTGGCTGACTCAGCAAAAGCATACTGGAGGAGAACCGAAAAGAAAATCCCAGAAAGGGTGGGAGCCAGAATGCACCCTTGCTTCACACCACTTGAGATGAGGAAGGCATCAGATGTCACACCATTTACATGGATGGTGGTATATTTGTCTTCATGAAAGGAGGTGATCAAATTTAGCAGTCTTGGAGGGCAGCCATCTTCTTGAGCACTGCTAGAAGACCTGCTCTGCTGATGAAGTTGAAGGCCTTGGTTAAGCCAGTGAATGCGATGAACAATGGCTGCTGCTGCTCGCAACATTTTTCTTGTAGTTGGCGGATGGAGAATATCATGTCAACAGTAGATCTTCCAGATCTGAAACCACATTGAGATTCTGGATAAACTTGACTAGCCAGCTGCTGGAGGCAAGGCAGAACTACACATGCAAAAATCTTGCCTATAGTCACAAGGAGCAAAATGCCACGATAATTGTTACAGTCCCCTTGGTCACTTTTGTGCTTTTACAAGATGATCATGCAGGCATCCCTTAGTTCTTGAGGCAGGTTGCCTTGCTCCCAACAAAGGCAGAGGAGCTTCTGCAAAGGTTGTAAAAGGGTTGACTTAGCACATTTTAGGACCTTGGAAGGGATGCCATCCATGCCAGGGGCCTTGCCAGAAGAAATGTGGTCTATAGCTTCACTGACATCTTCAGTGGAAGGAAGCACATCGAGATCTCCCAGGACAGATAAGGAAAGAATTGTCTCCAGAGCGGCAGCAGCTACTACATTTTGGGTGGAGTAAATATCGAGGAAATGCTCCACCCAGCATTTCAGCTGATCTCCTTGATCTATAATTTTCTCACCCGTTTTCGCTTTCAAGGGTACAGGTTTTGATTTACACTGGCCAATAGCCTTGTTGATACACTTGTACATGCCCTTTGTGTCCCTATGTGCTGAAGCAGCTTGGATACTTTCACAGAGCTGTCACCAGTATCTGTTTGCACAATGCTAGGCAAATCATTGGGTACAAGCCTTGGCAGTTCTGAGGGCAACAAGGTTTGCTTCATTGGGGTTGTTCTTATATTTGAGGAAGGCTTTCCACTTTGCCTCCACCACTGGCTCCATTTCATGCCAGTTGGTTTTGAACTAATTAGCATTTTTGTGAACTTGCAGCCCAAAAGATTCTACTGCAGACTCATAGATGGAGTCACAAAGCGATTTCCAACATGTCTCAATGTCCCTGCTGTTCCAGGGAACGTGGGCAATAGACTGGTTAACAGAGTCACAGAACTGATGCCTTTTCTCTTGACTAGACATATGAATGGTGTTGATACATGGCTTGCCCCTGTTCTTGGCATGGTAGACTTTCTTTGTCTGAAATCTCACTTTACTGATCACAAGAGCATGGTCACTGTTACAGTCAGTGCTATGAAAGCTGCGACTGAGCAGAGTGTACTTTAGATCGCAATAAGGTGTGATTATATGGTCAATCTGGTGCCAATGACATGATCTTGGGTGCATCCAAGTGACTTTGTGAGGCTCTTTGCTCTTGAAGAAGGTGCTGGTTATGCAAAGGTTGTGGTAGCTACACAGCTTAAGTAGTCTCTGGCTGTTCTCATTCAATCACCTGATGCCGAAAGTGCCAAGACACACTGGCCAAGACTTGCTGCAGTTACTTACCCTGGCACTGAAGTCCCCAAGGAGATATAGGTGTTCATTATCAGGGATGGATGATATCATGCCGTCCAATGCCTCGTAAAATTGGTCTTTCAAATCTGGCATTGAATAAAGTGTGGGTGCATATGTTGATATTATGTTTACCCAACCAAAGTTGGAAAGCATGTGCAGCCTTAAAATATGCTCAGATCCCTCTGTCGGAGGCACTATCATACTAAGGAGACAATTTTTAATTGTGAAGCCTTCCAGAAGATTGTATAGTGTTTCCCCTGATGGAGCTGCTGTCAGATAGGTGAGTCTCCTGGAGGGATGCAATGTCAACATCAAGTCTGTGGAGTTCACGGTTGATGATAACAAATCCATTTATTGTAAATTAGTGGTGGTTCCAGAATACATTGTCCTAATATTCCAGCTTGCAAGACAAAGGGCTGGAGCCTTCTTTACTTTATGTGTAGGGCCTGCTGCATTAATTCCACCTACTTGTTGATAGATCTCTAAGCCCCACGCACCCATGGGGCAGGTAGGAGGTGATAGGGCAACACCTTATTGATCGGGGGCTGCCCAGCTTAGGTGGGTGGTAGCTGCCCAATGAGATATGAAGATCTCTCCCACAGATGGAAGTGAACCCTGGTGCTCCATATCTACACCAACTGAAATGAAGCTTATAACTGGTAGACTGCCACTTCTCGTGTTGTTTCCATGGCAAAAAAAAAAAAAAAACATGCAGGAGTGTTCTCTCCAGAGTGTAAATAGCCTGGGTGTTGGAGTTGGCAGGTAACATGAGAGGTCGAGGGCTGCCCATCCTCCCCTCTCTTGTCTTGCCAGCAGAGTCCAATGGAGAGGCAGAGCCAATACAATCAGTGCTGGTTTGACCACAGGAGCTGCCAACAGGAAGAGGTTTAAGACGTCAGCTGTCGAGGGAGGCTCCACTCCCGAATTCATGGACAGTGTTTGAGGACATTGTTTTGCATGTTGGCCATTGGCTTGAAAACAGCTCATCCACCTTTTGACAGGTCTTGTTTTTAGTCCTGCAGGGTGGTGGCACCTTACCAGTTGCACTGGTGGGGGAGACAGTTTAGATGCTGACTACCTGTCCATGTGGCAGGTGGTACTAGGTTACATGTTACCAGTAGCAGAGTCAGCTATCCCTGACCCTGACTAGTGTGTGTGTGTGTGTGTGTGTGTCACAATAAAGGATTTATAGCAGTGTCTAGGATATTGCACCTAGTCTGGATAGTGAGGTACTTGTCCAGATATATACGGGA
The DNA here is from genome assembly GCA_026122135.1 of Cathorops aguadulce. Classification (NCBI taxonomy): domain Eukaryota; kingdom Metazoa; phylum Chordata; class Actinopteri; order Siluriformes; family Ariidae; genus Cathorops; species Cathorops aguadulce. Next base: position 68,078,881 of record JAPEIY010000025.1, on the reverse strand, counting down.
AGGGATTATTTCTCTAAATATTTCAGGAGTTTGATGGCTTGGGGGAAGAAGCTGTTACAGAACCTGGTTGTTCTGCTCCGGATACTGTGGAACCTCTTGCCAGAGGGCAGCAGGGAGAACAGTCTGTGATGTGGATGGGTGGGGTCTTTTATAATGTTCTGAGCCCTGGTCAGACAGCATTCGACTGCAATGTCTTGGATGGAAGGCAAAGATGTCCCAATGATCTTTTCCGTTGTCCTCACCACTCTTCGCATGATCTTCCAGTCTGACGCTTTGCAGTCCCCAAAACAGACTGCAGCTGGTCAGTACACTCCCTATAGTGCTCCTATAGAATGTGGTGAGGATGGGAGAGGGGAGGTATGATCTTCTCATCTGGCATGGAAAGTGCAAGCACTTCTGTGTTCTCTTTGCAAGAAAGTCGATGTCGAGGGACCAAGTCAGACTGTTCATGATCTGTACAACCCAGGAACTTGATGCTGCTGGCTAACTCCACTGTGGTGTCATTGATGAGAAGTGGTGTGTGACTGTGCCTATTTCTTCTTAAGTTGACAATAATCTCTTTTGTTTTTTCAACATTCAGGACCAGATTGTTTCCATTGCACCAGTCCATCAGCTGTCTCACCTCCTCCCTGTAGGCCTGCTCATTGTCATCCTGAATGAGGCCCACCACTGTTGTGTCATCTGCATACTTCACAATGTGATCTGTAATGAACCTGGCACAGCAGTCATGGGTCATTAGGGTGAACAATAATGGACTCAGGATACAGCCCTGAGGGGAGCCGGTACTCAGGGAGATGGCACTGAAGATGTTGTTTCCAGCCTGTACAGATTGGGGTCTGTTTGTTAGGAAGTCCAGTAGCCAGTTACACAGGGGTGTGCTGAGGCCCAAGAGGCCTAGTTTTCCTACCAGATGCTGTGGGGATGATCATGTTGAATGCCGAACTAAAGTCCAGAAGCAGCATTTGCACATAAGTGTTCTTCTCCTTCAGATGTGCCAGGCTCAGGTGGAGTACAGTGGAGATAGTGTCCTCTGTGGAGTGGTTGGGATGGTAGGCAAACTGGAATGGGTCAAATGTTTGGGGGAGCCTGGAGATGATGTGGGCTTTAACCAGTCTCTCGAAGCACTTCATCATTATGGGTGTGAGTGCAACTGAGCGGTAATCATTTAAACATGTAATTGTGGGGGGTTTGGCACTGGGATTATAGTAGCTGCCTTAAAGCATGATGAAACTACAGCCTGGCTCAGCAAGGTGTTAAAGATGTCTTTGATTAGGACAGGAGCCAGCTGATCTGCACATTCCTTGAGCACCTGTCCTGGAATGTTATTGGGACTCACTGCCTTCTGGATATTGACTCCTCTCAGGATCCAACAAACATCATCTGGGTCAAGACTGAGTGCCTGCTCATTAAAATTAGGAACAGTTGTCTTGCAGGAATGTTATTTTATGCCTCAAAATGTCCAAAATGTTTGTTGAGTTTATTTAGGAAGTCTATCTTATCCTCACAGAGTGGTGGATCGGCCTTATAGTCTGTGATAGTCTGTATGCCAAGCCACATGTGCCTGGTGTTCATAGGGTCATAGAAGAAGCTCTTGATTTTCTGGCTATAGGCACGCTTTGCATCTCTGATGGTACAGTTCAGGTTGGCTCTTGCTGATCTGAGCACCACCACATCCCCAGCTTTGAATGCAGCATTACTCACCTTCAGCATTTCACATACCTCACTGGTCATCCGTGGCTTCTGATTGACTCATGTGATACTTAGTGATACAGTATTTGGAGTAGACTTCCAAAGACATACAGTTAGGTTAATATGGGACAGCCTTGGGCTGAGGTGTCCTTGAGCGAGGCATCTAACTCCCAACTGCTCCCCGAGCGCTGTTAGCATGGCTGCCCACTGCTCTGTGTGTGTGTGTGTGTGTGTGTGTGTGTGTGTGTGTATGTGTGTGCTCATTGCTCATGTGTGTGTGCATGTGTGTGTTCACTGCTTCAAATGGGTTAAATGCAGAGAGGGAGTTTCACAAGTGGGTGATGAATAAAAGTTGTGCTTTCTTTCTTTTTTGCTTTTCCAAATGTTTACAGACACAGATTCAGCATACTCCTCCACACTGATGTGTTGATTTTCAGTCGCTGCCTCCCTAAACATGTCCCAATCCATGCATTCAAAATAGTCCTGTGCTGCTGACAAAGCACCCTCGGGCCAGACCCTCACTTGCTTCCTGGTGGTTTTTTCCTGGTGAGCATGGGTCTGTATGCGGAGATCAACATCACAGAAAGATGGTCCGAGGAGCCGAGATGGGGGCAGTGGGGCTGCCTTAAATGCTTCTTGAATGTTTGGGTAGGCTAGGTCCAGTGTGCTCGTGCTTCTAGTTACAAAATCCACATATTGATGGAAATGAGGGAGGACTGTCTTCATGTTGGCCTGGTTAAAATCTCCTGCTCCAATGAAAACACCCTCTAGATTTGTGGTTTGCAGATCACTGATGGAGTGGTAAAGTACATTTAGGGCCTCTGTGGTGTTTGCACTGGGGGGAGTGTACACAGCTGTGATGATAAAAGTTGTAAATTCCCTGGGTAGATAAAATGGTCTGCATTTAATAGTCAAAAACTCAGTGTCCAGAGAACAATGACTTGAGACCACTGTTGCATTATTACACCAGTTGTTATTTGTGTAGATGCCCCCCTGAATTATCACCGAGAGTACAGCTCCTGTCCCATCGGAATGTTGTTAGCCCCTTCGTGTTAACAGCAACGTCCGGAACAGATGAGTTTAACCATGTCTCTGTTAGAATTATAGCGCAGCAGTCCCTCATCTCCCATTTCATTGTTAAATCCAGCCTCTGATAGTCCAATTTATTCTCTAAGGAGTGGATGTTTGCAAGCAGAATGGATGGAAGTGGCATCAGAAAAGGGTTAGCCTTTAGCTTGGCTGTTAGCCTGCCTAGACTGCCATGCTTCCGCTTTCTATCGCACCTCCTCCGTCTCCTTCGGGAGCAGCCAGTACTGGTAGGAGACTCCGCTGCTTCCTGGGCTACTGGAAATCATCGACTTAGCAGCTTGAGGCTATGTAGCATGTGCAAAGTGTTTGTGTCTACAATCCCTAAACTACTGGCTGTACATAATTCCAACATTACCTGAAGATCGTACATTAGTTTAGCATTTCTGCACTGAACATAAGCAGTTGGTCTCATCGGTTCGAGTGGTTTATTTCTTATCAAAAGTTTTTTTCTCTTGTAAGCCAATGTAGCCGCAGCTGAACAGGGCACTGCCATCTTCTTATTTAAAGCCAGTGTGTAGTGTTAGTGTGTGTGTTTGTTAGTGTTTGTGTTTCTTATTTAAAGCCTGTGTGTAGTGTGTTAATGTGTGTGTTTCTTATCAGTTCATCTTTGTATCCAAGTGAACATTTCTACCAAATTTGAAGAAATTCCCTCAAGGTGTTCTTGAGATATTGCAATCACAAGGCATGGACAGACAGACAACCAAGAAACATCACACCTCTGGTCAGACTTACAAAGTGTGTGCGTATGTGTGTGTGTGTGTGTGTGTGCGTGTGTGTGTGTGTGTAGATGATGTACCTGGGTGCGGGTCTGTGCTGTATCGGTGCATTAGCCGGTCTCTCAGCTCAGGGTACTAGTCGCCTTGGTAACACGTTGGGGATGATTGGTGTGTCAGGTGGGATTGCAGCGACACTTGGCGCACTCAAACCCTCACCTGAACTCCTCACACAGATGTCCCTTGCCATGGCAACCGGAGGAACTTTGGGTAATATTCACTCTGACACCACCTGCATTCACACAGCCATGTTATTGGAACATGCCCATTGATGATGGTGTTTATGCGCTTATACAGTGAATAGTGTATGTGTGGATTGGAACATGTCCTAAGGATGATGTTTATAATGATGGTGTGTGTGTGTGTGTGTGTGTGTGTGTGTGTGTGTGTGTGTGTGTGCAGGTCTCACCGTGGCTAAGCGGATCGAGATCTCAGACCTTCCTCAGTTGGTTGCTGGGTTCCACAGTCTAGTCGGACTTGCTGCAGTTCTCACCTGCATCGCCGAGTTCATGATTGAGCACCCGCACCTCGACACTCATCCAGCTGCCTCAGTGGTCAAGTGTGTTGCTTACCTAGGGACCTACATTGGCGGAGTGACCTTCACTGGCTCCCTTGTAGCCTACGGCAAGTTGCAAGGTAAATTTTCTAAACAGTGACACTGTATAGCTATTCCTGCTCCATGTTTTTAGTACAATGTGTGCAGACTGACATTAGAGCTCTACATAGGGGACAAAGTGTGCACTTCATCAATTCACAATCAGAGCTGGGGGTGAAGTTACATTTTAAAGCCACTAAAACACGGTGAGGCTGAATTCCAAATGACCTCTGCTCACCATAAATGCTCACTACATCGAGTAATTAAATACCTAGATGAGAATGTTTCTCACTTCTGTGTAACATCCTGCATGTGTGTGTGCATATACAGGTCTCCTAGACTCCGCCCCTCTGCTCCTCCCTGGTCGTCACCTGTTGAATGCTTGTCTCATGGCTGCCTCTGTAGGGGGGTTAGTGCCCTTTATGATGAGTGACAGTTATATGGCAGGGATCAGCTGTCTACTCACTGTCTCTGCTCTCTCTGGGGTCATGGTGAGACTAAAGCCACCCGAATATCACACCACCTGAATAGTACACCACCCGAATAGTACACCACCCGGATATTACACCACCCGAATATTACACCACCCGAATATTACACCACCTGAATATTACACCACCTGAATAACACACCACCCGGATATTACACCACCCGGATATTACACCACCCGAATATTACACCACCTGAATATTACACCACCTGAATAACACACCACCTGAATATTACACCACCTGAATAGGACACCACCCGAATATTACACCACCTCAATATTATACCACTGAAATATTACACCCTCTCAATATTACACCACCTGAATATTACACCACCCAAATATTACACCATCTCAGTGGTATACTACCTCAATATTACACCACCTCAATATACAGTGCCCTGCAAAAGTATTCATTCCCCTTGGTGTTTGTCCTGTTTTGTTGCATTACAAGCTGGAATTAAAATGGATTTTTTGGGGTGCTAGCACCATTTGAGTTACACAACATGCCTACCACTTTAAAGGTGCACATTGTTTTTATTGTGACACAAACAATAATTAAGATGAAAAAAAAAAAACAGAAATCTGGAGTGTGCACAGGTATTCATCCCCTTTCGTGTGAAACCCCTAAATAAGAGCTGGTCCAACCAATTCACTTCATAAGTCACATAATTAGTTGATTAAG
>JAPEIY010000025.1:67953379-67965118 GCA_026122135.1 Cathorops aguadulce | reverse complement strand
CCTGAATAACGCTCGGGTTCGGGGCTGTAAATGATTTTAACCCTGAATAACGCTCGGGTTCGGGGCTGTAAATGATTTTAACCCTGAATAACGCTCGGGTTCGGGGCTGTAAATGATTGTCACTGAGAAAATCAGTTTTATTAAAAGTGATCTTCTGCCAGAGGATTCGGATGATGATGATTTGTCCTTCAGTCGTCTCCACCCCTTTGACAGCGAGGGTTCTATGATGGAAAGCAGAAGCGGGGCGAGGTGGGCGTCGTTTCTGGATTTGGATTCATTTCAACATTAAAAACTGCAAAAACTGAAGATTAAAGGCGACGCGAGTGTGAACGGTGTGTGTGGCCACCTGCCTGCGAGCTTTAATTAGAGCCACACAGGGCCAGGAGCGTGTGTGTGTGTGTGTGTGTGTGTGTGTGTGTGTGCAGGGTCTGCCTCTTTATACTGTACACAATTCTAATTACTCTCCACATCTGCTCACGGCTCGCATGCTAAGCGGCAATTTGCTCGGTCTCACATATGTTTGGGTTCTGAGTGGAGAGAGCTGTGTGTGTGTGTGTGTGTGTGTGTGTGTGTGTGTGTGTGTGTGTGTGTGTGTGTGGTGCCAAGAGGCCTCCCTGTGTACCACCATTATCTCTGTGTCATCAGAACCCCCCAAATCAAGACCTGATGTTAGTCTGTCTCTCTGTCTGTCTGTCTGTCTGTCTCTCTCTCTCTCTCTCTCTCTCTCTGTTTTCCTGATCAGATCTGGTGGAACTCCATCCGGGCCTGGACTTGGTCCTCTGTCCTTCCTGACCCAGTTCCCGGATCTCAGGATGTTTTCTCTGAGGAACCGGGCCGCTTGTTTACTTCCTGTCATTTGGCATTATTTTTATTTTTATATTTTATGATATTTTTGCTGCTGCATGATTTAATTGAATTCACTTCATGTTTAATTCTGTGAGCAGCCAATTTGCAGTGGCTGTTGGTTCGGTGTCCAGGTGTCGCGTGCTGAGTGACAGTAACGGCGGTCGGAGTCAGAGTCTGTTCTATGAGTCTGATTCCCGCAGCTCGGGGGTTTGAGGGAAACCCGTTCCTGTCCTGTTTGATGAATCTGATTCCCGCAGGACCTGGCGACTTGTCCAGGGTGTACCCCGCCTTTCGCCCGTAGTCAGCTGGGATAGGCTCCGGCTTGCCTGCAACCCTGTAGAACAGGATAAAGCGGCTAGAGATAATGAGATGAGATGAGATGATTCCCGCAGCTCGGGGGTTTGAGGGAAACCCGTTCCTGTCCATGTGTGAAACGTTCCTCTCTCACTCTGCACTGCAGCACCGAGGACGAGCGATCTGGAGTTCAGCTCAGAAAAACACGCCGCCGTCTCGTCATTGTCAGATTATACACACGGCTTCAGGAAATGGACTTCATCAAACTGTCCGTGAGCGCACGGGCGGGAGAACCCGAGACTGTTTAAACACACAGAACAGCACGATCCGGAACCGGCACTGAAAACAGCATGGAGACGAGGAGCTTTGGGCTTGTGGGGGATTAAAGCTAATCTCAGAGCCGCAGGGAATTGTGGGTAAATCACACACACACACACCATGAGTTAACTGAACCACAAATGTCACCAGTAAACACTGACAATGAGGACACACTTCTGGGAATTGATGATGGAGAGAGAGAGAGAGAGAGAGAGAGAGGCAGAAAGACACAGACAGAGAGAGAGAGAGAGAGAGGCCAACAGAGAGAGAGAGAGAGGCCAACAGAGAGAGACAGACAGACAGACAAAGAGAGACAGACAGACTGAGACACAGACAGACAGAGAGAGAGAGGCTGAGAGAGAGAGACAGACAGACACAGACAGAGATAGACCGACAGACAGACAGAGACAAACAGACAGACGGACACAGAGAGAGAGAGAGACAGAGACAAACAAACAGATGGACACAGACCGAGATAGACAGACAGACAGAGATAGACAGAGAGGGAGAGAGAGGCTGACAGAGAGACAGGGAGAGAGAGACAGAGAGAGATAGACAGAGAGAGAGAGAGAGAGATGTGTTACATGTCACTGGTGTATTACTGGATATCGTAACATGTTGCCTGTTAAACCCACATGTGTGTGTGTGTGTGTGTGTGTGTGTGTGTGTGTGTGTGTGTGTGTGTGTGTGTGTAAACGGTACTCGTGCGCTCACTAATGATCTGGTGCTGTTCATGTTTTATTACACTCTGTAGTGTTTGTGGATGAAGCAGAACCCTGCTGAGAACCTCAGGCTGTGCCAGAACGTGTGTGTGTGTGTGTGTGTGTGTGTGTGTGTGTATTTTAGTCTATAGACACACATGTACTTCAGTGAGATATGTGACATTGGTCTAAATTTCATGGTTCATCAGTTTCACCAGGATGAGGTTTCCTCCTGCATTCTCACCAACAGGTCACAAAAAATAAAGGAATTTATTACGAGTCAAATGTAGTGATTTAAACAGAATAAAAAATAACTAGGAATCTAAAATATACAAATTTGAAAAATAGGCATATTTAAGGTGTGTGTGTGTGTGTGTTTGAGTAAACCTGTTGAAAACAAACAAACTACAACCATGGACACCTTGAACTACCGTTCCCAAGAACCACGGCGCCCTCTATCTCCAGCCCATTAAACTCAGCTGTCCCTCGTTTCCCTAATCACCTCGCCCTCTATTTAAGCTCCCCTCACACGCACACACACACACCAGTGCGAAGTATTGTTCTGCCATCTCAGTTCATACCAAGCCTTGTTTCTTTCTGCCTCTCGTATTTCTGACCCTTTGCTCTTTCTCTCACGTTTTCACTCTGTCTTCCCTCTACTACGTTGTTCGCCGATCGCCCGACCCTCGCTAGTTTACCGTCTCCGATTCCAGCCTCTCATCTTAGCTTTGTTGACAGTGTGTGTCCTGCTCTCCTCTGCACATACATCCGTAAGTGTCTGCATTCTAACAGGATACTTTGCCTAACATGGATGTAGTGGAGGACACGAAACAGGCTGCTCTGAACACGCAAGGGCGTTTGCTAGGAGAACATCAACAGATGCTTGCTGACCTCAACACTCGGATGATGCAACTTGCAACTGTGATGTCGCAGGCCCTCCGAGCACGCGCTGAGTCTCTTCCTAGCCCAGCACTGCAGCTGTCCATGCTGGAGAAGTTCGCCGGAGACTCCATTGCATGTAAAGGTTTTCTACTTCAGTGTTTGATGTATTTTGCCACCATGCCTAATCTATCTGACAAGCACAAGATTGCTAAGTTCCTATCCTTTCTCACTGGTAAAGCACTCCAATGGGTAACTGCCATTTGGGATAAGGGCAGTGCGCAGACTACATCATACGAGCAGTTCCTCACCCTATTCAAGAGAGTATTCGACCATGAACCGGAAGGGAATGAGGTTGGTGAAAGTCTACTTGCCTGTTCTCAAGGTTCTAGAAGTGTGGCTGAGTATGCCCTAGACTTCAGGACATTAGCAACTGCCAGTGAATGGAACGATCCTGCCCTGAAAGCAGTTTTTCACCAAGGTCTGCACCCTGAGATCATTAGTGAACTGGCCTGTAGAGATGAGAAACTCACACTGGACTCTCTCATTGACTTAGCTATTTGTCTCGACCATCTGTTTACACACCGACCCTCTATCCAAGAAAGTGCCAAGTCTGTTCAGCCTTCCGAAGACAGCTCACCCATGGAGGTGTCACGCATCCGTTTAACCCGTGCTGAGTGTGCGAGGTGACGTAAGGAGGGTTTGTGCTTCTATTGCAGGAGCCCCAAGCATAACATCAGGCACTGTCCTATCCATCCACCCTGTGTAGCTCCAGCAAAGACCCCAGCAAAATCTATGAGTCCAGTGAGAAAGTTCAACTCAAAATCATTTAAGGTTCCAGTTTTATTAAAGGTGGCATCCTCTATATACATCCTTTCTGCTTTTGTTGATTCAGGGGCAGAGGGGAACTTTATCAGCAGTACCATCATTCAAAGGCTTAACCTGCCTATCACCTCTCTGCACAGTGCACTCTGCATTAGGACCATTGACAGAGGACCCATAGGAGACGGTCTCGTCACCACACGTACCAACCCAGTTCAGATCCAAATAGGAGCATTACACAAAGAACTCATTTCCCTGTATGTGACCACAACTGTGGATCATGATATCATTCTTGGCTATCCCTGGCTACAGCTGTACGACCCTTAGCAGCATTTTCGTTTTGTGTACTTGAGTGAATTGAACTCCTTGTCATCGGAAAACAGCATTGGGTCTATACCATCGATGGACTGGACACCATTTCTATGGAGATTCTGTGCCCTGGAGGGCTCAAGAATGAGATCCACTACCCACTTGGGAGGCACCAGAGGCAGCACCAGGACAGAAGGCAGAAACAGGGTAAGGGGGCAGCTTGCAGGCTAGGCTACAAGCTAACCCATACCAACCACCACTTTCCAGTCTCTTTCTGGCCAACTGCCAGTCACTCGTCAAAAAGATCAACAAAATAAGGCTGAGGATTTAATCAAACAACCTGGGTAACTGTGTGACAGTAATCACGGAGACGTGGCTGGATAGCACTATTCCTGATGAAGCTATCGGACTAGGGCTACACTGTGCATTGAGCCGACAGGACTGCAGACTCTGGTAAGACCAGAGGAGGAGTGTGTATTTATGTAAACAATGAGTGGTGTACAGCCACAGACATCATTGGGAAGCACTGCTCCCCAGATGTGGAATACTTAGTAGTGAAATGCAGGCCATTTTACTTGTCAAGGGAGGTTACTGCTATCTTCATTACAGAGGGAGCGGTGATAGTGATTGGGGATTTTAACCACACAGAACTCAAGACAGTATTATCAAAACTCAACAAAAACGTATGCTTTCTAACCAGAGATAAAAACATCCTGGACCAAGTGTATACAAATATCCAGAGAGCATATAAAGCTGTACCATTTCCACACCTGGGATTATCAGACCATATCTTTCTGATGTTAATGCCATCTTATAAACCAGTTGTCTGCAGAGCCAAACCAGCTGTGAAGACAGTACAGGTATGGAGTGAGGAGACTGTTACATCACTGCCGGATTGTTTTGAGAATACAGTGTGGGAGCTATTTTTGCAGGGGGCTGATTTGGAGGAGTATACTTCTAGCGTCCTGGACTATATTAATTTCTGCACTGAAACAGTACTGAGCACCAAAACCATCAAGGTGTTCCCTAATCAGAAAGTCTGGTTTGATTGTAATGTGACGTTGCTACTCAGGAAGAGAAATACTGCCTTCAGGTCAGGAGACATACTGGCTTATAGAACTGCCCAGAGAGACCTTAAAAAGGGCATTAGAGAGGCCAAAGGCAGATATAGACAGTGCATAGAAGGTCACTTTGGGAACAAATACCCCCAAGCATGTAAAGAGGTATCAAAACTCTAACCGATTACAAATGTAACACCATACTGGTCAGCCAGGACAGAAACCTTCCAGACACCCTGAACCGCTTTTTCGCCTGCTTTGATAAGCAGTACAACAAGGCGACAGCAGACAGAACTCAGTCTGGGGAGGAGCAGACACTCACTATTCAGCACCACCAGGTGAGGTCTACCCTGAGAAGGATCAACACCAACAAAGCGCCTGGCCTGGATGGGGTATCGGGTTATATACTGAGGTCCTGTGCCGACCAGCTAGCTGGAATTTTTACAGACATTTTTAACCTCTCCCTACAACAAGCCATAGTTCCCACCTGCCTTAAGTCCACCACCATTGTCCCTATCCCCCCAAATATCTGCTGTTACCTGCCTCAATGACTATCATTCAGTTGCCCTCACCCCAGTAATCATGAAGTGCTTTAAGTGGCTGATACTGTCATACACCAGAGACAGCATCCCTGCAGACCTAGACAGCTATCAGCTTGCCAATAAGGCAAACAGATCTATTGAGGATGCTTTCTCCATCACACTCCATGCAGTCCTGTCCCACCTGGAATACCCAAACACGTATGTCAGGATGCTCTTCGTGGATTTCAGTTCTACTTTTAACACCACAATCCCCCATAAACTGGTGCACAAACTCACTATCTTCAGCCTCCCCACCTCTGTTCATGGATTGTGGACTTTCTCACAAACAGACCACAGAATGTCAGAGTAGGGAACCTGATGTCAGCAATTATAACCCTGAACACAGGAGTGCCCCAGGGATGTGTACTCAGTCCCACCCTCTACACCCTCTTCACCCATGACTGTGTCCCCATCCACTCATCCAACACCATAATAAAGTTTGCTGATGGCACCACTGTGGTGGAACTCATCAGGGACAACAATGAGACCCACTACAGGCAGGAAGTCCAACACCTGGCAGAGTGGTGTGTGGATAACAACCTGGTCCTAAACACCACTAAAACAAAGGAGATCATAGTGGACTTTAGGAGGTCCAGGAGGACCAAACAGACCCTACTTTCCATCAGTGGGGAAGAGGTGGAGAGTGTGGACTCTAAAATTTCTAGGGACTTACATCACCAGGGACCTAACATGGGCACTTAATACCTCCGACCTGGTGAAGAGGGCCCAGCAGAGGCTCTTCTTGCGAAAACTCAAACAAGCCGGCTTACCCCCACACCTGCTTACAAACTTCTACAGGAGTACAATAGAGAGCATCCTCTGCCAGAACTATAATGTGTGGTATGCAGGCTGCACTGCAGAGAACAGGAGGGATTTGGCCCAGGTGGTTAGGTCAGCTCAAAAGATCATGGGGCTGAGGTCCTGGACCTGGACTCTGTGTGTGCTGATTGCCTGAGGAGGAAGGCAAGGTTGATAAGCACATACAAAACCCACCCAGGACACACCCTGTTCATCCCTCTACCATCAAAAAAGCAGTACCACACATTACAGACTTGAACCACAAGATTGAGGAACAGCTCCTTCCTAAGAGCTGTAGCCTCCATCATCCCCCAACCCTCTGGAAACTGCTGTGGCCTCCATTTAGACCTCCACTTAGAACAAGAGCTGTAGCTCTCATCACTGCCCTGCTTCCTCCCTCCCATCCTTCCAACGATATAGGACTGGGGAGCAGCTTTTGAGCTGCAGCCTCTATTACCCACAACCCCTGCCCCGAACCACTGCCCCTCCCACACACACAACAGCATGGACTTGATATGGACTCATGCATAGGTGGTAGTGGTGTGTGTGTGTGTGGGGGGGGGGGGGTGAATGAAGGTGAGATGTATCGCTTTCATTATTGCACTTTATTAGCACCAATGCATTTTACAGCCTACTACTGCAGCCTCTACTTAGGCCTTCACTTAGAACTACATGCACTTTACATGATCCTGCCTATATGTATTTACCTTTTCTTATTATTTATAATTGTAACTATTTTTATCACCGGTCTTATCACTTGTGTTTTTTCATGTTTATATTGATTTCCCTTTTTTTATCCTTTTAATTGCTGCTAGGAGAGTGCCAAATTGAATTTTGTTGTGAATCACAATGACAATAAAAATCCTTGATCTCTTGGCAGAATAAAGAAATTCTCAGAGCTTTCAGAGTTGTCTGTCTCGTCCTCAGGTCAAGGTATCCTTCACCTCAGTGGAGGGTCCACAACCAGACTCCATGAACAATGGTCCTGACTGTTATCAGGACCTTTCAGAGGTTTTTAGTAAGGGGAAAGCCTGCAGCCTACCACCACACCAGCTATATGACTGTGCGATCGACCTACTGCCAGGTATGTCACCACCATGTAGTCATATTTATCCCCTATCCCAAAAGGCACATGCTGTCATGGAGGAGTATATTCAGGAGGCCCTCAAGCAAGGATATATCTGCCCTTCCAAATATTCCGCATCTGCTGGTTTCTTTTTTGTGGAGAAATGAGGAAGGGGAGTAAGACCTTGCATCAATGACAGAGATCTAAACCAGGTCACTGTTAAATACCCTTATCCTCTTCCCCTTGTTCCAGCAGCCCTGGAGCAACTTAGATCTGCTAGGATATTTTCTAAACTTGACCTATGCAGGGCATATAACCTGATCAGGATAAAAAAGGGTGATGAATGGAAGATGGCCTTCAGCACTACCACCAGCCATTTTGAATACTGGGTAATGCCTTTCTTCGACACACAGAGTATTCCAGTGCCTAATTAACGATGTGCTATGGGGCATGCTAGGTAGATATGCCATCGCTTACATTGATGATATCCTGATTTACCCCCCAGATGAAAGAAGTCACCAGAAACACATCAGAGCCATTCTCAAATGTTTACTGAAGAATCATCTCAGTGTTAAGGCAGAGAAATGTGAGTTCCATCAAAGCCAAATCTATTTCCTTGGCTATATCATCAGTACAGAAGGGGTAAGCATGGACTCATCTAAAGTGTCTGCTGTCACTTCCTGGCCAACACCCAAATCCATAAGGGACCTTCAGCGTGTCTTTGGCTTTGTGAACCTCTATCGCTGGTTCATTCGGGGTTTTGCACTATTGGGCTCCCTTAACAGTGTCGCTGAAGAAGGGACCCAAACACCTCTAGTGGAACCCAGAGGCAGTAGAAGCTTTCAGTCAGCTCAAGCTAGCCTTGACTTCAGCCCCTATACACCAGCACCTGGCTCAACTAAACCTTTCATCATAGAAGTTGATGCGTCTGACACAGGAGTGGGGGCAATCCTTTTTCAACATTTTGGGGAGAAACGGTAGCTACACCCAGTAGCTTTCTTTTCAAAGAAACTATCTTCAGCAGAGAGGAATTATGACATGGGTAACAGAGAGCTGCTTGCTCTTGGTTAGAGCTGCTTACTCTAACATTGGTTAGAGGGAGCTATTCACACCTTCATAATCCTCACAGATCACAAAAACCTCGACAATCTCAGGAAAGCCAAAAGGTAGGTGGGTGGGTGGGAGGGAGGGAGGGAAGGAAGGAAGGATTTTTCACCCTATTCTACTTCACAATTTCATTCTGTCCAGGTTCCAAGGATACTAAAGCACAAGCCATATCCTAGGTGTTCGGTCCATCTCACCAAGATTCAGTTTCCCATCCTCCCACCACAGCGTTTTGTATGATCTATCACTTGGGAGCTGGACAAGGAAATAAGGAAGTCACAACTACAAACCAGCCCCATTCATCTCCCACCTGGTCTTCTCTACATACCTAAGCATCTTCACAGCAGACTCATCACCTGGGCCCACACATTTCCTGCCACAGGGCACCCTAGCAGTCAATGCACTCACCAAATGTTAAAAACAAGTACTGGTGGGAGAACATGTTCCTGGAAATCAACCAGTTCATCGCTTCATGTTCTGAATGTGCCCAAACAAAGGTTCCTAGAATACACACACACATGCACACACACACACCACCGGCAAAATGTGCCGTCTCCCAATTCCTCAGAGAACCTGGTCACACATAGCCATTGACCTTCTCACAGATCTCCCTTCCTCACAAGGCAACACCACAATAATGGTAACTATCGACCAATTTTTGAAAGCACTTAAACTCATCCTGTTACCTAGCATCCCCACAGCTTCTCAAACCTCAGAGCTACTGTTTCAACAAATCTTCAGGTACTATGGCATTCCCGAGGATATAGTCAGTGACCAGGCCTCTCAATTCATTTCATGTTTTTGGACAAGCTTCATAGAAAGGTTGGGGGTATCTGTGAGTCTCATATCGGGCTACCACCCCCAGTCTAATGGCCAAGTAGAGACAGCCAACCAGGAAATCAGCTGTTTCCTGAGAATCTACTGCATGCATAACCAGGGGAACTGGGCATGCTTCCTTCCTTGGGCCAAGTATGCGCAGAACTCGCTCAAACACTCTGCAACCCAGTTAACACCCTTTCAGTGCATACTCGGCTACCAACTGCCCTTGTTTACCTGGGATGACACACTTAGCCAGGTACAAGCCATAGATGACTGGTTTGCATGTAGTCAAACAATCTGGGAGGAGGTCTATCAGCATCTAGAATCAGTCAACACCAAGTATAAAGAATATGTGGATAAACATAGCTGAGATGCTCCAAACTTTTTTCCGAGCAACAGAGTATTGGTGGCCACAAAGAACTTGAGAGAACCCAACACCTGTAGAAAACTCCAACCACATTACATTGGGCCATTCAAGGTATTGCACCATATCAATGAGGTATCATACCATCTTGAACTTTCCGCTTACAGCCGAATATCCCTTACTTTCCACATATCCCACCTGAAACTTGCCATCCCAGGTCCCTTCACCAGCAACACACCAGTCCAGGAGCACCCTACACCCAAGCTAGAGGGTGAGCCCATCTACCAGGTAAATAAGATCCTTGACTCAAGACGAAGAAGAGGCCAAGCTGAGTACCTGGTAGATTGGGAAGGATATGGACCTGAGGAACAAAGTTGGGTCATAGCTAAGGACATTCTTGACCCACTTCAAAAACAAGAATTTCTAGAGAGTGAGCCCATCTACCAGGTAATTTTTTTTATTATTCATTTATTTGATTAGGACAATGCACATTAATCAATACATCAGCTAAAAAAACATCAATATAAATGTCAGAATTAGCATAGTTGCTAAATTTCATCCGTTGTCCTAAGGCAGGTACGCATAATAAAACAAACAACAATAAAACAAACAATACAGCATGACAAAAGACATTTTACCCACACATCACAAACATCAACTACATACAAAGTACAAAAAGTAAAACAATGTTCATACTATTAATTAATGAGAACAAATCTGGTTTGTTTTCAGCCACTGTTTAAGGGTCATTTTGAAGGTGTTGATGTTGTCACACAGTCTGATATGAACTGGCAATGTATTCCAGGACTGCGTTCCTCTAATAGACAACACCATTTGGCTGAATTTAGTTCTACGCCATTTCACTTCACAGTCCCCTTTTACCAGGGCTCTTGTGTTTACTCGTGAAGATTTTTTCTTTATGAAGTCTTGTAATGGTGGAGGGGCTAGTCCATTCAAAACCTTAAAAATGAGACAGACATCTAGAAACAACTGGTAGCTATCAAAGTCCAATATTTGGTATTTCTTAACAATGTTACAGTAATGGTAATATATGGGCTTTTTATCAAGAACTTTAAGTGTTCTCTTGAAGAGAGACTTAATTGGTTTTAGAATGTTCTCTGATGTGTGTGACCATGTTGTGTAACAGTAGGAAATATGAGTAAATATCATTGTGTACATATAGATCTTTGCAGCCTCCATGGGTAGGAAAGGTCTGATGTGTTTAAAATTAGACAAACTAACTAACTTTGTGTGTTACTTTAACATGTTGCTTAAAATTAAGAGAAGAGTCAAAGGTTACCCCAAGATATTTAAAATGATCAACCACATCAAGTTTTTCTCCATCTACCATAACTGATGGTTGCTGTTCCACTGTTAATTGTCGTGAAAAATACATACATACAGTCTTTTTTATATTCAGATGTAGGCAACAGTTTTGGAGCCAATGGGACACTGGCACCATGGCTCCTAAAAGTCTTGTAGCAGCTTCTTGCATAGAGTTTGCATGACAATATAATACAGTATCATCAGCATATAGTTGTATTTTTATGTTTCTACAGACATCAGGTAGGTCATTGACATATAAACTAAATAAAACAGGGCCCAATATTGAGCCCTGCGGAACTCCAGCGGAACAAGTGAGGTATGAAGACAATGAATCACCAATTTGAACCGCCTGCTTTCTGTCTGACAAGTATGACTTCATCCAACAGAGGGCGCTATTTGAGAAGTTGAAATATGTTAATTTAGCAATAAGCAAGTCATGATTAATTGTGTCAAA
>JAPEIY010000025.1:67926770-67937103 GCA_026122135.1 Cathorops aguadulce | reverse complement strand
CGGGCTATCCGGCATTTTAGGATTTTCCCACTCTGGGACCCGTTTTCAAAAAATACCACTTTCACACCTCGAAAAAACCAGATCCGTTTGGACGCGAGGCCGAAACGCTAAAGTATTTATGCAGATTCGACAAAAACGTACTCGTGTGGACGGGCCCTAAGTTGAGTTTTTGCTCTGTAAGTATTATTGCCATGGCAAATCACAACCATAACATACTCTCTGTCTGTCAGAAAATGTAAGTGATATATGGATATAATTGCTGGAAGAGTTTTATAGAAAAACACTCTGGTAAACAGCTCCAATCTCATCAGTGATCAAGAATCAGAGTCGAGAAACAGGCGATGATCAGGCGAGGCACAGACAGGATATCGAAGGCAGAGATAAAGGGCAAAATACAAAACAGAGTCAGAAACCAGAACATCAACACAGTGATACAAAAGACTTAGTAATGTGAGACATTCAGTACAGCATGTAAACTTCACAAAGTATCTGTGCAGTGAGAATCCTGATACGCGCACGCTGTGATTGCGCTGTAATCTGGAACAGGTGCATGGTGATAAGCCCTAATTTCGCTGCGTGCCTGCATGTGTGGTTCGTGGTGCACCACTGCATGCAGACTTGATACCGTGAAAGACACATTTCATATTTTGGAGCGTTTAAAGCATAGTGAGAAAGCAACAAATTTTTATAAAGAATCCAAGATCCCAAAAAATTCAATTTCAACTTTTAAAGAAAAAGAGCTCTGAGACCTCGATCATAACTGCAATCAACATGATGGACTGAAAAGAAAGATGTGGCAAGCAAACCCCAGCTAAGAGGGTCAGGATCAGAAAGGTCAGCCTCAGCATGGACAAAATGATGAGTATAATGGCTAAGAAAATGAAAACGAGGATTTTAGATGAGCTGGAAGGTACGGTAGATCGATAGGGTGTCCACTACCTCAAAACCTAAACAACAACAAAATGAAATAAACATAATAAGCTTCCAATATGGTCTCAAGTGGTGAGATGTGAGAGGCCCTGTGGTGAGATGTGAGAGGCCTTGTGCTACAATTTGGCACTCAGTTTGAAGTCACTGACTGGCACTTGATTTGTTGTCACTGCTGAGCACATTTACAATTATTAACGGTCATATAAACAAAGCACGCTGCCCGGAAAGCCTAATCGGTGAGCGTCTCTGCTGGGTTGGAGTCACATGTGAGCACACTGTGGGAAATGCACTGGCAAGAAGACACAAGAGAACGCCAAGGAGCAACGTGGGCTCTAAATAAAGAGCAGTGTGGACCTCACAGCTATACGCACCTGTACATACGACCTGTACATGCCTGTGCTGGACTGAAACTTCCTGCTCTTATTATTTTTCTTCTAGAAAATTCAAAATTCTGATTAAACTTTGTTTCATCACTGCTTTCATTTTCCAGCCATTTCCACAAGAATAGTCCAGCGGAGGCTCAACCAACCCTGAGGTAGGTATGTTCTTTTACATCTGTTCAAATCCAACCCTGCTGTATTTTCCTTTTGGGTGTGTGTAATACTTCCTGATGTGGGTGGAGTACAGAAGCACGGCAGGCGAGAGTTGATGTTTACACAAATACTTTATTGAGCTTTTCAGCTTGCTTGCTTCCTTTCATCACTCACTCACACATACATACATTGTGGTTGGGGAGAGAGCTCCCTTTCTCTGCTCTCTCTCTCCTTTTATGCAACATCCCTGTAACAAACAGTAACACACACACACACATTAATTGACAGCAGGTGGAATGACAGACACTTACCTTCCCCGACCCCGCCCTCTATTCACAGACTGCTGCTTGGCCACGCCCCCACTGCCACATACCCCCACCACCTGACTCAGGCCGGGGAGCCATCCGGCCTGAAGCCCGATTGGACAAGAAGTCCGCCACCACCATCTGTGCTCCCGGCCTGTGGATCACCTCGAACTTAAATGGCTGGAGGGCGAGATACCAATGGGTGATCTGCACATTGGCATTCTTCATGTGGTGGAGCCACTGGAGGAGCATGTGGTCCGAAAAGAGAGTGAAAGGGTGCCCTAGCAGGTAGTATCAGAGGGTGAGGACTGCCTACTTGATGGCGAGACACTCCTCAATTGTGCTGTAACTGCTTTCACGCTTCAGGAGTTTCCGGCTGATGTACAGCACAGGGCATTCCTCACCCTCCACCTCCTGGGACAAAACAGCCCTCTGTCCAATGCATCAGTCTGCAAAATAAATGGGAGAGAGAAGTCAGGGGAGTGTAAAAGTGGCCCCCCACACAGTGCAGCTTTTACCTCAGGGAAGGCCTGTTGGCACTGCTTCATCCACTGGACTGGATCTGGAGCTCCCTTTTTAGTGAGATTGGTTAGCGGGCTGGTAACATCTGAATAATTAGGTAGAAACCTATGATAATAGCCAGCCAGCCCCAAGAACCGTCTCACCTCCCTTTTGGCCTTGGGTAGGCCGCAATTGCTGCGGTCTTGTTAATTTGAGGACGCACCTGCCCATGGCCCAAGTTGAACCCCAGATACCATACTATACTTCCACCCACCCAATCGCAGACTTTTTTGGTTAGCTGTGAGGCCCTCTTGCCTCAGCGACTTTAGGACAGTCCTCAGGTGTTCCAAGTGCCGCAGCCAATCATTACTGTAGATTATGATGTCATCTAGATAGGCGGCCACATAGGCAGCGTGAGGGCAGAGGACCCTGTCCATAAGCTGCTGGAACATAGCAGGCACCCCAACCAACCCAAAAGGGAGTGTGACAAATTGGTGTAATCCAAACGGTGTGGAAAAGGCAGTTTTCTCTCGGGATAGAGGAGTCAAGGGGATCTGCCAATATCCCTTTGTTAGAGCTACTGTCAAATAAAAGCGAGCCGCACCTAACCAATCAAGCAACTCGTCAATATGAGGCATTGGGTATGTGTCAAATTTAGACACTGCGTTGACTTTTCTATGGTCCACACAGAACCGGACTGACCTGTCGGTCTTGGGAACCAGGACCACTGTGCTGCTGTAGTCAATATGTTACTCCTCGATTATGCCTATTTCAAGCATGGCCTTGAGTTCATCCTGAACCACCTTTGTCTCCCGGTGTGAACTCCCTAAAGCGTATGCCCATCTTGCAGCCGGATTTGACGTTCTTGTGCCTGCCGTAAATTCTCCTGGGGTGTGTGGAGTTTTGCACGCAGGTTGAGAACATATTGAATTTCATTCTTGCTAGGTGAAGGTCCCTCCTCTCAATTTTCCCATAGCACGTCCAAAATGCCACGTGGCTTACACCCATATGATAACTCGAACGATGAAAAACCTGTGGAGGTTTGCGGGACCTCTCGCACTGCAAATAACAGGCTTGAGCCATTTATCCCAGTTACGTGCATCCTCACTTGCGAATTTCCAAATTGTTTGAGCATTTTGATTAAGACGCTCTGCTAAGCTGGGTGATGGACACTGGTGCGGATAGACTTAATCCCCAATAATCCATACAGTTCGTGCAGTGTGCATGACATAAATGTAGTGCTTTGGTCTGTCAGGATTTATTTCAGAATCCTGACCCAGGAGATAATGCAGGAGAGCGCTTCCGCAATACTGTGACGAGGCACCGCTTCCGGATATCGCATTGCATAGTCCACCAGAACTAAAATAAAGCAATATCCCCATGCTGACCGATCTAATGGCCCAACGAGATCCATGCCAATTCTCTCAAAAGAGGTCGGGGTTAGAGGGACCGGGTGCACAGGCGCTTTTGGAGTGGCCGCGGTATTTACTAATTGGCATTCGTGCCACGCCGCACACTACTGACGAACATTCCCACGAATCCCTGGCCAATAGAGCTGGGCCATTATTCGGGCTAGTGTTTTATCTTGCCCTAAGTGTCCAGCCATGGGATTAAAGTGAGCCACATGGAATACGAGTTCCCTGTGGCTCTTTGTGACTAACAATTGGGTTATTTGTTCACTAGTTTGCGTGTCCTGTGTCACTCGGTACAATCTATCTTTAATTATAGCAAAATAAGGGAAGGTCGGTGCCACGCTTGGTTAAAGAGTTTGACCATCGATTACTCTCACTTGGTCAAATGCATGCTGCAGAGTCTACTACCCTGTAACAAACACACACACACACTAATTGATAGCAGGTGGAATGACTTGGCCACTTACCTCCCCTGACCCCACCCTCCATTCACAGACTGCTGCTTGGCCATGCCCCTGCTGCCACAGTGGGTTTTCATATTAAGCACTCAAGACAGTGGTCTGCATAACTGAACAAATGTTTACTGAAGAATGGTAAATTATATCGCCGCACACAAGTCTCCTGCTCTAATACTCACTTCCTTGTTTGCTTGTTAGACTAAAATCATGGGACCACAGTGAACCAATCACATCATTTCTTTAACAGCAGCCTATCAAACCCACTCTATTGCATTCCTCCCCTTTAAATTTAAGAACCGTCTCAACTAAAAGAACTCAACTTTAAAGTCCTTTAGACAGTAACAGCCACCTTAACATTAATTCTGCTTTTCTCTAGTTTTTTTTTTAACTCATTACAAATCCAGTCTCTTGGGAGCACTTCTAAGTCTTTCCAGATTTCTCCATGGCTGTAGCCCTGGAGATACAGCAGTGGTGCTGTTGCTGCTGGATGGTGGAGGAATAGCCTTGCAAGGCACTGCTGGGCTTTTCAGGTGGATACCCTTGTCTAACATGTCTGTGTCAGGTGGTTTCTCTCTAGTGGTTGATGCTGGGTCAAGCGCTGGTG
The DNA here is from genome assembly GCA_026122135.1 of Cathorops aguadulce. Lineage (NCBI taxonomy): Eukaryota > Metazoa > Chordata > Actinopteri > Siluriformes > Ariidae > Cathorops > Cathorops aguadulce. The sequence goes on along the minus strand of JAPEIY010000025.1, from coordinate 67,932,360 downwards.
GAACAGCTGATGATAGATTGTTATCCTCGAAAGGCGTGTATGGCTCTGGTTCCTGGAGTTCTCCTTTTCTCCACAGCATGTGGTCAACATGGACAGAACGTCTCCTGTTCCCCTCCAAGACAAGGTATGTCACAGGCCCCAAGCATTTTATGACTGTAGCAGCAGTCCATTTCTCTTCTCCTCCCCTGAAATGTTTCACTTGGACTTGTTCATTCTCCTGCAATTCTCTCAATTTGAGTCTCTCTCTGTCATGATTACAGTTTCTGCTTTGCCTGCTGGTGTTCTACAGTTCATGACAGGTCTGGTCTCAACAGACTGAACCGGGTGCATGTCTCTCTTTTTTAAGAACAGATCATCTGGACAGCGACCTGTGATTGAGTGTGGCATAGCCCTATACATGAGCAGAAAGTTTGACAACCTGTGTTGCAGCGAGATGCTGGGCTGTCCCCTTTTGTCAAGGACCTGCTTCACAAGTGCACATTTTAAGATCTGCACAGACCTCTCTGCAGCTCTATTTGATGCTGGATGATATGTGGGGACCAGCGTTTGCTTGATTCCATTTTTGGCAAGAAGCTGTTTGAATTCGGAGGAGATGAATTGGGGTCCATTATCTGAATCTACCTCTTCTGGTAGACCATATGAGGCAAAAAGGTTTTGCAACACTTTAAATGGTTTGGCTTGAAGTTGTGGAGGTCATGTGAAAAACCTCCAGCCATTTGGAGTGACTATCCACTATTCCTAAGAAGTACTGTTTCTTTTTCTCAGCAAAGTCTAGATGAATTCTCTGCTATACTTTGCCAGGCCACCGCCAGGGATGGAGCAGTGCCATTGCAGGTACCTTCTGCACAGCTTGGCACACTGCAGAGTTCTGGACCATGTTCTCAATCTCACTGTCCAAACCCGGCCACCAGAGATAGCTACGGGCTAAGGCCTTCATTTTGTAGATGCCTGGGTGTTTATTGTGCAGGTCTTCCAGAATCTGCTGTCTGTGCATTTGGAGAACAATGACTCTGAGACCCCACAAAACACACCCCTGGTCTGCCAACAGTTCACGTCTCCAGACAAAGTAAGGTTTCAGATTTTCATCCTTCATGTAGTTAGTTAGGCCATCCGTTCATTGTATAGCTCCAGACTATGCTCAACACTGGATCTCTACTTGTGCCTACTTTTATATCATGTGCTGATACTGGCAGGTCTTCCACATTAGAGCAGTAGAACATGTTGGACTCCTGTGTTTTATCTGACTTCCCTACAGGAAGCCTGCACATGGCGTCAGCATTAAAGTGGTCTGATGACTTCCTGTACTCCAGTTCATAACTGTAAGCCATCAGAATCAATGCCCAGCGCTGCATTCATAAAGCGACTAATGTGGGCACAGCTGACTTTGGCCCTAGTATAGCCAGCAAGGGCTTGTGATCAGTGATGAGAGTAAATTTGCATCCATATATGTATTTATGAAAAGTTCTCACTCCATAAATGATGGCCAGCGCCTCTCTATTTGCACTTTTTTTTTCTGCATCAGTTAGTGTGTGAGGGTAATGCAATTGGATGTTCTTCTCCATTGTCCATAACATGGGAAATGACTGCACTTACCCTGTAAGGGGATGTGTCACATCCTAATCTCAACAGCCTCTCATGGCCACGGGGGTGCCCTGGGGTCCTATAGACTGTTTCGTTCAGCTTGGCACGCCCGTTGAGGCGAACCTGCAAGTTCGGTATGTGAAAAAGTTTCGCTAACTTCGGCCCTGAGCAGCACATGTGCTGTTGCAGTCGAGAAGGCTGGCTGCCGTAACTCACTGGGGGGAGGTCAAAACCCAATTATCTCTTCGCCACTGGTCTCCTGGGCCTGTTGGGAGCCGGCCCGCCGAGTTTCGTCCCGATCGCACCGGCGGGTGCTCTTCTATGGCACTGCTGTGCCCGAGGTTTAGGGCTGAGGCACAGCTCAGACACTTTTTTTGACCGGCCGTATCGGGCGTAGTTTTCTGTGCACTGACATCTTGCACATATCCACGCGTTCAGGTCGAGCCCCCGAATGTAACGCATGCATCAGCAACTGTGCTGGATGCTCCTTTGATTTTTTATGATTTTCTGAAATGGCCTTCACATCTTCTATATTATCTCCTCCGATAGTAGAGTCGCACGTAACTTGCCGAAATGTGGTCGAAACTAAATTTTCTCTTCAGCAGTGGTCCCCTTAGCACATTTAGCGCCTCCACGCCGAATTTTGTCTCGATTGCACCAGGGGCCAACCGTCCACAACTTTGGGCACTGCTTGGGCTTTTCTTTTACCCTTCATAATCGGGCATAATTTTTTTGTGCACTGACATAAAATGCATATCCATGTGTGCGGCTTGTACCCCTAAACATGACACATCCATCCGTGATCATGCAAGATGCTCCTTTGATTTTTTTATGATTTTTTGAATTTGCCAAAAACGTGAGCCTGCGCCTGTAATCCAACAATGCCATTGCACGTAATTTGCCACAACGAGGTCGAAAGTGAATTTCTTCTGCAGCCATGGTCTCTAGGCCCACTAGGAGCCTCCGCACTGAATTTCGTCCTGATTGCACCAGGGGAAGCCTAGTGCCTTCCCACCAGGGATGAAAGTGCCTGGTGGGCACTTTCTGGGTTTTCAAAATTCCATAGCTAAGCCGACACATATTGCCGAAATGAGGTCGAAACTGAATTTTCTCTTCAGTGGTGGTCTCCTTAGCACATTTAGTGCCTCCGTGCCAAATTTCGTCTCGATTGCACCAGGGGGCGACCGTCCACAACTTTGGGCACTGCTTGGGCTTTTCTTTTACCCTTCAAAATCGGGCATCATTTTTTGTGCACTGACATAAAATGAATATCACCGTGTGCGGCTTGAGCCCCCAAACATGACGCAGCCATCCATGATTACACAGGATGCTCCTTTGATTTTTTTTATGATTTTTTGAATTTGCCAAAAATGTGAGCCTGCGCCTGTAATCCAACAATGCCATTGCATGTAACTTGCCGCAACGAGGTCAAAAGTGAATTTCTTCTTCAGCGGTGGTCTAATGACACACTGGGAGCCTCCATGCCAAATTTTGTCCCGATTGCACCAGGGGAAGCCCCCCCACGAGTTTGGGCACTTTCTGGGTTTTCAAAATTCCATAACAAAGCCTATAGATATTGCCTGATTACTCAGTTATATGAACTGCTATACACCCAAGTCTGATATTCTTTGAAAGGGCATAGTCTAACTTTTATTTTGGTGTCTAATATGTTGGGTTCAAAGCAGTACAAGATCTGTAAAGGAGGTCAGACTTACGGCAAGGTCTCACAACCCAGCAGAATATAGCCTTATTAAAACTGTCTGCGTTCAGATCTCTGAAGGGCTATATGAACGAGCATGTTCTCTGAGGTGGGCCTTAAGGTATCATTCAATGTGGTTTATGGATACAGTTAATCAGTTTTATCCAAGCTTGAGCTAAGGGTATAAACAAATAGTTCTCTGAGCTGGGTTTTATAAATGCCATGAATAAGCCTAAAAATATTGTCTAATTACTCAGCAGCCTGAGATGGTATCCACCCAAGTCTGATATTGTTGGAAAGGGCATAGTCTACGCTTTGCTTTGGTATGTGACATGTTGGGTTCAAGGCAGTTTAAGATCTGTAAAGGAGGTCTGACATATGGCATGTTTTAAAAAGAGCCTGCCCACCAAGTTTCGTCTCAATACCACCAGAGGGTGCCCTTCCACAGCCCTGCTGTGGCCAAGGTTTTGGCTGGGGCACTCTTTTTAACAAGTCATCCCCCCCTCCCTTCATCTCTTCCCCATATCTTATTTTTTTAATTTGTCTTATTAATTTAATTTGTCTAGAAGTTTTTTCTCTATTTTCTTTTCTCTGTTTATCTGTAATGATGCTGCTGGAATCTTAATTTCCCTGAGGGAACCCTCCCATAGGGATCAATAAAGTTCTATCTAATCTAATCTAAACCAGCAGGACTGGTTCCAGTCCGGTTGAGCAAGGCACATAACCGGCAACTGGTCCGGTGAGAGTGGTGGCGTACCTTGTGTCTGATTAGCCAAAGGAAAGCTGCTGATGTGATCATGAGTTCGGGCAGGAACCCAACTGCGACTGGAATAAACGGACCGTGTAAATATCGTTAATAATCTGTGTGTTTGGAGGAGCAGCTGTTCCGGAGTGAACGGTGTTATCGTTTGCTGGTGATTTAGAATTTGAAAAGTAAAGGCTGTTAATTTATTAATCACTGTTACAATGATCAGTTTCTCCTTGGTGTGTGTGTGTGTGTGTGTGTGCGCGCACGCATGTGTGTGTTTCAGGTCAGAGCAATGCCGCTGGACCTCCTGTTTCTCCCGCCGGAGCACTCAGACGTCGGTACACAGCGATGCCGTCTGGGTCCAGCGGTGATGGATGACCTCGGTCTGCGTCTTGGTTCTCCGGTGCTGGTGACGTTGCCAGGAAGACTTTCTTGTCTCTGTACAGCGTGGCCACGCCCCGACCTGGCCAACGCCTACCTGCAGCTGGACCCCACATGCTCCTCGCCGAACCTCCACCCACATGAGCTTCATGGACTCCGCCTCAGGACGGAGTGTCTCAGGGCTCTGAACTGTCAGAGTGTGAAGCGTCTGCGTGTGACTGCGCTGGTGCACAGCCGCGAGTATAAACGTAGGACGTCTGCGCAGGCAGTGGGAGCATTGGCTGCAGAGCTGCTCAGAGGACTATATGTCCACGAGAAACACCTGGTGAACGTCTCACATGCAGGGACGCCGATTCACTTCCTGCAGGTGGACAGTGTGAACTCGGGCTCTCATAAAGTGGGACGCGTTACGTCCGAGACTCGTCTGGACTTGGTGTCAGTTCAGACGGTGGAAACGCACCAGCGCTGGGTGCGTGAAGGTTCTGCTCTGCCTTTGGGTGGACTGGAGGAGGTTCAAGCCACGCTGAAGGAGATGGTGACACTCCCACTTCGCTACCCAAATAGCACACAGCGTGTGGGCGTGGCAACGGGGCATGGCGCACTGCTGGTGGGACCTCCGGGCGTGGGGAAGACCCAGCTGGTGCGCAGCGTGGCACGGGACGTGCAGGCGGCACTGGTGATGGTGAGTGGGCCAGTGGTGGTGGGGTCGCGACCCGGAGAGAGCGAGGAGAACCTGCGTGCTGCGTTTACTCGGGCCTCGGAAGCAGCGCGAGATGAACCGTGTGTGCTCTTCATCGATGAGATCGACACACTGTGTCCGAAACGGAGCTCCAGCACCGGAACCCCGGAGAACCGACTCGTCGCTCAGCTCCTCACCCTCATGGACGGAATCAGCAGTGACGACAGGTTCGTCATCATTGGAGCCACCAACCGGCCGGACGCCCTTGACCCGGCACTCAGGAGGCCCGGCCGCTTCGACAGAGAGGTACAGAACCAGGAGAACCATATTACAGTATGAATCCAGAACAAAGTCAGTCAATTTTCATCTGAGAGAGAGAAAAAGAATTAGAGATGCTCCGATCACCATTTTTTGGACCGATCACCGATACCGATCACCAAAAATCATGATCTGCCGATCACCAATCATTGCCGATCACAGAAATTGGAATCTTTCCTATTTT
>JAPEIY010000025.1:66256856-66267792 GCA_026122135.1 Cathorops aguadulce | reverse complement strand
TATCTATCTATCTATCTATCTATCTATCTATCTATCTATCTATCTATCTATCTGTCTGTCTGTCTGTCTGTCTCTTTATCAATCAATCAATCAATCAATCAATCAATCAATCAATCAATCAATCTGTCTATCTACCTGTCTATCTATCTGTCTGTCTATGTACCTGTCTTTCTATCAATCAATCAATCAATCAATCAATCAATCAATCAATCAATCAATCAATCTATCTATCTATCTATCTATCTATCTCTCTGTCTAGCTACCTGTATGTCTGCCTGTCTGTCCATCTATCTGTCTATTTACATGTCTGTCTATCTGTCTGTCCATCTGTTAATCTACACGTCTGTGTATCTGTCTGTCTATTTGTCTGTCTAGCTACCTGTCTGTCTGTCTGTCTGTCTGTCTACATGTTTGTTTGTCTGTCTATCTGTAGATATCTATCTATCTAGCTGTTTGTCTGTCTATCTGTCTCTCTCTCTATCTGTCTGTCTGTCTCTTTTAGATTTGATCTGTTTCTGTGTTCTTGAGGTTCAGATTAAAGCCGTTCTGTTAAAGTAATAATGTAAAAACTATAAAATCTCAGTGTCTGTCGTCAGTTTAATAAAAATCTCCATAACAATGGGAGCTAATGATCTCAGACCCGTGGTGTTCGCGGGAACCCTCTCTGAGAACCACTGAGCTTCATCATTCAGTGTGCATTTACCCTCCTATTTTTGCCACCCTGTGTCTACAGGCATGGCCCCGCCCCTGAAGGTCCCTGAAGCTCTAATAAGATGGAAATAAAGTGAAAACCCAAAGGGACACTCTCAGAAATACAGGGACCAAATGGTACTTTTGCTTGTTGCTTGAGTGGTACCTTCATGAGAACGTAGATGTTCTGTACCTTTAGTGTTCACTGAGAAGGAGACATGCTCCTTTAATTCACCTTTAAATAAAGCTTTCAGTGGTCGTTAGGGTTTAATTATACACCGACACTGTACACACTGACGGTCCAGCTGGGGCGTGTTTGATGGAGCCACAGCAAGGGAAAGTACCGTTTGCTCCCTTTATTTCTCAGAGTGTTGAAGGAACTTTATTTTGCTCTGAATGTTTCCGCTTTGCCCGAACATTAACCAGTGTGAAAAAGACGAAGCTGTAACCAGCTGAGCGTGTAAATCGCACACAGCTCACAGAAATCTGAACTCGCTCCAAGTGCATTCTGCTTCAGGCTCTGAAACAGCACCGCTCGAGCCATTTCACATTTCACACTCGCATTTACTGTGCATTCTGGAACGGAGCTTACGTTCATGGCTTCAGTCTATTTCTTTAAACGCATCTGTTCATCTCAGTTCCGTTCATCTGCAGAGAGGAAAGTCTCAGAGGCTCATTTTACAGCCTGCTGCTGAAGATCTGCTGCTCTGAGCGTTCATGCGTGTGGAAAAGGCAGAAAGAACCAGGGGAGCCTGTGACGGGATTCAGTTTGAATTCGGATAAAGAGATAAAATGATGATGAGAGAGAGAGAGAGTAATAAAATCAAAAATTAATTTTAAAGCAATTGCACGATGACGTCAATGACAACAACAACAACAACAAACCCCTTAACCACTGATTCCATCCATCCATCCATCCATCCATCCATCCATCCATTCATTTATTCATCCATCATGCATCTAATTAAAGCTGTTCTCAGAAAGAGCAAAATTATTCTTCATGTAATGCAAAACGCTCAAAACAATAAAGAGAAGAAACTATCCGTAAATATTCTTAAATCTCTGTTCTGAATTAATGACTAAATTAAGATGAAAAAAGAAAAGAAAGGAGACAAAAACAAATAAGCAAACAAAGAATTGAAAGAGCAAATGAACTGAAGCCGTGTCAGTGATTACTACACATTTACACTGGATTCAATCAAAAAACAAATAAACAAATCAATGTTGGTCTGTAGAAAAAGGGAAACAAATCAAAATGTGATCAATTGAATTAAATCACCAGCTTTGCACTTCCTGTAAGGTGCACAGCTCTGTTTAAATAATAATAATAATAATAATAATAATAATAATAATAATAATAATAATAATTCGATTTTTTGTGTCTATCATAGTTTTATTACATTTTTAGATCAATTTCTACATTATTGTACATCCTTAGTTTTTAATCAGTAAATATTGTTTCATAGTCAATTCTGTAATGTGCAGGTGATCATATATTCATGCAAATTTAAATGATTAATTATTAATTAATAATAAAATAATCAGCTGTAAATAAGTGTCCTAAATGAAGACATTAATAAATTATCAAAAGGACATAAACAGATGTTTGAAGTGGAAAGAACATTTCCATTTATTTTACATCAGAGAGATCAGTTATAAATTCTGTCTTATTGTCTAAACCATAGATATGATACGAGCAAACAAACAAACAAACAAACAAACAGTGCTAAATAAATGCCCTTTCCTTGCTGTAGTCTACTAACAGTAAAACTCCACTGTATCACTCAATAGAGCACAAAGACGGGAAATTTATTTTCTGAAAACTTAAAATAATATAAATATTTTTTAAAAATACAAATAAAATACATTCTATAGGCTCCTAACTTCCCTTAGTCCACATACATAAAACATGAGCATTAAATAAAACCCTGAAATAAACTAAAAAACACCAGTCAATGGAATAAAACATCGCGGATGGGTTTGTTTTTGTTTGTGTTGAGACAGTTAAGGCTGAGCGTGCGCACGCTTTATTGATTAATGCAAATAAATGTGCATGAAGGTCATCGACATACATAATAACTACACACACACACACACACACACACACACACACACACACACACACACACGCTGGTGCTTTGCTCAGTCCTGATCCTTTTCCGGTGTGTTTTAGATTTGCATTAATCCCGTGTCCTGGCAGAAACAGTTGAAATGTCCTGCAGTGTGTCTGTGCTCACTCACTGTGTCAGTGCTCCGGACCGGTCAGGAGTTCAGGAGTCAAACAGTCAGTAGATTAACGGACAGCAATCATCTCATCTACCTTCTCAGGGAAATGGCACTAAACTGTCTTCCTTTATACTCTGTACCTTCAATATTTCTATTTCACTCAGAAATGTGGAGCTTTAAATGATTTACAACTCCTTCATGAATATAAATAAATAAATGCATCTTTCTAAGTAAATAAAAACACTAGTGGTGTAAAACGTGTGTATGATGTCACCACCCCAGCACCAAGGAATGGTACCCTTAGTACCATTAGCCTCAGTTTAGTACCTTCCCCCTCCAAAAAGAATGCACCCTGCTAAAATAACTACCCAAGACAGATTTACAGTGATTTACAGTGAAGTCCATCATAAAGTTAAAAACTAAAAGTGAATTAAAAATCATTATTTTGGTTGGTTTTATGGACTTGGAGAATCCCAAAAGGCTCCAGCATGAACACTGCTCTTAAAACATGAACAGTTCTCCAAAAAAAAAAAACCCTAACCAGGTCCTGAAAAACCATCAGTTAAATAAATAAATAAATAATCCACAATGGATGTCTTTTTAAACACCAGTGCCACAAAACAAACAAACAAACAAACAAACAAATAAATAAACCCCCAACCAACCAACCAACCAACCAACCAAACCCAGAAAATTTCTTTGCCATATTGGAGGTTAGAGGGTAACCATTGTTCAACCCTAACTCGTTCCTCAAGAAACAACAGCTAAATAAATAAATAAATACCCAGTGGATATTTTAAAAACATCAGTTTGTATTCGTGCCACCGGGAAAAAAAAATCTTTGCCACGTTGAGGGTTAGCAGGTAACCACTGTTCAATCCTAACTGGTTCCTCAAGAACCAACAGCATAAATAAAATTAAAATAAATAAATAATCCCCAAGGGATGTTTAAAAAAAACAACAACAAAAAAACCAAACAAACAAAAAGAAAAAAAAAACCCACCAGCTTGCTTTAGTGCAATAAAAACAGAAGAACTCTTTGCCATGTTGGAGGTTACTGGGTTTTGTGATGGAGGAAAAATAAAAAAGAGGAGCGCTCCTTCTCTAAAACACACCCTGTTCTGTTCTGTATAACACACAGACAGATCAGTGGAAGACAGAACCTTCTTCTTCTTCTTCTTCTCCTCTTTCATTTTAAAAGTCTAGAATACATTTTCTCCAAAACATTTCCCTTCATTTTGTTCTGCTTTTTCATTCTTGGGCAGCAACCTTGAATGTTGTAAAGGCGATATGCAAATTAATAATAATAATAATAATAATAATAATAATAATTATTATTATTATTATTAGTAGTAGTAAGACATTCACGCCTACTCTTTCTCCACTTACAGCTAGTCCTAAATAAACATTAGGAGAATTAATGATCAAGACTAAATCAATATAATCAATACTTGAATATTTATTTGGTTCAGAACCAACCGGACGGGTTTATAAGCTCTGAGATGGCAGGCAGGTGAATGTGGAGTTTTTTTTTTTAAATTGAACTTCATGATCATTTTAGGGCGCCTCGGGTTTAATAATAATAATAATAATAATAATAATAATAATAATAATAATAATAATAATACCAGAGCCCAGACTGACCTGCGAGGCGCAGCGCGGACATCCTCTGGAACTCGGGCTCCTGGAGCCACTTCCACATGCGGCGGAAGGTCTCCCGGCCGGACTTGAGCTTGCTCCAGGGTTTGGGGTTCCGCAGCAGGTCGGAGAGCGTTCCCTGCGAGCGGCACAGCACGCGCTGGGCGAAGATGGCCTGCGGGATGCTGTAGCGCTTGAGCTCCGTGGTGATCCTCTGCGCCACCTCCTTGGTGTTCACCTCTTCCACGGGCGCCGCGTGCTCCCGGTCGCCTGCGCGCGCTCCGAGAGCTCCCTGCGCGTGGTGGTGGTGGTTGTGGTGCCCTTGCGCGCTGAGGTGCGCGTGCGGGTGATGGGGATGATGGTGGTGGTGCTGGTGGTGGTGGTGATGGTGATGGATGCCGTTGATTTGCACCATCATGCCGGCAGCCGGGGAGGAGGACGAGGACGAGGTGGACGAGGCGACGCTGCTGGCGTGCATGGCAGGGTGATGCGAGTCGAATCCGGCGGGCGCGAGCATCTTGTCGTGGGCGTAAGGCGGCGGCGGCGGCGGAGGAGGAGGCGGCGGCGGAGGTGGGGGCAGTGCGTGCTGGGAGCCGTGGATGGCGCCCATGCTCGCCACGTCCTTGTGGTAAGGCGCGTAGAGGTTGTTGACGGAGGCCAGCGCGCGCTCGTCCCGCATGAGCGTGAAGCTCCCGCTGACGTTGCCCGCGAGCCTTTGGTGAGGATGAGCGTGAGGATGAGGATGATGAGGAAACTTGTCGGACACGGTGGAGATGGGCGGTAAAGGCTGCAGCGGCGTGAGCGTGGTGTACGTGCCGCTCATGCCCATACCGGCGGTCGCCTCGCACGCCATGGCGCCGCTCATCGCCGCGTGCAGGTGGCCCGCAAGGCCCGCGTGCTCCGGGGGGCGGTGCTGATGAGGATGCGGATGAGCGTGCGGATGGTGAGGATGAGGATGGTGCGGATGGGCAGGATGAGGATAGTCGCCGCTCTCTAGGATTGACGCCATGCCCGCCGCGGAGCGCGCGTGAGCAGCCGCCGCCGCCGCCGCCGTTGCCGGCTCATGGCTCGCGCCGTGCAGATCGCCCAGGCTCTCCATCGACAGCTGCGCGTTCATCGTGCGCGAGAGCTCGTGGACAAATCATCTATCTTCTCGCCAAAGAGTCAGAAGTTCCTCACGTGCGTAAAAGTTTCTCCACCTTCGCCTCCTTATCCCGGATGGCCTCCTTCTCTTAATTTTATTATTATTATTGTTATTATAATTTAATTATTATTTCAAACAATAAAGTCTCCTTTTTTATTATACTGATTTTTAGTTTATTTTCCGATCGCTTTGGTTTGGCTTTTTAAATAAGAAAAAAAGAAATAAAAAAGAAAAGAGATATTCTCCAGCATCCAGCATGATTAAAAAAAAAAGATCCAATCGCCTTGGTTTGCAAAAAAAACCCCACAGAGATGTAAATGAGATGTCAGTGTGTGATGTGAAGGCCCCGGTGTGTGTAGCAGCGCGCGCTGGGCCGGCCCGGTGCGGCGGTGCGGGTGTCGGGGCGCTCGGTGCGCGCGGCCATGCTGCTGCTGCTGCTGTTCCCGCGGCTCCTCTCCTCTTTCTTTTCTCCGACGCTCCTGACTGACTGATTGCTGCTTTCTGTCTCTGGTGCGCATGCGCACTCGCCATCCCGCGCGGCCCCGCCCATCCTGCTTTAGCCTTTTGTGACGTTGCTATTTAGGAGGCAAAGTGCAGCTCGCGCTGTTTTTCAAAGACCAGAGGTGTGTATGGCATTTTTTTTTTGCATGGAATAAAATAGAATATCAATGGAAGTGCCTTTAAATAAAACTGGTGTTTTTGCACCTGTCTTTATTAATTTTAAAGGCTCATTCTGCACTTATCTTTTGTTCATCCAATTGAATGCTGGCTACTGTCCAGGGGGCGTGTCTTGCTCTACAGTAAACATGGTTCCTAGGTGTGTTTTTGTCCCAGCGGCTTAGTTTCCACACACTGTTCCCGTTTCCATCCATCGTTTGATGGAGAACAAATGTTCGCTTGGAAACGGGTGGAGTTTGTTCAGTGCCGGAATGTGGCTCCTTCAGACTGATAGAGAATTCTGTACTTATACACAGACTCGATCTGTAAGAATCAGGAACAAAATTTTATCTGTCATTCAGATGTTTCTTGGTGACATCATTGGTAACGTTATTGACACTTGACCTTGACTCAATAAACCTAAAAACACATAGCTAGAATATCAGCATTGTTCAAGTAGACAGGTGTGGGTGAAGAAGGTGTGGGTGAAGAAGGCATGGGTGAAGGTGTGGGTGAAGAAGGTGTGAGTGAACAATGTGTGAGTGAAGAAGACATGAGTGAAGAACGGGTGGGTAAATGAGATGCGGGTGAAGAAGACATGGGTGAAGAAGGTGTGGGTGAAGAAGCCGTGGGTGAAGGAGATGCGGGTGAAGATGTGGGTGAAGAAGACGTGGGTGAAGAAGGTGTGGGTGAAGAAGCCATAGGTGAAGGAAATGTGGTTGAAGGCGTGGGTGAAGAAGGCATGCATGAAGAAGACATGGGTGAAGACATGGGTGAAGATGTGGGTGAAGAAGATGTGTGTGAAGAAGGTGTGGGTAAAGGCATGGGTGAAGACATGGGTGAAGATGTGGGTGAAGAAGATGTGTGTGAAGAAGGTGTGGGTGAAGGCATGGGTGAAGAAGGTATGCATGAAGATGACATGACTGAAGAAGGTGTGGGTGAAGATGTACGTGAAGAAGGTGTGGGTGGAAGAACTCGAGTGTCCTGCACAGAGCCCTGACTGAACTCAATCCCACTGAACACCTTTTGGGATGAACTGGAACTGGAGCCTCCTCAACCTCATCATCCCAACATCAGAGCCTGACCTCACTAATGCTCTTGTAGCTGAACTGAATGAACACAAATCCTCATAATCAGCCACACCCCCAAATCTACTGGACAGGCTTCCCAGAAGAGAAGAGAAGAGAAGAGAGGAGCTTATTATAAGAACAAATTATGGGTTCAACAAGGACATATTGGTGTGATGGTTAGGGGTCCACATACTTTTGGTCATTTCCACATGTATATAACCATCACGGGTTTTTGTCAGAAATGAAACTGACAAACATCTGAAGCAGAGAAACAGGACAGATGTGCTCCGCATTGTGGTTATTTAGAGTAAGGAACCATAAATTCTGAGGAAGTGAACACATTTATTCAGAACATGAGGAATTAACACAGTTTATTTACAACATTCATTTATCAACATTAAAACATCCTGTTTACGTCCTGTTTACATCCTGTTTATGTCCTGTTTACATCCTGACATCAACATTTAATTTACTTTTGACACTTTAGAACAAGATTCAATACATGTCCTGATAATAAAAATATTTTAAATTAGATAAATTTTTACTCATCACATGCAGGTACATCTAATAACACACACACACACACACACACACACACACACACACACACACACACACACATCAGGCCCACCCAGGGGTCCATGAAGCCCAGCCAGGGGCCCACCCAGGGGTCCATGAAGCCCAGCCAGCGTACCACCCGGGGGTCCATGAAGCTCAGCCAGCATACCACCCAGGGGTCCATGAAACCCAGCCAGCGTACCACCCAGGGGTCCATGAAGCCCAGCCAGGGGCCCACCTAGTGTTTTTATAACATTACCATTACAGAGTACAGGAGATGATACAGGTGTTATTATTTTGCCATTACAATTATAAGACTAATTGATGTCATACTTTAATTGAAATAATAAATAGTGGCTCAAGAAGTAATCAATCAGTCAAACAAACAATTATGTTCATAATTTGTTGAAGCACAATTTATTTAAAAAAGTTTGTTTGTTTGTTTGTTTGGGGAAGAGGATCATGTACATTTTAAAACTATGCAAGTATTTTGGGTTTCATTAGAAAGATCAGGAATAAAAATCTCTCATGGGATCAAACAACCAGAAAACAAACAAACAAACAAACAAACAAACAAATTTGAGTAGTTGAATTAGCTTCATAAAAATGGACAGGATTTCATTAGGAATAAAAGCTGTCATGGTATCAACAAACAAACAAACAAACAAACAAACAAACAAACAAACAAACAAACAAGTGTTGCCAGGCAAAACAAACCTCACCTGGTAGCACTTATGATAAATAAGATATCGTGAAAAAATGATTTTGACCTTTTTGGTGACCTTGACCTTGATCAGCATACTTGGCCAATAAACATGGTTCTGATTCTGAGTCTCTGCTGCTCTCAGCCAATTAGAACACAGCGTACTGTTCTCGGCCAATCAGAACACACCGTACTGTTCTCAGACTGTAATGCACGATTGTTACACGCTTACATTCTTACAGCACCATGACGCTGTATATGAAGCAGTAGCCACAAAAACCTTGACCTTGAGTGAATGACCCTGAAAATGTTGGCGGTTCGAAATGAGATCAAAGCCCATTTATCCTGAAAGTTTCTTGAAGACTGGTCCAGCCGTTTTCCTGTAATATCGTTTATAAAAAAACAAAGAAATAAAGAAACCCCACTGAAAACAATAGCTCGCCCCCTGGTGGACTCCATCCCGGGTGAGGTAACAAACAAAAACAAATAGATATACAAACAAACAAATAAACAGACAGACAGACAAACAGAGAGACAAAACACAGATATACAAACACAACACAAATATACAAACAGACAGGCAGAGAAACAAAACACAAATAGATAAACAAACAGACAAACAAAACACAAATAGATATACAAACAAGCAAACAAACAAAACAAATAGATATACAAACAGAGACAAACAGAAACAAAACACAAATAGATATACAAACAAGCAAACAAACAAAACACAAATAGATATACAAACAAACAGACAGACAGACAAACAAAACACAAATATACAGACAAACAAAACACAAAATAGATATACAAACAAATAGACAGACAAACAGAAACAAAGCACAAATAGATATACAAACAAAACACAAACAAACAAAGTTTCTTAGTCGAGCCGTTGGATTATGTTTGAATAAAAGGTGTTTAAAAGGGCGCAGTGTAGATCGATGACCCTGTCGCGCACTGACTGTGATTTCTTTATTGAACTAAACAGTTTACAAACAATTCCGGCTGACGTCACAGGAGCATTCTGACTGGCGCGTGAAAACTTCATTACGTGTTTCCATGGTAACAGATCGGTCCATTGAGCGGCGGAGTGAATGGAGGGGTGGTGGGGCGGTGCGGGGCGGGGCGGTGGGGGTGGACGGGGTATTAAAGTGTATTAAAGTGTTAACGCACTGCATTAGTGAACAGTTTAAATGGCGACCTGGCGCTAATTAATTATTCATGAAGTATTTAAATCCCAGATCAGTGTTTATTAGAGCTTTATTCACTGCGTTCCTGCTGTTTCTGTCCTGAGGCTTGGACACACACACACACACAAACACATGCACTTTGGTTTTTCTCCTCTTCTGGTATTTTCCTACATGATGGTTAATGACGTCATAATCAGTAAAGGTCAAAGCACAAAATGAACTCGGCGAGGGATGAGAAAACCAGAGGCCTCCAGATTCTCACACTCATTACTTCCATTAAATAAATACATAAATAAATAAACAACGCTTAGACTAAAAAAAAAAAAAGCAAAAATAATTCAGGAACCCATTCTTCAGTCCTCATCCTCATCCTCACCAGCATCATCATCCTCATCCTCATCCTCATGCTTATCCTCACCCTCATGCTCATCCTCATCCTCACCCTCATCCTCACCCTCACCCTCATGCTTATCCTCACCCTCATGCTCATCCTCATCCTCACCCTCACCCTCATGCTCATCCTCATCCTCACCCTCATGCTCACCCTCATGCTCATCCTCATCCTCACCCTCATCCTCACCCTCATGCTCACCGTCCCCAGGCAGTGGATTAATGTGCAGTTTAAAGGGCAGTGTGGCAACATTCAGGCAGCATCTGTACTCACTCTCATGGAGGTCGATATTTTTCATTCACACCGTGTGTGTGTGTGTGTGTGTGTGTGTGTGTGTGTAGAGGTGAAGCGGTAAGACTACGGTTATATGTTAAAACAAAACAAAACAACAACAAAGTAATAAATAAAAGTCCCGAACTCTTTCCCCTCTTCAGTTTTCCAGTCTAGAGTCTGGAACCAGTTTGGAATTCTGTACCTGGAATATTAACACAAGATTCTGGAAATGAAAATCCCACTTTTGAAGCATAGGATGAGACAAAGTGATCACATATCGATTTGTTTAAAAGGAGAGCAGAAAAACTGCTAAAGCGAGAGAGAGAGAGAGAGAGAGAGAGAGAGAGAGAGAGAGAGAGAGAGAGAGAGAGAGAGAGAGAGAGAGAGAGA
>JAPEIY010000025.1:61953300-61964472 GCA_026122135.1 Cathorops aguadulce | reverse complement strand
ACATGCAAACTCCACACAGAAAGGCCCTCGCCGGCCACGGGGCTCGAACCCAGACCATCTTGCTGTGAGGCGACAGCGCTAACCACTACACCACCATGCCGCCCAGTATCATGAGATCTCAATTAAATTCAAGGATTAACTACAACGTTGACTACGGTAACCAAAATCTGTATGTATGAGTAGTTTAGGCTACTCATATCTGTAATTAGCTTTTAACTACAATTACACTTCCTTTCACAGGCCTAAAATGTGATGTTTTGCCCTTTCACTTTTACTACTAACTTTGCTACTTACTACTCAATGTATGAAAGAAAATGAACCTAACTAGGTTTTGCACCATATCATTACACATAGATCAAACATTAATACACGCCTATCATTACACATCAACTTTCACATGGCTTCCATTTCAAGAGTGCTCACTACATTCTCATTCCACATACCTAATGCATTTAGCTATAGCACCACTTTTATAGAGAAACGTACATGAACAGAGTGCAACGCAGATTGCCATACATACGACGAGATTAACAGAGCATTCACAACAACACAAAACTCCAATTGGTTTTAAATTTACTTTCAGTTACAACCCAAAATAAGCTTCCAATCATGTCTATACAAGCATGCCAATCACCTTGCATTGCTAGCGGACATCATACTACTCACTGGAGTTCTCAAGAAACAAACAAACAAAAATATGCTTCAAGCTTCGGAACGGCCAATAGTGATACAATCTTTTAAATAAACCTATTTTCAGTCAATATACTTCGAAAATAACCAAAAGTTTCCACTTTACGCTTCTTTACAGATCAGTATGCTTCAGCTGCGCTTCTCACATGTGTCTTGAGTGTATTGGAGAATGAGAAGAAAAAAAAAAATATCCCCCCCTTACAGGAAGTTACATCAAAATAAAAGACTTCTGGAAAATGTTTACTTTTACTAGACTACAAGATAATGAAATACAAATAAAATACTATATGCAATTAAATTTGTTTCCTTCTGGTTCCTTCTGAGTTTTTTTTTTTCTTTTTTTTCTTTACTTAAAATACTTTGGCAAAACTTATATTGGAATCGCCTTTAGTAACCGATTTTAAGGTGGGTTTTAATGGTGGCGTCCTCGATTGCCACAGCTGTGGACCCTCCTCATGTCATTCTAGTGAAGATGGAGCCACATAATGACCCAGAAGCCTTCATGGCACAATTCAAACAAGCTGCCAGTCAAGCAATGCATGGCTTATCTGCTGCTGCTCCTGTCTGGAGAAACTAAGCTCACCGTGCAGCAGCTCCCCACTGACAGTTGTCTCAACTACACTGACTTGAAGTGAGCCATCATGCAGCGTATCAGCTGCTGTCTGGAACAATACCATCAGTGCTTCCACACGCTGACACTGGAGGAGGTCGGCCAGCAATTCACCTTTGGCCAACAGCTCCAGGATCCCCGTCACAGGGTGCTGAGGGTGGAAGACCACAGTGGTGAAGGGATCATCGATGTGGTAGTGCTGGAGCAGTTTATTGTGTGGCTGCCAGAAACAACAGCGGAGTGGGACCGGTGCCACTGCCTGGTGTTGCTGGATTGTGCAATTGAGTTGGCAGAGGACCATTTGGCAGCAGTTCCAGTGGCAGGTGAACATCCTGCCTCTCTCTCTCTCTCTCTCTCTCTCTCTCCCCCCTTCTCTCTCTCTCCCATTTTCCTCTTCTCATCCCTGCTCCATTCCCCCACCACGGAAACGGAGGCTGGCCCTACTGCAGCCAGTTCGCTGAGCCAGTGGTGTCCCCCTCCTTCCTTTCCCTTCTGTGTCTTCTCCCCTCAGATGAGTGATCCCCAAAATGCCGTTGCAGAGGTGAAGCCTGGGCCGGTATGCTGGTGCTGCAGGGAACCCAGGCATCTCCAGGGCCAGTGTTCTGCAATGGAGGTGGGAGCCATGGTCCAGATCCCTGAGGTGCCAGAGACTGCCCTCAACTTGGCAGGAGTGTATCACATACTAGTGAGTATTCAAGGGGATACATATCACATGTTGGTGGATTCTGGCTGTAATCAGACCTCAATCCACCAAAGCCTGGTTCAAGGTGAGTCACTGGAGGGGGGGGGGTACAAGTGGTGAAGGTTTTGTGTTTACATGGTGATATTCACAGATATCTGCTAGTGTCTGTCCACATTCTATTTCATGGAGAAAAACATAGTATAGGGGCAGTGGTTAGCCTGTGCCTCACCCACCCACTAATTCTGGGGACAGATTGGCTAGGGTTTACAGGTTTAATGGAGCATGTAGTAGTAGAAGTGTCCTGTGGTAACATGTCACAGAGGGGATTGCAGTGTGGCATTGAAAAGGGAAGGCATCTCAGAGTCGTTCATGTCAGCACCGTGTCAGAGTGACATGAGTAGAGGGGAGTGGCTCATCCCTCCTCTCTCTCTCTCTCTCTCTGGGATTCCCTCTCGGAGTTCCCTTTAGAACAAATGCAAGATGAGACTCTGCCTCATGCTTTTAACTAAGTGAGAGTAGTCAATGGTCAGTCTCTCCAGCCAAATGCAACACTCTCCTATCTGTACTTTTCAGTTATTAAAGATAGGTTGTACAGAGTGATGCAGGACACTAAAACTGATGAACAAATGACCCAACTGTTAATCCCAAAGAGCAGTAGGGAACTCGTATTCCATGTGGCTCATTTTAAACCTATGGCTAGACACTTAGGTCAGGATAAGACACTAGTCCAAATAATGCCCCAGTTTTATTGGCCAGTGATTCATGGGGACGTCCATAGGTGGTGTGCAGTGTGCCTTGAATGCCAGCTGGTGAATCTAGTGGCCACTCCAAAAACCCCGATTGAGATTCCCTTTGAAAGAATTGGTATGGATATCGTCAGGCAATTATACCAGTCAGCATGAGGATATTGCTTTATTTTAGTCCTGGTCCTAGGCAACGTGATACCTGGAAGCAGTCCCACTGTGCAACATTCCCGCATGCAGTGTGGCAGAGGCATTGTTTAAAATTATCTCCTGAGTTGGGATTCCCAAGGAAATCCTGACTGACCAAGGCATGACATTCATGTCATGCACACTTTGTGAGCTTTGAGTTATTGGGGATTAAATCCATTTACACCAGTGTTTATCACCCACAAACAGATGGCCTGGTAGAACAATTTAACCAAACTCTTAAAAATTTAATTCAGAAATTTGTCAGCTTAGACCCACATAATTGGGATAAGATCACCCCAGCCCCTGTTATTCGCAGTAGGAGAGGTCATAGAAGCCTCCACAGGATTCTCCTCATTCAGATTATATGGCCAAAAGTTTCACAGCATTTTGGATGTGCTGCAGGAAAACTGGGGGGAGGGACCTCCAAACAGTACAAACAAAATTCAGTATGTTTTCGACCTGCATGCAGGACTCCACACACAGTCACTGAACCCAGGAGAATTTACATCAGTTGCAAGAATGTCAAGCCTGGCTATACAACAGGGGTGTGTGCCTTAGAAAGTTCACACCAGGAGATAAAGTGCTTGTATTATTGCCCACGTTGAACTCAAAATTAATCGCTAAGTGGCAAGGGCCCTTTGAGATCACACAGCGAATTGGGGATGTTGACAATGAGGTGAGGTGAATGGATAGGGGCAGAGCACAACAAATATACCACCTCAACTTACTAAAACCTTCGACCAAGGGGGTCCCCATAGCATTGGCTTTGGTAGTTCCAGAGAGGGTGGAGCTGGGAAGTAACCACCCAAGCCACTGTGGAGACCACCTCTCACCAGCCCAACTCACAGAGGTTGCCAGGTTGCAAGCAGAGTTTTCCGTCATGTTCTCTCCCCTTTCTGGCCACACTCACCTCATAGAACACCACAGTGAGATGCCCCCATGGGTGGTGGTGTGTAATTGACCATACCACTTGCCCAAACACAAGAAAGTGGTTGTTTGGGACAAACTCAAGGCCATGCTTGAAATGGGAATAACACTGAGGAGTCCCACAGTGATTGGAGCAGCCCGGTGGTCTTGCTCTCCACGACTGACGCATCGGTCCGGTTCTGTGCAGATGATAGAAAAGTCTAAATTTGATGCCTACCAGATGCCTTGCATTGATGAGTTGCTCGATCAATTAGGTGTGGCTAACTTTTATTCGACGCTGGATTTGACAAAGGGAAGATTCCCTTGACTCCTCAATCCTGCAAGAAAAAACTTTTTCCACACCATTTGGCTTACATTGATTAAAGAGTCACTCTTCCTTTGGGGTTATTTGGTGCTCCCAATATGTTCCAGCAGCCCATGGACAAAATCCTCTGCCCACATGCCGTGGTCTACTTAGATGACATCATTATATATAGCAATGATTGGCTGCGACACCTAAAACACCTTAGGGCTGTCCTGGCATGAGGCATGTGGGCCCAAAAAGTGTGTAATTGTGTGGGTGGAAGTACGGTTATGTTGGTTTCCACTTGGGTCATGGGTAGGTGGATCCCCAAATTGACAAGACCGCAGCGATTTCAGCCTGCCTGAGGCCCAAGACCAAAAAGGGGGTGAGACAGTTCCTGTGGCTGGCTGGCTACTATTGCAGGTTCATA
Organism: Cathorops aguadulce; assembly: GCA_026122135.1. Lineage (NCBI taxonomy): Eukaryota > Metazoa > Chordata > Actinopteri > Siluriformes > Ariidae > Cathorops > Cathorops aguadulce. The sequence continues at coordinate 61,959,918 of JAPEIY010000025.1, read as the reverse complement.
CCTAACTATTCAGATGTCACAAGCCCAGTGACTGATCTCACTAAAAAGGGAGCATTAGTTCCGTTCCAGTGAACAGAGCAGTGCTACTGTAACAGGCCTTCACCAAAGTAAAAGCTGCACTGTCTGGGGGTCAATTTTATATTCCCCTGACTTCTCTCTCCCTTTTATTTTACAAACTGATGCATTTGACAGAGGGCTGGGGGATGTTCTGTCCCAGGAGGTGGAGGGCAAGGAACATCTGGTGCCATGCATCAGCCGCAAGCTCTTGATGTGAGAAAGTAAGTATAGCACCATCAAGAAAGAGTGCCTGGCCATCAAGTGGACAGGCCTCACCCTCCAGTACTACCTGGTGGGGCACCCTTTTTTCCCTCTGTTCGGATCACAACCCACTCCAGTGACTTCACCACATGCAAGATGCCAATGTGTGGATCACCTGCTGGTATCTAGCCCTCCAGCCTTTCAAATTCAAGGTGGTCCACAGTCCAGGAGTGCACATGGTGGTGGCAGACTTCATGTTCCATCGGAGGGGAGCTCAGCTACAGACCGGATGGCTCCCCAGCCTGAGTCAGGTGGTGGAGGTATATGGCAGCATTGGCATGGTCAAGCATCAGTTTGTGAATGGAAGGTGGGTTTCTGGCATGGCAGCAATATGTTTCCATACTTCCAGCAACCTTATTATTCACTTCTCTAAATCCTATTTGCCCATTTACTCACTGGCAGAAAGGGGTTTTCACTCTGTCCACAACTAACCATCCTATTACACAGAAACGTGGGAAGATGTTTTAAATACATTGCAGCCTGCTGACCCTTCCTGCACTAATGCACCTGTGTACCCCAGTCATGCTAGTGCACCAGTGGTAACTTACATTATCAGTTGACAAGAAGAACACTGTTTCTGACCAGATAATTTAGGTAAGCAATACCAGAGTGGCTAATCGGGAGAACCATGAAAAATTCTGGTGGACCATGGGTTGGTGAAGCAATAAATGTAATGCTAGAGTAATAACTTAGAACTACTTACTACAGGCTGCAGGCAGCTGGGGTCTGACCCACATATTCACATCCACAAACATGTGTGTTCATCCCCATACAAGAGAGAATTAGAGCAGCCCTCTGAGATTCCTAACTGGTTGACTGATTCCAGACTAGTTATATGAAAATTTACAGGTTTACAGTTAGTCAAGAAAGCTGCCTTAGGCTTTAATCAATATGCACAGCCAAAAAAAAAAAGGGGAGAGAAAAGGCCAGATTAAAGAAGAGAACAGTATTAGAGAAAGACACAAGTAAATTTGTCAAACTTACAGATGCATTTGTGACAGCAGCAAGCCCAGATGATAGCAATGCAGGTACTGATACAGGTATCTATAGAATAATCACTACTCTAGCAGTAACTGCTGTGCCATTATCTCAGGGCAAATAATATAAAAAATACCTACAATTTCTATTTCACCTATCTTCTCTCCATCTTCAAGCTACATTCAATTTCATGATTTTATATCAATTTTATATCAATTTATATGAATTTTCAAAGCAGGGATATTTGTGAATGATTTATTTCCAAGTGTGAAAGATGTTAGATGTGATCTAAGTGTGAAAGATAGTTGCTATTTTTGGAGTCTCTGAGAAACCCTATTCATATATCATATGGGAAACCATGGCCTAAAAGTTAGAGAAGCAGCTTTGGTATCAAAAGGTTTGATTCCCTAGATCAGTAGGAATGGCTGAAGTGCCCTTGAGCAAGGCACCAACTCCCAATCTGCATAAGTAATATTTGCATTACTAGTGGCCTACTGTGTTAGTTTAGCAGAGTAATAAAAATCAAAATAGTTCAGTTGAAAGGAAATAAGGTGGAAGTAAAGTAAGTGTGCTTATATATGCATAAGTATTAAAGTCAGAATGGTCTTGGCCAAAATATAATTTTGATAGTGTCTTCATTTGAAATTAGCTATAGCCATTTATATTTATTTTAGGTCTATTAATTATTTTGCCTTTATTTAATCTGTGTTGTAGTTGGTGTCTTCCCTGGGTGATAATCAGTCCCACTTCTGCCCTGCCTGTATGTCAAGATTATTCCTTCTGATGTGTCTAATATATATTTGTTTTAGATACAGGTCTACTTTTACTTTTTGTCAATTGATCAATCACGTGATCAGTTATTGATTGATTTTCACTTGACTTAGTGAAATTACTCATACTGTGTGTGCAGACTGCCACAGGGAATCGCGGCCTGGTGGGTAAGTGGGGGTAGGGGGCATCACTGCCACACTGTGTTCTGTGCTTTGTATATTTTCCTGCTTTTTTGTCTTTTGCACAACCTAAATTAGCATGCCTGAATTACGCTCTGTGGAGGTAGAGGGGGGATTGAGTGCTAGGCTATGAATGGAGAACAAAGCTGCTAAAGGTAAGTGACTAAAGAGTTATACTAGAGATTAATACTAATGGGTATGGTCTGTGTTGCAATGAAATGATGAAGGCATAAAGGAGAAAGAGCTGAGAGCCACAAAGAGAGAGAAGCCAATAACCAGCACAGAGGTGTGTGTGTCAGAAACCTGCAAATAAAAAAACAAAGCCAAGCTGAAAAGCAAAACAAAAATAAAACTCCAGTTGCATTAACCAGCCTGTTTACACCTCTTCAATTTCTTGAGCCTCAGAAATGTTATATAATCATTTCAGCACAGCATCCTTTATGGGTTCATATGTAGAGGTCTTAAAGCACTGAATGGAATCCAGTACTACTCTGGGGAATAGTTGGGGTTATGTGCCTTGCTCAAGGGTACGCCAGCCATTCCTGGTGGTCCAGGGAATCAAACCGGCAACCTTTTGGTCCCAAAGCTACTCCTCTAACCATTGGGTCATGGCTTCCAACAGTGTCTTGTGGGACCATGTTATCTGCCACACACACAAAGGCAAGTTAAGAAAAAGGGAAAGAAGTGATATGGCATGAAGTTATTGATAGAAATTGTCACTGTCACTTATATCATGTGGCCAAGCCAGAAGGATATTGGAAAAAAATTTGTGGACAGATGAGACCAAAATAGAACTTTTTGGTTTAAATGAGAAGCGTTATGTTTGGAGAAAGGAAAACACTACATTCTAGCATAAGAACCTTGAATCTTTGAAACATGGTGGTGGTAATATCATGATTTGGGCCTGTTTTGCTACATCTGGGCCAGGACGGCTTGCCATCATTGATGGAACAATTAATTCTGAATTATACCAGCAAATTCTAAAGGAAAATGTCAGGACATCTGTCCATGAACTGAATCTCAAGAGAAGGTGGGTCATGCAGCACGATAACAACCCTAATCACACAAGTTGTTCTACCAAAAAATGGTTAAAGAATAATAAAGTTAATGTTTTAGAATGACCAAGTCAAAGTCTTGATCTTAATCCAATTGAAATGTTGTGGAAGGACCTGAAGCAAACAGTTCATGTGAGGAAACCCACCAGCATCTCAGAGTTGAGGCTGTTCTGTATGAAGGAATGGGCTAAAATTCCTCCAAGCTGGGGTGCAGGACTGATCAACAGTTATCGGAAACATTTAGTTGCAGTTATTGCTGCACAAGGGGGGGTCAAAGCAAATACTGAAAGCAAATGTTCACATACTTTTGCCACTCACAGATATGTAACAGTGGATCATTTTCCTCAATAAATGCATGGCCAAGTATAATATTATGTCTCATTTGTTTAACTGGGTTCTCTTCATCTACTTTTAGGGCTTGTGTGAAAATCTGATGATGTTTTAGGTCATATTTATGCAGAAATATATAACATTTTAAAGGGTTCACAAACTTTCAAGCACCACTCTGTAAAATATATATATATATATATATATAGTGTGTGTGTGTGTGTGTGTGTGTGTGTGTTAGTTATTGGGTACTGAGAACTTTTAGCTATTAAACTTGCTCACAAGGAATGAAGAAATTGGCTTGACGGAGCCACACACCCTTTTGTCATTCTCACAGATCACAAGAACCTGAAAAAATTTTCAAATATAAATGTTCCCTCACGTTTTCAGATACTACTGAATCCCAGACAATATTGTCAATGTCAGGGTCAGTTCACATCCAGAGTGTGGACAAAATTTATGGACAAGCTAGGGGTCTCCATCAGCCTAACATCAGGCTGTCACCCACAGTCGAATGGCCAAGTGGAAATGGCCAATCAGGAAATCGGGTATTTCCTCTGGATCTAATGTATGCAGAACCCAAAGGACTGGGAACAGTACCTTCCCTTTATAGAATATACCCAAAACTCCCTGAAACACTCAGCTAACCCCCTTTCAGTGTATCCTTGGTTGTCAGCCACCATTCTTCCCTTGGGATGACTCCCCAATGCAAATCCTGGCTGTGGACTTCTGGTTCAAGGGAAGCAAACAGGTGTGGGAGAAAGTCCATCAGAGGCTGGAACAAGTAACCATCAAATAGAAGTTGTTTGCGGACAAACAAAGAGGGTAGACTCCTGAATACTCCTAGGCTGACAGAGTTTGGGTGTTTACCAAGGACCTACAAGACTCAAATTCATGCTGGAAGCTTCAGGCCTGATGCATTGGCCCATTTAAAATCCTCCAGAAAATCAACAAGGTTTCATACAAATTAGAGATCCCACCACACTGCCGAATGTCGCCCATGTTCCATGTGTCATGTCTTAAGCTCGCCATCCTGGGCCCTTTGGCAACTAACACCTATGAGCCGCCCTCCCACCGAGAAGCTCAAAATCCTTAACTCCTGGAGCAGACAAGATTAGCTAATTATTTGGCAGACTGGGAGGGGTACGGCCTGGAGGAACGCACCTGGGTTAGATCCAAATAAATTTTGGACCCACTCCTCACCCAAGAGTTCTACAATAAACACATTGATAAGCCAGCACTTACAAGACAAGGCAGTCCCAGCAAAAAAGCTCGCTTCCAGAGTGAGTGCCTCGGGGAGGGTTTTGTCAGTAATAGCGTTGAAAATCCAAGTTCGGAGCAGCCTCCAAACATAGCCGTTCTGGACTACATTTCCCAAGTGCTACAGTGCCTCTCATCTCCTGAATTCTAGGAAGGACACTTGTTTTCCATCATCCATCTAATCACCACTCTAAATAAGCCCAGCTTTCAGAAATGCTCTCTGCGAAGTATCATTCTGTGTCCTGTACCTGAATATATCAAGCCTTCTAACTTCCTGCCTGACTTCTTGTGCTGCTTGACTTTGTTTACATTAGTTTCACTCTGATCCCTCATCTGCCCTTCGACATACTGTTTGCTAATCAACCGACCCATACCCGACTCTGACTATGCCTTCTGTTTACCAGTTTGGATTTAGTTACTAGTTTACGATGCAGCCCTCTCCGTATGCCTCCATAAGTGCCTGCACCCTGACCGCAATAATATTGATCACTAAAAGAGGTCAAGATAAAGGCTTTTTATTGTCATTTCAACCATATACAGTAGAGTTGTACAGTACACAGTTACAATGAAACAACATTTCTCCAGGACCATGCTGCTACATTAAACATCACAGGACTACAAATTTCCAAATACAACATCAAGTGCAAAAGTGAAGCAAGTGCAAATGTTGCAGACAATAAACTACACACAACATAAAGTGCAGACAACAAAGAGAGTGCAACAATGACTACAACAACAGTATACTGCCATCCAATACCTGTTAATGTTGATTTGTGGAAAGTTGAGTGTGCATATTGAGATAGTGTGTATAAAAAGGAATAAATGTAAACATTGTGTGTGTGAGAAGCATGATAAACATTGTAAAAGTGAGAGTGCATTATTATTCATTGTGCAAAGACTGCAGTGGGAGTGGTGTGATCAACAGTCCATGTGTTAACAGTCCAGTCCTTCAGAGTTGAGAAGTCTGATGGCATGTGGAAAGAAGCTGTTACAGAGTCTGGTGGTGAAGGCCCGGATGCTTCGGTACCTTTTTCTAGATAACAGGATGGTGAAAAGATTGTATGAGGGGTCTGTGGGGTCATCCACAATGCTGGTAGCTTTCTGGATGCAGCATGTGGTGTAAATGTCCTTGATGGAGGGAAGAGAAACTTCGATGATCTTCTCTGCTGTCCTCACTGTCCGCTGTAGGGTCTTGCGATCCGAGATGCTGCCATTCCCAAACCAGACTGTGATGCAGCTGCTCAGAATGCTCTCAATAGTCCATCTGTAGAATATTGTGAGGATGGGTGATGGGTTTTCCTCACCATCTGTAGGAAGTAGAGACGCCGCTGGGCTTTCTTGGCTATGGAGCTGATGTTAAGGGACCAGGTGAGGTTCTCTGCCAGAAGAACACAGAGGAATTTGGTGCACTTGATGTTCTCCACAAGTGAGCCATTGATGTAAAGTAGAGAGTGGTCACTCTGTGTTTTTCTGAAGTTAAAACCATTTATTTTGTTTTGTCCACATTCAGAAACAGATTGTTGACTCTGCATCACTCTGATAGCCATTGTATCTCCTCTCTGTATGCTGACTCATCATTCTTACTGATGAGACCCACCACAGTTGTGTCCTCAGCAAACTTGATGATGTGATTTCAACTGTGAATTGCTGCACAGTCATGAGTCAGCAGTGTTGGGAAGGTTACTTTTAAAATGTAATCTGTTACAGATTACTGATTACATCCCTCAAAA
>JAPEIY010000025.1:61941952-61953200 GCA_026122135.1 Cathorops aguadulce | reverse complement strand
CCGATCTCCATCCCTGGACCACCAGGAATGGCTGAAGTGCCCTTGAGCCATCCCTGGACCACCAGGAATGGCTGAAGTGCCCTTGAGCAAGGCACATCAGCCATTCCTGGTGGTCCAGGGAATGGAACCAGCAACCTTTTGGTCCCAAAGCTGCTTCTCTAAACATTGCGTCATGGCTTTCAACTGTCTTGTGGGATCATGTTATCTGCCACATGCACAAAGGCATGTTAAGAAAAAGGGAAATAAGTGATATGGCATGAAGTTGTCTATAGAAATTGTCACCATCACTTTGTGACTTTGTTGAAGGTCCCTGCATGTACCTGCATGGACATAAGAGGATTTCAAAGTGATTAGAAGAGTTGAAACAGAATAGAAAACATCCAAATTCTCATAAAGGCTGTTGAATGTCAACAAATATTAAGCAAGAGAAAAGGTGCAACCCTGGTATGTATAATTGCATTTAGCTTAATGTATAATGCATTCTGGGAACTAAAATAATCTAGAGTTAGGTAACTTTTTTCTTTCTTGGTCTCTTATATGGTACTATCCATGTCTCTCTCTATGGTCACTGATTTCCTAAGCAAATCAGCTTGAGGTAGTAGCCATTGATTTTACAACTGACCATAATTCAGTGCTGATATTGGAGTTGTAAGTTTTTATATGTAATTGTTTTGAACACTGGAGTTTGACAAACATTGACTAATTCAGAAGTTTAAATGTATTAAAAAATTAATTCATTCAATCAATCTTTTTTATGTTAATGATGTTTGTCCTACAAACTACACCCCATATTATGGGAAATTGTTGAAAAAAAACATTATAAAATAGGAATTTTATCATTATTATTGCTTATTCTTAAGTGTAGGAGAAAATAAAATACAAAATGCATTATTAAGTCAGTGAAAGTACAGAACAGTTCTTCATGTTGTAATTTCCAGTGAGTTATGTTATGGTTATCTAGTCATATACTTTATATCAGGCCATATTAATTAATAATATTTGGACTGGTACTTAATTGGCATTTTTCCACATCATTTGCTTTTTGGTGTTCTTCTCTGGCTTCAGTATAATAATATAGCATTTTGGAAGAAAAATACAGAATAACAAACTAAAGCTTGATGCCAAAATGGCAAATATTTCAACAGCTACAGTAAATTTCCCAGGTGAACTGACATAAGCTGGAATAAAAGTGATCCAAACAGCGCAGAATATGAGCATGCTGAATGTGATGAATTTGGCTTCATTAAAATTATCCGGCAACTTCCGAGCCAGAAATGCCAAAACAAAACATAAAAGAGCCAACAATCCTATATAACCCAGCACAGCCCAGAATCCTATGGTTGAGCCCAAATGACATTCCAGAATTATCTTTTCTTTGTAGTGATTGAGGTTTTTGAAGGGGAAAGGTGGAGATATTGTTAACCAAAGGACACAAATTAGAACCTGTATGAGCGTGAAAGCAAATACACTAAGTCTCTGTTGTGGAGGTCCAAACCATTTCATGACATTACTTCCTGGAAGTGTAGCTCTGAAGGCCATTAACACCACAATTGTTTTCCCCAGTACACAAGAGATGCAGAGGACGAAGGTGATCCCAAATGCTGTATGGCGCAGCATACAGGACCACTCAGAGGGCTGTCCAATGAAGGTAAGTGAACAAAGAAAACAGAGAGCCAGTGCAAAGAGTAACAGGAAGCTCAGTTCAGAGTTGTTGGCTTTGACGATTGGAGTGTTTTTATATTTAAGAAATATGACTGCTATTACCATTGTCATAAATGTACCAACAACAGAAATAACTGTGAGCAATATTCCCATAGTTTCCTCATATGAAAGATATTCTATTGCTTTCTTTACACATTCATCCTTTTTTGGATTTGGCCAGTAATCTTGTTCACATTGTTTACATTCAATCGAATCTGTAATAGAGAAATAAAACAAGAGTAACGCAAAGAAAAGTTAGATATTTTTGGGAAATAATAAGTAGAATACAATGTATGTGATACATTAATAAAGCTGATTTGCTGCCTTAAGATGAATCTCTAGTTAACACTCACCATCTCTTGAAACCCACTGACATTAAATAGTGTAGGCTTACTGTAGGATAACTACTATACACTGCCATTCAAATCAGTGTTTCACACACCTGTTATTATTTATTTAACACTATTTTCAGCAAAATTTTTAGTGTTTTGGAAAGAACAATACATTTAGAAGTACATGTATAAACTATACATATACATATTAGCAATTTGACAACAGCTTATCAAATACATGACATACTAAATATTAGTTGTATCATATATCTCAAGGATCTGAAATGGATAAAGTTCCATAGCTCAAGCATCCTACTAAAATAATTTTTTTGTATGTATGCACAAAAATATTTATTAATTTTGTATTACAACCTTAATTAGGTGTAACCTATTAGGTGTCTGCTGCAAACTCATAAACAGTAATTGTCTGTAAATTGAACTGTAATTGTCACAACATCTTCATGTTTTTTGTACCTGTCATATTAGTAATTTCTCCTGCAGCACATGGTATACAGTCAAAGCAGCAGATAGGCTTTCCTTTTTGCACAGCTTTCCTGGTTCCTGGTGGGCAGCTCTCACTGCATACTGATTTTGGTACCTAGGACAAAGGGAAATATTTATTTATTCATCTATTTAAAAATTAATGTAGTATATTTTTTTAAAGAATGATAAAGATTTTCACAGTTTCCCTGATACTCACTTGATCTGTATTTTTTGCCCAAACAATAGAGGTCATGTTTACAGATAAACGACTTTGACCAGGAAAAGAAGAGTCATAAAATCCAACAGTAACAAATTTATGTAGGCGTTCTTTATTTGTTTGCCAGTTTATTATTTCATATTTTCCTGCAGGGTCACCATTTTTATCAAAATAAACATTTTCACCGTCTTTAGTTTTGAAATGTACCTTTTTGATGTGTTCCAGAAACTAAAAATAACAAGAATTAAAAAAAAAAAGTTAATGCGTTAATAAAAATTATATATTAAAAATTCTCGATAGTAAAGAGTATTACACTCTCTTTAAAGTGCATTCTGACTTGTTCTTTCAATACAGCATGTGTGTGTGTGCCAAAGCTAGCCTCAATGCAAAAACAGTGCCACAGCACCACTTTTAACTCACAGTCAGAGGATCAGCTTGCTTCTTTGTAGGACAAGTTTGTTTGCAACCAAGAAGGTCATGTAAGGTATGGCCAATGGCATAAACTCCTTTATACACATTACTGATAATGGGTATCATGGACATATCAGTGAAGGTGTTTTCAAGTTCAGACAGATTTTCTTCTCCTGTGCATACTGGTAACCCCCCTGAATCATTCTGCACTGTGTATTTACAATTAAACAGAGCTTCCCAAAATTTAGCAAAAATGGCACTGCCTACAGATTTCAGTGGTTTTATATCTAGAATGAAGTCCTCTAGACCTGTTACTGTTGTTTTGGAAATAGCAAGTCCGATGGCTCCTTGCAGTATATTTTGCTTATCCAGTGTGGCCACTACTGGATCAGCAATCCAACCCTCAGTTCCTACCCACTGGTATCCAGTGACATTGTGTTCAGTAAATACATGCACCAAAATTTCCCAATCCCAGTGAGCAAGAAATCCCACTATTACTCGAGAAGTGGAGCTTTTGATTTGCTCTACAATTCTCAGCACTCTTTCTTGTGAGTAGGTTCTAAAAAATGGAAGAGAATATTCTAAGCATATGCCCAGTTGCTCTGCAACTTTAGTAAATGTAGCCATCCCAGTGTTACCATAATCATCATCTCGTCTTATTGCTCCCACCCAGGTCCAGCCAAAGTGCTTGACCATCTCTGCCAGGGCCCTGGATTGGTGGTAATCACTGGGAACTGTGCGCAGAAATGAGGGATATTTCTTTTTGTCACTGAGACACTCACAGGTGGAATAGTGACTGATCTAAAATTACATGAAAACAAGCCACTCAGACATTAGATTCACTAGTTTTGCACCAAATCATACAATGCACCAAAAGTGAGCTGTAAAAATGCCTTATCAGCTGTAACATTTCTCTAACTTTTAAAGTTATATAATATTCATATTATTAATAAAATGGCATAAATTCTTACTATGGGCATGTTGAAAGGTCCAATACTCTTCGCTATAGCTGTGGACACTGATGAGTATGTCTCACCTATTATGGCTTGCACCTGGGCTGGCTTTGTGCAGACCTGATGTGCAACTGAGTTCTCATTTCCATTAATAAGTGTCATTGCCATTTTAACTCCCATTGCTGAAGAACTACAAGTGTCAAAGATCTTGTAGCCTAGTGAGACTCCAGGAAGTAAAGAAGAACTGTTGTTAATCTCTTCTATTGCAAAGATCAAGGACTGTGTGTATTGAAAGGCTCTAAAATCCAAGCTGATTAAAGAAAAGGGGAAAAAAGGCAGAGGCAAATCCATCATTTAAGAGTAAAATAACAGTTTTATCAGACTTTATCATAGTAAATATTGATTAAATGTAATTAATTATCCTTTATCCAGAATGCTTACCTTGTACATTTTATTGGAGGTGGCATGACTGAATAGGATAAATCTGTGAACTCCCAACTACTATAGAATGGAAAAATTCCTCCAACTATTATATCGCCATTCTTCCAAAATTGTGGGTATGCAAGCTCTCCTTGCAGGCTACAAGTTGTCTCATTAGCTCTGGAAAAATTGATGATGGCTATTACCATGTGCAAGACAGTAAATACTGACTCCATGTAGATATACTATGCAAGAGGACAGATGATGAAGAAGAGCATATGTGTGTGGTCTAATCTGTTAGTTGGACAGGAAGGGTTTAATGGTATTTATGCAAATGGAAATTCAAATCCTCTATGGTACAGTTACACACATGAGCCACAATCAAATGAGGTGTGATGTTTTCTGAAAAACATTCCCCCTGAACAACTTACATACTTATGATGGATATTGTGTTTTGCCATTATCATATTATTATGCAGTTCAAAGAAAACAAAAACATTGTCGTTGTGTTCGCAGTGATTTTCGGTCATTCCATGAGCTTTCCAAATTTTGCAGTCTAAGCACATGCATTTGTTTTTGGAAATTGGGATTCTACATTCAGTGGCTAATTCAGAAGTTGACTTTAACATACATTGGCTCATTTAGAGCATTTTAAAAATTCATTCATCCATCCATTCAATCAATTTTTTTATGTTAATGGTGCTTGTGCTATACACTCCACTCCACAGTATGAGCATTTGTTGGAAAAAGATAATCTCATCTCATGCCGCTTTATTCCATTCTACAGGGTCGCAGGCAAGCTGGAGTCTATCCCAGCTGACTATGGACGAAAGGCGGGGTACACCCTGGACAAGTCGCCAGGTCATCACAGGGCTGACACAAAGACAAACAACCATTTACACTCACATTCACACCTACGGTCAATTTAGAGCCACAAATTAGTCTAACCTGCATGTTTTTGGATTGTGGAGGGAAACCGGAGCACCCGGAGGAAACCCACGCAGACACGGGGAGAACATGCAAACTCCACACAGAAAGGCCCTTGCCGGCCACTGGGCTCAAACCCAGAACCTTCTTGCTATGAGGTGACCGTGCTAACCACTACACCACTGTGCTGCCCAGGATACAGGAAAGCTTAGCTTAAAGGCTAATGGGCCTAGCAAGCAATGAAAGCAGGGCATGAAAATACACGATTGACTTTACTGCTTTGGTGGTTTTGATTAAAGCAGGGGATCTGATCTCTTGGCCTGGGGACCATTTGACCTGCAGCAACTAATTATTAAGCCCTTAAGCAACAAGAAGCATGTTCCCACATGGCAGAGAGTCCCTAGGACTGGAGTTGAGAACCCCTGGTTTAAACCTATAAAAAGTCCAAGTCTAAAGTCCTTCCTGCACCATGTCCTGGTCTTCCCAGGCAGTCTCCCATCCCAGTACTAACCAGGCCATTAAGGCACACTGGGTGGTGTTGATCTCCATAGCCCCTAGGGTTACAGTGGGGTGCTGGTCCTCTGGAAACCGTGAGAGTTTGACTCCCCATTCACATTTGTATTGCAGCATGCCTTGCCAGATGGCAGTAGGTACCATTTTTATGATGGCCTTTGGTATGACCCGACCACAAGTAGTACTCGCAATCTCCCAATCAAGAGGCGGACACACTAACCACTAGGCCAACTCGCAGTGGTTTAAACCTATAGCATATTATTAATTAGGGACTACCCAAATGAATCACGTGAGTTGGCCTAGTGGTTAGTGTGTCCGCCTCTTGACTGGTAGATCATGGGTTCTATTCGCAGTCAGGTCATACCAAAGACCATCATAAAAATGTTACCTACTGCCATCTGGCAAGGCATGCCACAATATAGATGAAAGTGAGGAGTCAAACTCTCATGGTTACCAGAAGATTGGCCCCCACTCTAACCATAGCTATATAATAGGCGAGAGGCCGAGGGCAAGAGAAATGGAGATGGGCGCTGCCAAATTTGCCTTAAGAGCCTGGGAAGACCAGGTCCTGGCACAGGATGGACTTTGACCCAAATGGAGGGGAAAAAATCAGTTGATCCTTAACTAATTGTAAAGTTAGTGTATAGAGATTTGTGGAACCACCTACTGGCACAGTGGTTTCTATGTTGACTTTTCTGGCCACTTGTATCTTCCCATTGATGTAGATGGGAACAACTTCGTCCAAGAGCTGCTCCTCAACATATGCGTCATCCACAAAACAGGTGATGCGTTTTGGTCTCACCAACAACTTCAGTTGGTGCCAGTCTGTGTCAAAGAGCCTCTTCAGTGGATAAAATACAACAGTGAGTTGAGTTACAGACCAGGTCACATAAAACAAGTGCTCGGATGTTTTTATGAAATCTAATAGACCTTAATGCCTCGGTCATTAAATATGACAGTCTGCTCTTTCTTCATTGTGCTGGAACTGGTAAAGATGACCGACTTGTCCAGGCCATTCAAGGTCACTGCGACTTGCCTGACACCTTCTTCAGACAATACCCTCCAGAGATCAAACTTCATGCGGTGGACTGGGTTCTTCACCCGCAGAGTGGCCACGAACACATACGAAGGAGGCAGACCTTCTGGAAAGATCTCTCTGTGAAATAATCAGATGCATCAAATATGAAGGCCAACATCAATCTTGAGTCAATATGGCTCAGTAGGTTAATCTGCTTTAACCATACGTAGACACTTCTACAAGTCAAGCATGCTGGCAAGCAAGTATACCTGGTGCTATGAGTAAGGTTCAAGCGAGGGGTCAGGAAGTAAGCACTTTCTGATATGAGAGATCCCTGGACCTTTTTTGCTATTAATTCAATCCCCATCATGCTTATCAGGTCAAAGCCCTTCTGTTCATTGACAGTACCTGGGATCCTCACAGGACACACCGACTCTGGGAATGAAACAAATGAAATTAGTTTCTTCACAGTTCTCTGGCAGCTTGGAAGAAGAAGGATGTTCTTTGCATATCTCAGCAAGTTGATGTCAGAGCACAGGGTCAGCCAAGATAGGGCTCCCCCGGAGCAGCTAGGGTTTAAGGGTCCAACAGTTGCAACTTTGCAACACTGGGATTTGAACTCCTGACATTCTGCAAAGTAACTCAGAACCTTAACTCAGCCTTTCTCAACTGGGGTGCTGTCTAAAAATTATATATTCTAACACTGAAATAAATAAAATGAATTAAAATTCCAAAAAACGATAGTTACACTAATGCAGATCATCACTGCCTCATGCATCATCAAAATTTGTCTCACGGCCCCCTTTCCCATGTCACGTCGTCACTGCCGGGGTCAGCGTATGGTCAGCATGACTGCGTATATTTTATATGAGGGCGCCTTGAGAATGTGCATCCTTCTGAAGGGTGCCGTGACTGAAAAAAGGTTGAGAAACGCTGGATTAGCAGACTAATGACGTGGACAGAGATGTATGCATTTATTCTCGCTATATCAAATTTAAAAACCAAACACATTGTCTGTGGCACTAGTCAGACAAAATGACTGAGAATTGCTTCATTTATAACCATAAACTAATAACTAATGGCTAACTGTGAAAAGGTAACCTGGTGCCATTAATACATTTTAATTGAATACCCTGTAAAAGACTAAAACACATTAAATGGCCCGTACAAGGAATGAAAAATACTGCAACCGAATAGACATGTCTGTAAATGCAAAAATGGGAGTCAGACACAAAGAGATGAGAGAGAAGAAAAGGGTAGGGGGAGAACAATAGACTTCATCTTAACTCTGACAGCAGCCTCAGGGATGAGGCCTTATAAAAACGGGTCACATACGTCACCGTACAGAGCAACGTGAGCTAATCCTCTCTGCTCCAATCACAGCAAGAGTACAGCTGATGGCTTTTGACAAAGGACCAAGTTTGTGTGTTAACAGAGCCCTGTTTCAGCATGATATGAGATTACCCAGACTGCATCAGGAAATTCCTCTCCTGTATAAGGCGGAATGGAGGAAAGAGGAGGCGGGATATTGTGTCTGTGCGCGATGCTACATTAACTCGCACACTTCACACGGCATTGATCCACTAATGGCTCCTGTCCTGCAGTCAGCTTATAATCGAGGCTCTGTTAAAATGCTCCTGACTGGCTGATCACATGATGCTGATAAACAATCAGGTTTTTTTCTACAGAACGAAACAAGTCTTACAGCGTTCTTACTGACAAGAAGAAAGAAAAAAATAAATAAGGCCATGATAGTCCAATACATCTATATTATTTTCGTCAGTTCTTTATCTGCGGTTCTACAAATCTTAACCCATCATTACAGTATATAAGGGCTGATACTACCGTACTGATATAATGTTACATTCGACTGAAAGAATAGCAAACAGACAACTGAAGATCAAAAAGGAGGGCACTGTCATCTAGGAACAATCATCCGTCTCTGTGTAAGCAGATCTCTTTGGCATGCAGGATAAATGGCCACGCTAATCTTCGGCTGCATTCATTTTTACTGATTATACCCCAGAACTAGGGGTGGGCGAGCCGGGAAAAATATATCATATCACCATTTTTTCAGTGGTTTACGAGCCATATCTCGTCACAATCTGTTTTCATGTCGATTAAGACTATTTTGCAAGTTACTGAACCAACCAAACTAATTTCCCTGCTGAGAGAAATGTTTCTCTACAAGGAAACAGAACCTCAAAGATGAAGAATAACAGAGACCACTTAGGCCAAAGTACTTCTTCAAATACATTTTTAATAAAGTGTTCTTACCAACAAACACTCATTTCTAAAATGAAAAAAAAAAGCATGGATAATGATTTTTATTTATTTATTTTTATGTTGGGGGGGATGTCATCTCTTCTAATGTCTTCAGATTTTATGTTCAAATACCGAATGCATCCGCCAAGATGGTTTTACATTTCTATTTATCATTTTTAAATTAAGCGACAGGGCAGCATGGTGGCGTAGTGGTTAGCTACACCACTCGCCTCACAGCAAGGAGGTTCTGGGTTTGAACCCAGCGGCCGACGAGGGCCTTTCTGTGTGGAGTTTGCATGTTCTCGCCGCGTCTGCATGGGTTTCGTCCCACAGTCCAAAGACATGCAGATTAGGTTAATCGGTGGCTCTAAATTGACCGCAAGTGTGAATGGTTGTTTGTGTCTCCCTGCGTGTGTCAGCCCTGTGATGAGCTGGCGACTTCTCCAGGGTGTACCCTGCCTCTCGCCCATGGTCAGCTGAGATGGGCTCCAGCTTGCCCCCCCCCCAAAAAAAAGTTTCAGGTATCATGAAATACTAAAATAGGGTCGGTTGGTAAGAAAAAGTTTTTTTTTTTCTTAATTTTTTATTTTGTTCAAAAAAAATTAACACAAACATCTCACAAAATAGTATTTTGGCACAGAATCCTTCATACCACACATCATAAAATGAAAGTGTTTTAAAATCTTTAAACGAATTAAAAAATATATATCCTGAGAGTTCGAGTTATGATCATTGTTGCCAGATACTGCTGACGTTTTCCATCCCAAAATATGTTCAAAACCCACCAAAATACACTTAAAACCGCCCAATCTGGCAACACTGGTTATGATGTTCTGCACGAGATGGTTGCGCCCATGTTTATGTAGGGGGCTGATAGAAGTGGTGAAATATTTTACTTTTTATCGTTTCTTTCACAACTTGAATGCATTGAAACAAAGAATTATGACTAATGCTGCTTACACTAAAATATCAAGGGAAATTTGTAATAACTTTACGGTCGGCAATTTCGACACGGAAATCCTCGATCGGTCGGGTTACCGGAAACACACATTTTTAATTTGGCCTAAGCAATTACAGATTAAACAAAAATTAATCGACTTGTGTTTCACAGTTTTGCAAGTATTCTGTGTAGTTGAAGAACGGCGACGTCAGAAAAACACTCACGAGTCGGTGCGTCATACCAAGGATCAACTAATTAGAAGTCGCTTAAAGTAGTCATGCTACTGGGTTGCTAACCAAACCAAGCTTGACAAAGTTTGTCAGTTTTGTATGACAAAGTTGTATGACCTACTGCAGCTTTAATTACTTCACAGCTAAGAAGCTGCCTTATAAACACATCAGTTTGGTATAAATTCATGCAAAGCTACCCTTCATTAGAAATCGATAAATATCGGTATGACAATTTGATTCATTATAAATTCTTAAATAAACACAAAGCTTGGGCCTTAAATAAAAAATAAAAAAATTCCACACTGTTGCTTTTCATGTGCACCTTGAATTGGCTTCTATACAGTCATTGAAACCCGACCGCCTCTCCTGAATGACCTTTTCAGTCGACCTCTGTTGACACAATGCAAACAGTCTCCTTTATTTTTCAGCTCTCTCTGCAAATGTAACTAGAGAGGCCTGTGCCTGCCAGCCTAGCCGACTGTTTGTACTGGAAACTAGAGCTGCTATTTCAGCCAAGTGAGAAAAACACGAGAGGACCGTGCCTCCAGGAGGCGCAAGAGAGCAAGAGACACCTGTTGCCTGAACTGAAACACCTTCACAATGTCCGAATGGACAAACAGCGAATCATGTTTTTACCAACATCACTAACAGATGGAACTAAAGACCATAATGTGCTTTCAGTTTTTATAATCAAGTCATTTTGATGCCCAAGGCAGAAACCGCCCATATGGAAAAGATGTAGATAAATCTTATAAAATTTATATATCCTTTGTCTGAAACTTGTATGTAAAGCATACAACAGTGAAACCAGATATAAGATCCTTAGTAAATTTGAACA
>JAPEIY010000025.1:61745718-61756914 GCA_026122135.1 Cathorops aguadulce | reverse complement strand
GTTGTACCACATATAATCGGTCAGTAAGCACAAGAAGTAATCATACATAAGGCGCGCTGGATTATAAGGCGCACTGTTGATTTTTGAGAAAATTTACGGATTTTAAGTGCGCCTTATAGTCCAGAAAATACGGTATATTAAATGTACCCGTGATGCTTGCTTTTTTACATTTGAAACCTTTATTAAATAGAATAGCCGAGCCACCATCTCTTAGAATATTTGAATTCTTCCATCTACGGGGCAAACAGAAACTGAACAATACGGGGGGGGGAAAAGGAAAGTGAATGGTGTGCACGTAAGCAGAGCGAACCCTCATCTCTGTTTTGTTAAATTGATTCTTGCATGTCAATTCCAATGCTGACCTTAACACGCTTGCCATTCAAATTTACACATGTTCTTTCCAGAAATATTCGATTTGTCCATGGTTTCCACGGTAACGGCCCCTATTCAAGGCGGTCTCGTTATGTAGAAACGCTCGTGTTTGTGGCCTCCCTGCTGCTCCTCTTCCTCTGGGCCCTGCGAGCTCTTCTCCGCTTCCGCACGGCAAGCGCTCGTATTAAGCGGCTCATCTGCCAGCTGAGGTGCCTGCCTTTGTCTAGACGGCCCAATTGAATGATATTTCAATTTCATTTGTTTGCCTGTCTGACTGCTACACTACTGACAAATTGAGTGGTTTTGGCCCGAGTGGAATGATGTGCTCAGCTCTCTCGCCGCTGAGGTGGCGTGCTCAGTGCGGCCCGCTGCGGATCAGTGGGGCGGGCAGGATGTTTGAACAGGATGCTGCAGGTTTTAATGTAAACTCGGTGATGAGCTGAAGCTTTTTAATAAACACACAAGACTCTTTGGCTGTGTCGAAGGAACAGCTGGTCTCGCTGCGTAGACTTTGTTTACACTACCCAGGAGTTCAACATCTGGACTGTGCAATCGGAGTCATTTTGCTTTCATGTGCTGAAACAAAGAATGCACAAACGATACTCGCAAAGTCACCTTTGGCATTAGGTGCGATACATGAACATGGTCAGGAAAAAAGGTTCTATTAACAGGGTTCTCCAGGAAATCTGAAGTAGCCGGCTTAAAAAAAGTACTATGGCGTTCTGGTGGCGCACCAATGCTAGGGGGCAGGCCTCGAATTTAACGGTGTCCTGATGGCCACTGGCCACTAAAATTTAAGCCGGGACAACTAAAAAATCACTTTGGGACATTTTTGGGACAGTAGAAAAATAATCAACATCAGGATGTCAGCCCTTCATACATTTATCAGGCGCGCGACCCAGCTTTCAGCTCCCGAAAAGCCCCTGAATTTGATCTGTGCTCTGCAATTACAGCGCACGTGGGAGCCAGAGACGTGCTGATTCGTGACCCCGCCCATTGGCTTTGATCTGTATTCAGCACTATTACTGTACAACGAATCACTTTCCCGCCAGTTCGCCGACATTCTATCCATGTAAACAACATTCAACCAATCACAGCTTCCAGCCAATCAAGGCATCCGCCAAATATGGCAAACTGCAACTGTTTAATGTTCGGATATTTCCGGAATACGTTCGGTAAACTCCCAAGCATGAATCATCCCGAATCACGCTTTCTGGACGATCTTCGTAAAGAATTGTGAGCTCGGTGATGTTCGGGAGATCAGCTGACAATGCCAAATATGGTAAACTGGCAAAGCTCGAGAATGTATGGTGTAGTTCGAGCTACCTCCTGAGTTTTGGTAAACTTCGCCAAGTTTCCCGCGAAATGACGAGTGGAATTGCCGACAAGTTGAAATATATTGTATTAATAGTACTGTAGAGTCCACATAGATTACAGGGACCACTTGCTGTATCAACTCTTAGACTTGTGTCTAAGAATAAACCGGGCAAGACAAGTTTGAATTTGAGTTGATTTTGAGTTTATTTCAATTGACAATTAGCTTACACAGCAATATTGTACTCTGCCTCAGCTTTATTGTTGTTGTAATACATACTTCCTGAAAACCAGGTTGGGACAGTCCATCCTCAAACAGTTGTAATTTATTTTTAGGACAGTTCTGGGACAATAGGGGAAAAAAGTAAATTTTGAGGCCTGGTTCCAGATTCCTCCCACAGTCCAGAGACATGGAACTAAATTGCCTGTAGGCATGAATATTAGTGTGAATGGTTGTTTGTCACGACATTAGCCATACAATGGGTTGGTGACCTGCCCAGGGTTTACCCCGCCTTTCACCCTGTGTCAGCTGGGATTGGCTCCAGCTTCCCCTGTGACTTTAACAGATAAGTGCTATTGCTGGGTTGTATCTGACGTCACATCTGCCTCATTAGATATGCAAGACCTGAAGTGGTGGTCAGCTAAGGTCACTATTCATAAAGCGTTACTACAGCTGGGGTGTCTTGCTTGTCATTAAAATGCCCTACGTTCGTGGGGTGTGTTTTTTGATTTATTTATTTTGGGGGGGGGGGGCTGCTCAAATCAAACAAACCATGAAACCAATACATTTCTTCCAGGTTCCCCATGAACTGAAAGGGTGAAAGAGCAAAGATTTTACTGAGAGAGGTGGCTCTTGAACCTTTGTCTGCGACCAAATGGAGCGGAGTTGAAGAACGCTCGAGTTTGCAGTGATCGCTTTGTGAAAGGTTTGTAAATTCATGATTTATTTTGCTTGGCTTCGCAAATGACTTTCCTCACCATTTTCTGTTCTTTCGTGATGTTTTGAAGTTTAGGAGATGCTTAAGCCTTCATGTTTTTGCTTACTGTTTGATCGTGGTCCCCATATTGTAAAATAATGTATATAATGCGTGCAATACCCAGGTCTTTAAATGGACCTTTGTGAATGATTTATTCAAAGAGAAGAGTAGGGAGGATTGAGAATTGAGCGGCTGTAGTTTCTCACTTGATGCTAAAACTTGTAGCGTCTGAGCTAGCAACCTTTTTGAAGACGCATACAAAAGCCCAAAAATTCCTACTTACCTGGGCATAAACGATACAGGATTTGTCTTGTAGTGTCTTGATCCCCAGATGTTTAAGCCAGCCACATATTTAAAAAAAAATGAATGAATAAATTGTATGCCTCCATGCTGTTCCAGGTTTTCATCTGTTTGTCTGTGTAGAATGATGTCTGCAGCACCAGGTAGTTTGAGATGTTGGGGAACTTGATGGATGGATAATTTTCCAACTCCTAGGAAAGATCCTTCTTTGATAATGTGTAAGGATCTATCCCATTGCAAAGAACAACTTTCTGAAGGTATCTTGACCGTGCATTGGCCTCTCAACTGCAAAAGTAGTCTGAGACTGTTTCATTAGCTCTTTGCATAACAGTGGCCAAATTGGTTTGTCTGACCACCTGTTCATTCACCAGAAGTAAACTCTCAAGCAAAAGTCATGTGACTGAATGCAACCTATTGGTTGTGATGGTTACGTAAAGTACAACAGACACAGCAGCTGCTCTTTTTTTTTTGACATGGATGTCACCATTTAGATGTTGACTGCAGATGTAACGCATCCTCCAAGTGGACTCCAAGCAGACCATGTGTCTAATAACTGTGTCCGTCATGTCGGCAGTGGTGCGTGTGCACTTCCACAAGGGAGTATAACTAGGGCTTAACAGAGCATCAGAAGTCTTCTGCAGAGGTTAGAAATCCTGGGGAAAACCTGCAGGAAGGACGATTTCAGAAATGCTCCATCAGTCAGGCCTTTATGCTGGAGTGGTTAGACAGAAGCCTAGTAAACGGCTAGTAAAAGCCATATAGTAGGCATTTAAGTGTTTTCCCCACAGTGTTGTATGAGATTATGGTGGGTGGACCTTGCTTAGAGCCTCTGGAGGGGGTACAGGGGCATGAGCCTCCAGAATAAAATTTTGTATATTTTTAAAGGTAAATGCATCAGTCTAATGCATTTTGAAAGTAACATTAAGAGGTTAGATCGAGGAAGAACTTTTGTTCTCGAAACAATTTTGTGCTTTAGTAATTTTACTCATAAAACACTGGTTGTATAAGTATGAATGGTGAGGAAGCAGCAAAAAAGTCACACACACCCCAAAAGTTCACAAATAATCACAATTTTATTTATTTTTTAGAAGCTATAAAATACTAAAGAGAATATGCAGAATAATGACATTTTAGCCTAAAATAGACCTATTTCGAACTTCAGCTTGATTTGTTAATATTACAATGCTGCATGAAGAGCCAACTTGCTCCTCAGTGGCTGAAGATAGTTATGTTGTCCGAGCATATGCATGATATTATCTTGTATGTGTCAACCACAGCAAACATACCAAAAAATCACATCTCAGAACTCATTGAAATGTCACATTAGCTCTGGTTAGAGTATGCACTTGTATTTTGCAGGACAAAAATACACTACTGGATGTGTTAGCAGCATTGATGTCAACTTTTCCAACTCAGAAATGAGAGAAAACTCAGCACATTCAACAGCACGCTGTTGGGTGGCATGCTGGTGTAGCGGCTAGCACGGTCACCTCACAACAAGAAGGTTCTGGGTTCAAGCCAAGCCGCTGGCTGTGGAGTTCTGTCTGGAGCCTCAGCGACCCAAGGACGGCCCTCAGGTGTTGCAGATGCCGCGGCCAGTCATTACTATAGATTATGATGTCGTCTAAGTATGCGGCCGCATAGGTGGCGTGGGGGCGGAGGACCCTGTCCATAAGCCGCTGGAACATATCGGGTGCCCCAAACAGCCCAAAAGGAAGCGTGACAAATTGGTGTAAGCCAAACTGTGTGGAAAAGGCCATTTTTTCTCAGGATAATGGAATCAAGGGGATCTGCCAATAACCCTTTGTCAAATCCAGTGTCAAATAAAAGCGAGCATTGCCTAGTCGATCCAGCAACTCGTCAATACGAGGCATTGGGTACGCCATTGAATTTAGACACCGCGTTGACTTTTTTATAGTCCACACAGAACCGGACCGAGCCGTCGTCCTTGGGAACCAAGACCACCGGGCTGCTCCAGTCACTGTGGGACTCCTCGACGATGCCCATTTCGAGCATGGCCTCGAGTTCTTCCGGATCCACCTTTTTGTGTTTGGGTAGCCTGTAAGGGCGGCTGCGCACTACCACCCCCGGGGGCATCTCAATGTGGTGTTCTATGAGGCGGGTGCGGCCGGGCAGGGGCGAGAACACGTCTGAAAATTTGGTCTGCAACTGGGCAACCTCTGTGAGTTGGGTCGGGGAAAGATGGTCTCCACAGGGGACCGGAGAGGTAAGCGATGTCAGTGTTCCTTTTTGAACCTCCGGCCCCAGCTCCACCTTCTCCAGAACCAACGACACCAATGCCACGGGGACCTCCTTGTTCCAGAGTTTGAGTAGATTGAGGTGGTAAATCTGTAGCGCCCCACCCCTGTCCATTCACCTCACCTCATAGTCAACATCCCCGACTCGTTGTGTGACTTCAAAGGGTCCTTGCCACTTGGCGATCAATTTGGAGCTCGATGTGGGCAACAGTATGAGTACTTTATCTCCCGGTATGAACTCCCTAAGGTGTGTACCCCTGTCGTACAGGTGGATTTGCCGTTCTTGGGCCTGCCGCAAGTTCTCCTGGGTTAGGGGTGTGTGTGTGTGTGTGTGTGTGTGTGTGTGTGTGTGTGTGGAGTTTTGTGCACAGGTCCATAACGTATTGAATTTCATTTTTGCTCAGTGAAGGTCCCTCCTCCCAATTTTCCCACAGTACATCTAGGATGCCGCGCGGCTTACGCCCATATAATAATTCGAACAGGGAGAACCCCGTGGAGGCTTCTGGGACCTTTCACACTGTGAATAACAGGGGTTCAAGCCATTTATCCCAATTGTGTGCATCCTCGCGTACAAAATTTTTAATTATATTCTTGAGGGTGCGATTGAACCGTTCGACTAAACCATCCGTTTGTGGGTGATGAACGCTGGTGCGGATCGGCTTAATTCCGAATTACCCATACAGTTCGCGCAGTGTGTGTGACATAAATGAAGTGCCTTGATCAGTTAGACTCTCTTTGGGGATTCCAACTTGGGAGATTACATGGAAGAGTGCTTCCGCAATACTACGTGCTGAGATATTGCTAAGAGGCACCGCTTCCGGGTATCGCGTTGCATAGTCCACCAGAACTAAAATAAAGCGATACCCTCGTGTTGACCGATCTAATGGCCCGATGAGATCCATCCCAATTCATTCGAAAGGGGTCTCTATTAATGGAAAAGGGCCAAAAGGCACTTTTGGAATGGCCGCTGGATTTACTAACTGGCATTCACAGCATGCTGTGCACCACCTATTGACATTGCTGCGAATCCCTGGCCAATAGAACCGGGCCATTATTCGGGCTAGTGTCTTATCCTGCCCCAAGTGTCCAGCCATCGGATTAAAGTGAGCCACCTGGAATACCAATTCCCAGTGGCTCTTTGGGATTAAAAGCTGCGTGATTTGTTCTTTAGTCTAAGTGTCCTGTGTCACTCTGTATAATCTATCTTTCATCATGGAAAAATAGGGAAAGGATGGGGTGGCATTTGGCTGGAGCGTTTGACCATTGATTACTCTCACTTGGTCAAATGTATGCCTCAGAGTCTCATCCCGTGACTGTTCTAATGGGAAATCCACAAGGGATTCCCCGAGAGAGGGAGGAGGAGCCTGATGCTCCTAACTCTGATGCGGTGATGACGTAGATGGCTCTGTGACAGCTGCCCCCACCAATGCAACTCTGGGACCTCCCCCTGCTGAACTACGGCAGGACCCATTCTTCACTAAATGTGTCATTAATTCCCGAAATCCCGGCCAGTCAGTCCCCAAAATTATCGAATGAGTAAGGCGAGGATTAACCACCGCCTTTACACTAAATTTCTCCCCTCGAAATAGAATGTGGACCAACACTAAAGGGTAGTTTTGAACATCCCAGTGCACACAAAACACCTTCACCAATTGTGCTCTCCCCAATGCCTCGTGTTGCACCAGGCTTTGGTGGATTGAGGTCTGATTACAGCCAGAGTCCACCAAAGCCTGATACATATCCCCTTGGATACTCACCGGTATGCGATACGCTCCGGCCCGATCGAGGGTGGTTCCTGGCACATCGGGGATCCAGACCACTGTGCCCACCTCCATTGCTGTGCACTGATTCTGGAGGTACCCTGGCTCCCTGCAGCGCCAGCAAACCGGCCCGGGCTCTCTCTCTCTGCACTGGTACTCTGGGGCTCACTCACCTGGGGGGGGAGAGACAGACACGGAAGTGGAAAACAGGAGGACACTGCGGGTGTGGCAGGCCGGCTGGGGTGGAGCCAGCCCCCACCTCCGCGGTGGGGGAATGGGGCGAGGACGAGACACAGAAGGGGAGGGGGGGAGAGAGAGAGATAAGAGAGGAGAAAAGGAGACATGTCATCCTGCCATTGGAACAGCTGCCAAATGATCCTCCGCCAGCTCGATGGCCTGATCCAGTGATGCTGAGCGATGGCACTGGACCCACTCCACTGTCCCTTCGGGTAGTCAGGCGATGAACTGCTCCAGTGCCACCAGATCGATAACTCCCTCGGCGTTGCAGTTGTCAGCCCTCAGCCACCACCTGCAGGCATCCCAGAGCTGCTGGCCAAATGCAAACGGCCGGCCAACCTCCTCTAGGCACAGAGCGCAGAAGCGCTGTTGATGTTGTTCTGGGGTATGCCCCACATGCTGGAGGACAGCCCGGCGGAGGTCGGCATACACCAGCTGGCTGTCAGCAGGGAGCTGTAGCATGGCCAGCTGCACCTCGCCCGTTAGCAGGGGGAGGAAGCACGCCACGCACTGTTCCACCAGCCAGCCCGAAGCCTCTGCTGCTTGCTCAAAGAGCGTGAGGAAGGCCTCAGGGTTGTCGTGCCGGGCCATCTTTGTTAGGGTGAGGTAGGAAGGGCCCGCGGCAGTGGAGGTGGTGGACCCAGCCAACACGAGGAGGTGCCGGAACACCTGTCAATATTCCTGCTGCGCCAGCACCAGGGCCTTGAACAGTTGCTCCTGCTCCTTCCAGAGGGCGACTAGCACCTGGTGCTGGCTCTGCTGGGCCGTGGCAAGGGTGTGGACCAGTTTGAGGGCGTGGAGGGGAGGACTCCATGGGGCTGTTTTCTCTGTTCTCAGGACTCCGGGTTTCAGCACTACTGTAGAATGTTGGATGGGTGGGCGGAGCACAGAGAGATGGCAGGCCAGAACTTGAGTTCACAGAATACTTTTATTATTTCACTTTTCAGTTATTTGCTTCTCCCAGCTACGCGTGCACCAACACACACACATGCACACAGGTTGTCTGGTTGGGGAGAGTGAGCTCCCATTCTCCTCTCTCTCCCTCCTTATATTGGGCATGGTCATTGGGGAAGACACACAAACACAAATTAATTGACATCAGGTGTAGTGATTCTGCCACTTACCTTCCCTGACTCTGCCCTCTGGTCACAGACTGATGCTTGGCCATGCCCCCGCTACCACAAACCCCAATTCCAAAAACATTGGGACACTGTGTAAAACATAAATAAAAACAGATTGGTGAAGATTTGCAAATCAGGGAAACCCTATATTTCTTTGAAAATAGTACAAAGACAACATATAAAATGTCAAAACTCAGAAACATCTGTAAGATGAAGCCCAGCTAACAGCCCAACAGCTCTGCATTGCCAACCTGCTGAAGTACCCAGACATCAAATGGGCTGTCTTGCAGCAGGTCAACCACATGCTGGAACAGCCTTGTCAGCAATTCCACACAAGCTGTTTGTTGATGGTGGCTGCTGGCAGAGGAGCACAACACCAGTGACTTAGTGGTGCTGGAGTAGGTCCTCGCTTGGCTGCCAGAAGGAATGGCAGAGTGGGTCCAATGCCACTTTCTAGCATTACTGGAAGAGCTGATTCAACTGGCAAAAAAACATGTGGCAGCATCTCCAGGGGTAGGTAAGCCCCCCACCCATTCTCTCTCTCTCTCTCTCTCTCTCTCACATTCTTCCCCTGCTCCTCCTTATCTTCCCCCTGTCCCTGCACCATGGAAACAACTCCCCTGAAACCAGCTCCTCAAACCTGGGTTCCTCCCTGTTCCTCCTTCTCCTTCCATTCCAATGTCTCCACTAACTCTCTCCCTCTTTACACAGATGAAACTGTCCATGCTCAGAAAATAAATCTTGACTGATCAGGGCAACACCCCCCCCACACACACACACACATTGACTGTATGAATTATTAGGGATGAAATAAATTCATACCAGTGTTTACCATGCACAGACAAATGGGCTGGTTGAAAGGTTTAATCAATTGCTTAAAAACATGATTCATAAGTTTGTTAATTATGAAGCTAAAGGCCCCATTTCACTGAGCAATCTTCCTGGAAGACAGAGCTGCGATCTCAGAGCGTGGCTTAGTCACCGCAGGTCGCATGCAGTCGACGGTTGACCGAGGGTTGGTCATGTCTTGGTCTTCCATGGTTGCATGTGATCAAGAAATGGTCTCCCTGAGAAAGAGATCGTAGCTCGGTTTTTTGACTTGTCAAAAAACTGAGCCTCGACCTAAAAGTCGCACAAGGAGCATCGAAAGAGCGAACAAGGTTGAGGAAAGAATGCATTGGTCGAGAGACAATCGAGGCTTGAATGGGGATGAGCGATGCTTAGTCTTCTTGAGCGAGAACTGATTGCGCACATGGTTGCAGTGCTCGGCCCATCCTCGGCACTCACTCGATCCGTGCAATCTAGCTTCACTCATTTGCACTCAAGCCTTGCTCTGCGCAACCTGTCTCAGACCTTCCCTAGACCCGTATGCTCCCTATTCTTCCCATGGGCATGATTCGATTATAAAGAGGATTAAAGTGTGACCTACTTCAACCAATAAAGATTGACCATCACCAGGGGTGAAATGTCATTACTATTATTTTGAGTCATAGTTTGCGCGCACAGCGCACACTGAAAAATACACCTAATTATTTATTATTGTCTACTTACTATATCAAGGACTTCTTATCACTCAGTAGTAGTTCTTATCACTCAGTAGTAATTTTTCTCTGCATTATTTTCCAGTTGTCCTCTCTTCCTTTATCTTATCAAATATATTGTTGTGGTTTTCTGTTGGTGTGTTTTTGAATTCTTTGTATTCCATGGGTGTGCCGGAGCATTGGGAAAATGTGCGCTCTAAGTGCCTGTGTTCAGCGTGCGCACCATGCAGTGCGTGCCTAGTTACTCTTCTCGAGCCAACAAGACAGTAATTTTCCCTTTCGGGCGCTCTCGTTTTCTGTTAGAATCACTTCGCTTCCGGTAAATAATTGTTGTAGTATAATTACATAAATGAATATTCATAAAAATAGAGAAACAAGTCCCATTTTTTTAAAATCTTAATTTAATTTCGTGTCAGTTACATGCAAGTGGCACACAAGAAACACGTGTGCATAGACAAGGATTGTGTGACAAATGTTATATTCACCTATAGGTGAATATTGCTCCTTACAGCATGAAATTTGATTAATGAGCATGCTAGAATTATGATATTCACTTATGTAATTATACTAAAATTATATATTAGATTGTGTTAATTTTAACCTATCATTAGAGCCAAAACTAATCGTGATAAATTATAGTAAACTTAAGCAAATGTTTATCCAATCAGATTTGAACATTTGCTGTAGTATAGGATTTACTTTATATATATATATATATATATATATATATATATAGTATGTGTGTGTGTGTGTTTCCATGTGTATGATTGGAATTTTTTGCAATAAATTAATCAGTGAATTATCTTTTTGCTCAACACTCATGTCTTGTGTCTTTTTTTTTTATTATTACACACTATAAGCATTTCTCGTTGGTTTGACATAATTATGGAGGAGAAAAAATGCACCTTAATCTCAAACCTTGGGTTCAGAAGTAATTCCACCAATTTCTTCTCACAAGCTAATACATTTGAGCCAACAGTCTGAACCTGTTAAATCTATATAATCTGGTGGTGTTTTGATGCCAAATAAATAATAAATAAATAATATGGATAAATACGAGGTGAATCTCAAGGTGCACTTTTGCTGTTTAGAGTTCAGAGTTCATTTTCACAAGGGATTGCAGCTTGCTTATTAGATTCCAAGTGAAACTTACAAACGAATGCACCATGAGTACGAAACTGAATTCAGGATGGTTTGGATAACCAGTTTCCATTTCCTTTCTACAACGTTTCCTCATCGCATCTCATTATCTGTAGCCACTTTATCCTGTTCTACAGGGTCGCAGGCAAGCTGGAGCCTATCCCAGCTGACTACGG
>JAPEIY010000025.1:61591781-61602415 GCA_026122135.1 Cathorops aguadulce | reverse complement strand
TGATGACCTGGTGACTTGTCCAGGGTGTACCCCGCCTTTCGCCCGTAGTCAGCTGGGATAGGCTCCAGCTTGCCCGCAACCCCGCACAGGATAACTGATTGCATAAACATTGATTTGAACCCTTTAAATTAGTTCTGATGCAAGAAGCTGCCATGAGAAGTCACTGATACTGCCTTCTTGACAAATAGGGAACTGATTTCCTTCTGACTGAACCCTTCCGAGCATTTCAACCAAAAATAAATTGGTTTACAACCTGAAAAGTTGGTTTACAGCTGGACCTGAAATATAGCTGGTGTTTCCAGCTTGAACCATGATGAATCAATGGTCATTAGTTTGGAGAGGAAGTAGAGCGCAGCAATATTAAAGGATACATCTTCATAAAAATGGATCTAAAACAAATATCTGCAAGAACAGTAAAAAAGCTTGGAGGTAATCAATGCAATCCGCCATATTGCTTCGACTGTTTACTCCTGTTGTGAATTGTACAACGCCCTCCGTTAATGATCGTCGATTACAGTGGCTCTGATCAATCCTCGATTACATTGGTTCTGATCAAAACTGGTGAAAATGTGGGCTGGTTTGTTTGCTGGCACCAAGGTTCAAAGAATCCTGAATGGAATCGGTTCAAGAACCCATTCCCTGTTGGTCGAAAAGCAGTAATAGTTAACTGAATCAAATCTGTGAAGCACGGTGGTGGTAACATCATATTAGTGATTAGTGGTAGCATCACTCACTACATTTTGGTGAATTTCAAGTGAGAATTGCAGCCATGACTTTTTTTTTTTTTTTAACAAAGGATTTCATGATGGGTCGCACGGTGGTGTTGTGGTTAGAACTGTTGCCTCACAGCAAGAAGGTTCTGGGTTCGAGCCCAGTGGCCAAAAGGGGCCTTTCTGTGTGGAGTTTACATGTTCTCCCCATGTCTGTGGGGGTTTCCTCCGGGTGCTCTGGTTTCCCCCACAGTCTAAGGCATGCAGGTTAGGCTAATTGTTGGCTCTAAATTGGCTGTGGGTGTGAATGTGAGTGCGAATGGTTGTTTATGTGTCAGCCCTGCGATGATCTGGCGACTTGTCCATGGTGTACCCCGACTCTCACCCACAGTCAGCTGGGATAGGCTCCAGCTTGCCTGCGGCCCTATACAGGATAAGTGGCTAAAGATGATGGATGGCCTTCATGATGTTCAAAATATAATGAAACCGTGATTGATACTTTTTCAAAACTTTTCCCAGACTTTTTGTTCTTGGACTTTTAATCACTTTGAAATCTTTGTGTGAAATGTGTAAAATAGCAGCTCACCACAAAAATACAAAAGTGCTCAATGCACACTGTTCCTGCAGCAGGAAGAGATTAAAAATATACATGAACTCAGCCTCAGAGAGTAAATAATTTATCATACATGATTTAAAATGCACTACTTTTTCAGAGGTCCTTTTTTTTTTTTTCTCTGACCCAGCTCTTTCACTCAGAACCAGATATTCTTGTGGATAAAAAAGGAGAAAATATGATTTTGAGGAACAAAAAGACTGAAACTTTACTGCCAGACACACCATCACACAAGGGCGGCACGGTGGTTAGCACTGTTGCCTCACAGCAAGAAGTTTGAGCCCAGTGGCTGATGGGGGCCTTTCTGTGCGGAGTTTGCATGTTCTCCCCATGTCTGTGTGGGTTTCCTCCGGGTGCTCCGGTTTCCTCCCACAGTCCAAAGACATGCAGGATAGGTTAACTGGTGGCTTTAAATTGACTGTGAATGGTTGTGTGTCTCTACAGTGGTGCTTGGAAGTTTGTGAATCCTTTAAAATTTTGTATATTTCTGCATAAATATGACCAAAAACATCATCAGATATTCACACAAGTCCTAAAAGTAGATAAAGAGAACCCAATTAAACAAATGAGACAAAAATATTATACTTCCTCATTTATTTATTGAGAAAAATGATCCAATATTACATATCTGTGAGTGGCAAAAGTATGTGAACCTTTGCTTTTCAGTATCTGGTGTGACCCCCTTGTGCAGCAATAACTGCAACTAAATGTTTCCAGTAACTGTTGATCAGTCCTGCACACCAGCTTGGAAGAATTTTAGCCCATTCCTCCACACAGAACAGCTTCAACTCCGATGTTGGTGGGTTTCCTCATATGAACTGCTCGTTTCAGGTCTGTGGCAATGGGGGCTTTGCCAAGTGGCAGTTTGTGAATGGAGGGTGGGGTCAGGGAAGGTAAGTGGCTAAGTCATTACACCTGGTGTCAATTAGTGTGCGTGTGTGTGTATATGTGTTTCTTGCAGGGATGGAGCACAAAAGAAGGGGAAAGCAGAGGATAGCTGACTCCCGACCAGAGTGCGTGCGTGCGCTGAAAAGCTATACATATCTGAAAAAAATAAAAGTTTGCACGAACTTCAGTTCCTGCCTGCTGTGCTTCTGTACTCCACCCACATCGGGGATTCGCTACAGTGGTGCTGAAACCCAGGACGTGAGTACGGAAGGGAACCACCCCATGGAGTCCTCCCCAAGTATGGAGCTCGTCTTGGCCCTCGTTGCTGGTTCTGCTGGGCCTGTACTCCACCCACATCAGGGATTCGCTACAGTGGTGCCGAAACCCAGGACGTGAGTACGGAAGGGAACCACCCCATGGAGTCCTCCCCAAGTATAGAGCTCATCTTGGCCCTCGTTGCTGGTTCTGCTGGGCAGCATCAAATGCTGAATGACCTCCGGAAGGACCAAGAAAAACACTTTGAAGCCTTGATGCTGGCCCAGTGGGAAGATCCCCAGGTGTTCCGGCATCTGCTGGTGTCAGCAAGGGCATCCAACATTACCACCCTGGACTCCACTCACGTCACCCTCATGATGAGCCAGAAGCCTTCATCGCTCTCTTCGAACAAGGGGCCCAAGCATGGGGGTGGCCAATCAAGCAGCACGCAGCTTGTCTCCTCCTGCTCCTGACAGGTGAGGTGCAGCTTGCAGCGCAGCAGCTCCCTGCCAACAGCCAGTTCAACTACTCTGACCTCAAAAGGGCCATTTTGCAGTGGGTCAGCAGCTCCCTGGAACAGCATTGCCAGCGGTTCCAGAAGCTGACACCGGGGGAGGTTGGCTGACCGTTTGCATTTGGCCAACAACTCCAGGACGCCTGCCGGCAGTGGCTGACAGTGGAAGACGGTGACACCGACAGGATCATCGACCTGGTGGCACTGGCACAGTTCATCTCGCGGCTTCTGGAAGGAACAATGGAATGGGTCCAGTGTCCCTGCCCAATGTCGCTCCAGCGAGCCATCGAGGTGGCAGAGGACCATCTGGCAACGGTTCCGACAACAGGCGAATGAGGGGAAGGCACCTCTCCTCATTTCTCTTCTCTCCCCCTCTCTGTCTCTTCTCTCTCTCTCCCCATTCCCCCACCACGGAGGCAGGGCCGACTCCTCCCCAGCCAGCCCATCGCACCCATGGTGTCCTCCTGTCTCCTTCTTCCATGTCTGTGTCCTTCCCCACACAGGTGAGTGATGCCCTTAACACCAGTGCAGAGGGAGAGCCTGGGCCGGTATGCTGGCACGGCGGGGAGCCACAGCACCTCCAGAATCAGGGCTCCACAAGGGAGGTGGAGGCTGTGAGCCAGATCCCCTATGCTCCAGAGACTGCCCCTGATCAGGCCGGAACATATCACATACCAGTAAGCATTCAGGGGGGATACATATTATGCTTTGGTGGATTCTGGTTGTAATCAGACCTCAGTTCACCAACACCTGGTGCAAGATGAGGCAATGGTGAGAGCACAAGCGATGAAAGTGTTGTGTGTGCACAGGGATGTTCACAATTATCCCTTAGTGTCTGTCCATATTCTATTCTGGGGCCAAATGCATAGAATAAATGCGGCAGTTAATCCTCTCACCCACTCATTGATTTTGGGTATTGATTTGGCCAGGATTTAAAGAGCCAATGGAATATTTAATATGTAGTGGGTCCTGCACTAGTAGGTCACGGGAAGATCCTGATGTGGCATTGACTGGAGAAGCTTTCACTGAGCCGTCTATGTCAGCACCGTGTCCTCTCTCGGGGATTCCCTTGAGGATTTCCCTTGAGTCATGAGATGAGACTCTGCGGCATGCATTTGACCAAGTGAAAGTAATCGATGGTCAAACTCTTCAGCCAAGCGTGACACCAGCCTTCCCTTATTTTCCTATTGTTAAAGATAGATCATACCAAGTGACGCAGGATACTCAAACTAGTGAATGAATAACCCAATTATTAATCCCAAAGAGCTATAGGGAACTTGTATTCCATGCAGGTCATTTTAATCTCATGGCTGGACATTTAGGGCAAGATAAAACACTAGCTTTAATAATGGCCCAGTTCTATTGGCCAGGGATTCATGGGGATGTCTGTCAGTGGTGTGCGGCATGCTGGGAATGCCAATTAGTAAATCCCACGGCCACTCCAAGAGCGACTTTGCACCCTCTCCCTCTAATCGAGACCCCGTGTGAGTGAATTGGGATGGATCTCGTCGGGCCATTAGATCGGTCGGCATGAGAATATCGCTTTATTTTAGTTCTGGTGGACTGTGCAATGCGATATCCGGAAGCAGTGCCTCTCCACAATATCTCAGCATGCAGTATTGCAGAAGCACTCTTCCGCTTTATCTCCCGATTCAGGATTCCGAAAGAAATCCTGACAGACCAAGGTACTTCATTTATGTCACGCACACTGCACAAACTCTATGGGTTACTGGGGATTAAGTCTATCTGCATCAGTGTCTATCACCCACAAAAGGATGGCTCAGTGGAGCGCTTTAACCAAACCCTCAAACATAATCTGGAAATTCGTAAGTGAAGATGCACGTAATTGGGATAAGTGGCTCGAGCCCCTGTTATTTTCAGTATGAGTGGTCCCATAAGCCTCCATGGGGTTTTCTCTATTTTAATTATTATATGGATGTAAGCCACATGGCATTTTGGATGTGTTATGAGAAAATTGGAAGGAGGGACCTTCTCCTAGCAAAAATTAAATTAAATACATTCTTGATCAGCGCTCAAAACTCCACACCCTCACGCACCTAACCCAGGAGAATTTGCAGCAGGCACAAGAATGTCAAGTCTGGCTGTATGACAGGGACATGTGCCTTAGAGAGTTCACGCTGGGAGATAAAGTGCTCATATTATTGCCCACATTGAGCTCTAAATTAATCGCTAAGTGGCAAGGGCCCTTCAAGGTCACACGGCGAGTCAGGGACATTGACTATGAGGTGAGGTTAATGGATTAGGGCGAGGCATTGCAAATCTACCACCTCAACCTTTTAAAATGCTGGAATGAGGGGGTCCCCATGGCATTGGCATCAGTAGTCCCAGAGAAGGTGGAGCTGGAGCCAGAGGTAAAAAAGATAACATCTTGGACCACTCTGGTCCCCTGTAGGGACCACCTCTCACCATCCCAACTCACAGAGGTAGCCAAGTTGCAGAAGGAATTTTCTGACGTGTTCTCACCCCTTCCTGGTTGTACCCACCTCATAGAACACCACATCGAAACACCACCGGGGTGGTAGTGCATAACCACCCTTACCAATTGACCAATGGGTTGGTCCGGTTCTGTGTGGACTATAGAAAGGTCAACACGGTGTCTAAATTTGATGCATACCCAATACCTCGCATTGATGAGCTGCTTGATCAGTTAGGTGCTGCTCGCTTTTATTTGACACTGGAGCTAACAAAGGGATATTGGCAGATCCCCTTGTCTCCTCTATCGCGAGAAAAAAACAGCTTTTTCCACACCATTTGGATTACACCAATTTGCCACACTCCCTTTTGGGTTATTTGGGGTGCCCACTATATTCCAGTGGCTTATGGACAGGGTCCTCTGCCGTCACACTGCCTACACGGCCGCCTATCTAGACAACATTATAATTTACAGTAATGATTGGCCACGGCGCCTGGAACACCTGAGTGCTGTTCTAAAGTCGCTGAGGCAGGCGGGCCTCACAGCTAACATGTGCGATTGGGCAGGTGGAAGTATGGTATCTGGGGTTCCACTTGGACCATGGGCAGGTACATCCCCAAATTAACAAGACTGCAGCGATTTCGGCCTGCCCAAGATAAAAAAGGAGATGAGATGGTTCTTGGGGCTGGCTGGCTATTATCGTAGGTTTATACCTAATTATTCAGACCTCACCGGCCCGCTTACCAATCTCACTAAAAAGAGGGCTCCAGATCCAGTCCAGTGAACAGAGCAGTGCCAACAGGCCTTCTCTGAGGTAAAAGCTGCACTGTGTGGGGGGCCACTTTTACACTCCGCTGACTTCTCTCTCCCCTTTATTTTGCAGACTGATGCATCGGACAGAGGGCTGGGGCCATTTTGTCCCAGGAGGTGGAGGGCGAGGACCACTCCGTGCTGTACATCAGCCAGAAACTCTCGATGCGTGAAATTAGGTACAGCGCAATCGAGAAGGAGTGTCTCGCCATCAAGTGGGCGATCATCACCCTTTGATACTACCTGCTGGGGTGCCCTTTCACTCTCTGTTCGGACCATGCACCCCTCCAATGGTTCCACTGCATGAAGGATTCCAATACCCATTGGTATCTCTCCCTCCAGCTATTTAAGTTTGAGGTGATTCACAGGCCCAGGGCGCAGATGGTGGTAGCGGACTTCCTGTACCATCGGGGGGGGGGGTCAGCTTCAGGCCAGACAGTTCCCCGGCCTGAGTCAGGCAGTGGGGGTATGTGGCAGCAGTGGCATGGCCAAGCAGCAGTCTGTTAATGGAGGGCAGTGGCGGGGAAGGTAAGTGGCTAAGTCATTCCACCTGCTGTCAATAATGTGTGTGTGTGTGTGTGTGTTACAGGGATGGAGCATAAAAGGGGAGAGAGCAGAGAAAAAGCACTCTCTCCCCAACCACAACGCATGTGTGAATGAGTGAGTGAGAAAAAAGAAAGCTGAAAAGCTAAATAAAGTCATTTGGGTAATATCAACTCTTGCCTGCCGTGCTTCTGTGCTCCACCCACATCAGGGATTGATACAATATATTATACAATTTATTTATAACCACCTTTCATGACACTCAAGGACACTTTACAAGGATAAAAAATATAAAATAAACAACAGATAAAAACTACACAAAAATGTGTGTGTTTCAAGCATTATTTTATTTTAATTTTGATAATTATGGCCTACAGCACAAAATAACACCTCAAAATATTAGATTTCATTCTGAGTTTGAGTAAAATCATATAAATACCATGTACTCTTGGTCTATTTCAGTACACACAACAACAATCATGGGGAAAACTGCTGCCTTGACAGTTGTCCAGAAGATGGTCATTGACACCCTCCACAAGGAGGGTAACCCATAGAAGTTAATTGCTGGAAAGGTTGGCTGGAAAAGGGGAATAAGCAACAGGGATGACCACAGCCTTGAAACGATTGTTAAGAAAAGTCAACTCAATAACATGACAGAGTTACACAAGGAGTGGACTGAGGCTGGAGTCAGTGCATCAAGAGCCACCATGCACAGACATCTTCAGGAAAGGAGTTACAACTGTTGCATTCAAAATATCCAGCCATTTCTGAACCAGGGACAACATCCAAAGAATCTTACCTAGGCTAAGGAGAGAAAGAAATTGACTGCTGCTCATTGGTCCAAGGTCTTCTTTTTCAAATGAAAGTACATTTTGCATTTCATTTGGGGGTCAAGGCCTCGAGTCTAGAGCAAGAGTGTAGAAGCACAGAATCCAAGGTGTTTGAAGTCCAGTGAGAAGTTTCCACAGTATGTGATGATTTAGGGTACCAGGTCATCTGCTGGTGTTGGTCCACTGTGTTTTATCAAGTCTAAAGTCAATGTCATCTCTCAGGAGATTTTAAAGCACTTCAGGCTTCCATCTGCTGACAAGCTTTATGGAGATGCCCATTTCCTTTCCAGCAGGACTTTGCACCTGCCAACAGTGCCAAAACTATGACCAGAGCCTTTACTTTCAAAGTCCCACAGTAATGGAATAGCCTTACATGTAGTTTTTGGAAATCTTGCACAGTCTGTCTTGGCTGAAAACCTATCTGTTTCATCAAGCCTTTTGTTAAGAGCTTTTTATGAAGTGAAGGAGTAGATCTAGAGGGTCCTTGGGCATAGAGTGTTTTAGTAAAATAGGATGTATAGATGTGCCCCCCAGTCTCAGTCTCACACATTCACTGAGGTTTAATTACAGTGGAGTGGCTAGCTGCTTAATATCACAAAGCTCCCTCATGCCTGGCTCTTCCTTTTAGTTATGCTGTAACAGTTATTCTTGCCAGAGTCCCTGCTTGCACTCAGTGCACAACGCACACTGTTTTCCAACATTAGGTCACAATGGGCACACAGAACGACATGTGTTTCTCTCTCTCTCTCTCTCTCATTACTTTTGTTCTGTCTCTCAGTATGTCTCTCTCTGTCAAGTTACTCATCAATCTTGAGATACCAGTTATGCTGGCCTCTCCTGTTCTTCGGCTTTGCCTGATCTATCCTGATGCCTTACTTATGGCTGGAGTTCTGATCACTTTGTGGAGGATGGCCCTATATGGAAAGTTGAAAGATTCACTTAGAAGATGGCTCTGGACACTTACGTTTTTGCTATGATGGTTTAGGACTACAACTGTCATGATAACTTTAGGACTCCAGTTCTCATGTACAATCTTGCACTCAAGTCTCCATCAATGAACAGTTGATAACTTCAACAAAATAGCCTTCATGCTAAAATTATAATGAATTTCCTGGTCACACAATTGCACTTTGTGACTACGTAGGACACAGTTATAGAAGCAAGTTTATAATAATCATGTTATCTGTTATCACCCAAGTGAAGTTGGGTTGCCTTTTGAATCTGGTCCCTCTAAAGGTCTCTTCCTTATTTCATCTGAGGAAATATTTTCCTTGCTACCTTCAGCTCAGGCTTGCTCATTAGGGATCAATAAATTTATTACAGATAAAATTAGTTCATTTGTTTAAAGTATTTATTTTTTATCTAAAGCTGGTTTGTGACAATGTCTGTCATGAAAAGCATTATACAAATAAACTGACTTGACATGAGTAACATCTTCAACAAATCACCCCCCCCACTGAAGAGCGCCTCTGAGTCTGCAAAATCTTGACTGACCTTGATTAGAGAGCACTTAAATGCCTGGTGAAGTCGAATAAAAAAAATTCACATTAAAGCTCATACCTATATCTAATAGTGAACTTAAGAGCATTTCAACATGCACTGTGTGACAAGAACTCAAAGGACTGTGACTAACTAGCCATGCGACCATTAGAAAATCACTTGTTAGTGAGGTTAATCGAAAGAAAAGGCTTCAATCTGCTTGGGTGCATAAATATGTGTATTCTGCATCAGTGGAAAAAAGGTCATGTGGCCTGGTGAGTCCAGATTCAGAATATTTCAGAGCAATGGGCATGTCAGGCTAAGAAGGGAAGCACATGAAGTGATGGAGACAAAATTTATAGTGGCCAATGTACAAGCCAAAAGAGACAGTGTCATGATCTGGGGTTGCTACAGTTGGTTAGGGCAAGGTTCAGCAAAGTTATGTGGCAATAAAATTAAGTCAGCTGGCTACCTAAATATACTGAATAACGATGATATCCCAGTAATGGATTTTTTTTTCTTCCCTGATAGAATGGAAATATTCCAGGATGACAATACCAGGATTCACCAGGCTCAAATTGTGAAAAAGTGGTTCAGGGAGCTGGAGGAATCATTTTACACATGAATTGGCCATGACAAAGTCTTTGGGATATGCTGAGGAAAACTTTATGGAGTGGTTCAACTCTTCCATCATCAATACAAGAGCTCGGTGAAAAAATTAACGCAATTCTGGAGTGAAATAAATGTGGTGATGTTGCATAAAGTTGTTGAAACAATGCCACAGTGAATGGGTGCTGTTATCAAAAGCGAATGTGGTCCAACAAAATATGAGAGTGTTTACCTTCCTTGACCAGGCAGTATATTTGACATAATGTGTCCAAGTTCAGCTTTCTTCAGCAAAAATGACGATGTACATGTTGGCAGATTTGAATTTTTAAAGTGCTTTTGATGACATTTTACCCATCATATTTTTCTTTGTGTTTAGCTCAGGTTTAAGCAGAATAATATAACATTTAGGTGTAAATATACAGAAGAGTAGAGCAAAACTAGAGGCCAAAATTGCAAATATCTCCACAGCGACAGTAAATTTTCCAGGAGAGCTGACATAAGCTGGAATAAAAGTGATCCACACTGCACAAAATATGAGTATGCTGAATGTGATGAATTTAGCTTCATTAAAATTATCTGGCAATGTTCTAGCTAGAAAAGCCAAAACAAAACAGATGGAGGCAAGAACTCCTATATAACCCAGCACGGCCCAGAAACCAAGAGCTGAGCCCAAGTTACATTCTAATATGATCTTTTCCTTGTAATAGTTCATGTTCTTATAGGGGAAAGGAGGAGAAATTGTTAACCAAAGAACACAAATCAGGACTTGTATAAATGTAAAAGCAAGTACACTGAGTCTTTGCTGTAGAGGCCCAAACCATCTCGTGATATTATTGCCTGGAAGTGTTGCCCTGAAAGCCACTAGTACCACAATTGTTTTCCCCAGAACACAGGAGATGCAGAGGACGAAGGTGATCCCAAATGCTGTATGGCGCAGCATACAGGACCA
>JAPEIY010000025.1:61515639-61537224 GCA_026122135.1 Cathorops aguadulce | reverse complement strand
TCAGCTGGGATAGGCTCCAGCTTGCCTGCGACCCTGTAGAACAGGATAAAGTGGCTAGAGATAATGAGATGAGATGTAAAATATATTATAGAATAAATATATTAATTCTGCTCACCAGTTACCACATAAATTAGTCCACATGCACTCCGGTCCCTAAATTTTAGCTCACTGCCACAGTATAGTGGAGATGAAAAGGAATAATGAAGTCACAGTGCAGACTTTCAGTTTTAATCTGAGGGGTTTGACATCCAAATCAGGTGTGTAGTGTAGCAGTACAGCACATTTTACATGTGAGCTTCCAGTTTTTAAGGGACCAAAAGTAATTCGGACAATTGACAATTCATTTAGCTGCTTCTGTCAACAGTCACATCATCAATAACTACAAAGGAACCAATTCCATTGGCAGTCATGCCATAAGTTGAGGTGGTATGTTTTGGACCTTCCTTTCTCTGTACTCTTCTCTCCCCATGATTCTGGTAAAAGTTGATCCTTGCTTTTCATGGAGTATGGGCTTTGCTTTTAATCTGGTTTCCATTTTTTGAAGAAAAGAGTTCCGTCTTCCACCATAGTTATCTTCTGGGACCTTTGGTATTCTTGGGCTTACCAGTGTGTTCTTTCTTCTTTGATCATACTCAGTATTTTTGTTTTATTTTTAGCCTCATGATGGCTTGCTTCAGAGGCAATGACAGCTCTTTGGACTTCCTTTTGAGAGTTAACAGCAACAGGTTCCAAATGCAATTCCACACTTGAAATCAATTTTAGACATTTTATTTTGAGGTGTTAAATCGTGGCTAAAAGAGACACAACACTGTTCTCACACATAATATCCGGTGTAGAAACACCTCTAATTGTATTGTATTTTTTTCACCAGTGTTACATTTTGTACTTGTATTATATTTCTTGTTTTCCTTCCCTGTCCACACTTCTTTTTTTTTACCTCCCTCCCTCTTCCCTCCGTCAAGTTGTTGTAACGGACAGTGTATCATGGTACCTCATGAATGTTTGGTGCCATAAACATGGAACCTACAGTATATGTAGTTTTGGCCACAGCTCATGTACGAAGTCCTTGTATGGTTTTTATACCCCACTCCAAGGGGGTGGATACTGGTTTACTTCTGTCCGTCCGTTTTTCGGTCCACACCGAAACACCCTTATTCTCAGCAGCCACAAATCATAGTCACTTGGTGGCTCAGACAGCCTTCAACAAACAATTTCCTCTTAAGAGGTAAACTAATTTTAAACACCTGAATGCAAACTGGTAATGAATTCACAGGTATGCAGTTCAAGAAAGGCTGTTTGTGCCGCTACGCGTGGGTTGCTGTTCAGCTCATGTTTTCTGTATGAAATAGCCATGTAAAATAAAGGCTTTTTTTATATAGTTGGATACGAAGCGTGCCTTGGATTCCTTCTTTTTTCAAAGGTTTTTGCATTCCCTATACCAAAGAGCACCTTCAATTTTTTAATTTTTATTTTTTATCTCTATTTTCATCAATTCCTGAGCACTTTGGATTTTTTCTCATCATAGTCACTTGGTACTTGATACCAAACTTCAGCTTGGGGTTCTAAACCGTGTATACCATTTTCAGGTCTATTGCACATCAATTTCCTGTTTACCAACTGAATGGATTTACAAAATTTTTGTATCACTTTTCTCAGCAACTACAAATCACAACTCCTTGATATTTGGTACCGAGCTTCAGCTTGGGGTTCTATACTGTGTATATCGTTTTCAGGTTTGCCACACATCAACTTCCTGTTTACCGACTGAATGTATTTACGAAACATTTCGGGT
Organism: Cathorops aguadulce; assembly: GCA_026122135.1. Lineage (NCBI taxonomy): Eukaryota > Metazoa > Chordata > Actinopteri > Siluriformes > Ariidae > Cathorops > Cathorops aguadulce. Next base: position 61,535,432 of record JAPEIY010000025.1, on the reverse strand, counting down.
GGATTTTGATGCCATTTCAAAATGACAGTTTACCAGGATGCTATTTGAAATCCCTGGGGAGAACACTGCTCTTTACTTACTTGTTTCAGGGTTAATTATTTGTTGAAGTCAACATTCATAATAAGTGTCCTATTCCTTCGATTGCTTGCATTCTGATATAAGCAAGAGCGGAGGGATACGTAAGTGAGCAGTAGCTCACAGCTGATCTTGTTCTCAACTACTTTACTCTAAAAAATCAATAGAATGCACCCTATCACAAAAGTCAAGTGCCATAGTGTCTCACTATGTTGTTATTAACATTGCCCTGCCCATGGTTAAGAGGTTGCAAGCAGAAGCTGTGCATGGTTTTTAGCGTGGGACAATGCTGCACGCCATGGCTCCACGATCTTGGCTGCTGAACACCTTAGTCCAGTGGCAAGGAGACCTCGATGACTGGGGGCATAGGCAGCTGCAGTGAATGACTGTTGCCCCATAAAGGGGTCCTCTGCCCTTTGCAGGTCTTGATTTTAATCCTGCAGGGTTTTCACTCACCCTCCTCACCATGGGAAACAAGTTCACAGGTGTGGTTGCTTGTTTAGTCACCGACGACTCGACCATGAGACAGGTTGTACATGGTACCAGTAGCAGACAAGACGGAATGTCAGGTTAAGAACCATTACATTAATGACATTTAGCGGACGCGCTTATCCAAAGCAACGTACAACATACCCAGAGCAGCCTGAGGAGCAGTTGGGGGTTAGGTGCTTTGCTCAAGGGCACGTCAGCCATTCCTGCTGGGCCAAGAAATTGAACTGATGACCTTTTGGTCATCAAAAACCCAAAGCTGCTTCTCTAACCATTAGGCCAAGGCAGGTAGCTGCACTGAGTTCATTGTCTCCACTAATTGCTCATAGACTACAGCCTCTCATGTACATTATGAGAAGAAGAGTTCGTTTTAATTGAAGTTGTTGACTTTATAAAGCATTGACTTCCCAGCATCCTAATCAGGCTCCTGGAAATGAAGCATTTGAGATCGCCAGTCAAGTGTAGATTTGATCAGTGAAGCGGAGGAGGCAGGCTTAACATGGCTCCGTTCTGAGAATCAAGTTGGCCTCTGAGCCTCAGCACTCAGATCCGAGACGCAGCTGTAAATTCCATTATGTATAATTCCGAGTGGCCACCTGATTGTTGAGAATCAGTACAAATGGAATTGTCTGAAGTCAGCACAATTTTTAGACACTGGTGCAAATAAGAAGCCCAGCCGTCCTGCCACCTCCTCCCTTCCCCAACTCACTTTGTCAATTTGTCTGATGAAATGTACTGAACAAAAGCGACAGATGTCATTTTAATATTCGCTCGGTGTGGAGCTGTGCTGCTCCCCTAGCGACTCGGAGATGGGACAAGATATGAGAAATGGAAATGATGGATAGAAATGTAAATCGGGACTGGTAACTGGAAGAAACGACTCTCTGGTTGGTCGATTGAAAACAAAATCTCATTAGGGAGCATGCATAAGCTAGAACGCATCTTGCTCAATTAGTCCAGTTTAATAAACTTCACAAGGGACGGCTAATGACATTTTCACCATATGCGCCGTGCTATAACAGGATCATAAGCTGCATGGGGTGACTTAGAATAATAGCTGCAGCGCGTGATCTGATTGAAAGAAATATGATTAAAAAGTACGTGGATTAAGGGGCTTTTGGATTTCTTTAACATACAGTATGTGGATTTGGACATGTGCTTTAATGCTGAATTTTGATTTGGAGTTGTGTTCAACACGCTTTGTTTCCTTATGTCTTCTAGTCTATTAATAATGTACAAGTTTTTAGTCGACGTCACACAAACATACTTCAACAGAGATGGTTGTGTCATTCACATGGAAGAACGAGAACGCTGCAAACGAGAACGCTGCAGACACTCCGGGAGATTTCTCATACAGTATGTCCTGCATGTTGAGCTTTACGTGATCTTAACCTGCTTAAACTCCAGGTTTATCCTTCGCTTCCTTATCTCAAAAGGTCATTTACTGTTCGACGAATTATTCAGCCACTACAGGCAAACTAATGGGACAGGTGAGTAGTTGCAAGAATGAGGATTCTCGAGGGTTGTTGAAAGGTTAATGAACACACACACACACACACACACACACACACACACAATACATGGCTACAGGTTGCAATAATTCCTGCAATCCAGAACTCAATAAATAATAATAATAATAATAATAATAATAATAATAATAATAATAATAATAATGAATAATAATTTTATTACATCAAAAATATCACAATAATCATAACACAAATAGAAAAAATAATTGCTGAGATTTATCATTTCAAAGTATAAAAAAGAAAATAATCTTAATTAAAACTATAAAAAATAAGAAAAAAAAAATAAGAAAAAAAAATCCACCCTGATGCTTAACATATAATTTGTGAGGAATGTCTCTCATTATATTCCATCCTAGACATAATAATAATAATAATCTAAAAATATAAAAAACTCAAAAAAAAAAAAACCCTGTATACAAGCGCACTATAAAAGCTAAACAGTGTCGATAGCTCCTTCGACAGCTGCAATTTCAATATCACAATTCTTATCATCAAACACGGCACGGCGCTTCACCCGCGATCCTCGAAGGCAAACCAAGGCTGACCGAAGCAGCGAAGACGGCTATCAGCTCAGCCAATCGACTATGATATCGTTGGCATTCCTTCCCCATCCCTCCAGTAGTGGTAAATACAAGCGTCGTGAACGAACCATGCTCAACAGCCAACACTCTCCTTGAATACAAACGCTTATTATTATTATGGATTATATTTATTAATTTATTTTTCTTATTTTTATAGTTTTAATTAAGTATTTTTTTTTATACTTTTTAAATGATAAATCTTAGCAATTATTTTTTCTATTTGTGTTATGATTATTGTGATATTTTTTTATGTAATAAAATTTTGATTAAAAAATTATTTTTTAATGTAATTAATTCAAGCCTCTAAGGCAGCCACAGTTAAGCTGAATCCTAAACAGCTTCTTATTTATCCTGAGGTTCATGTTCACGATAAAGGCTTTACAATGCCCGAGATGTAATGTAGTGCACGCCATGCTTAATAGAGCACCATTTAAAACTGGCTCGACTCTAAGTGTCTTTTGGAAATGAACTGCTATTAAGGACGCACGTTCTTCCTTTATATTTTGACTTGATAAACAATTAAAAGAGAACTGATGGTAATTAAAAAAAAAAATCAAAATTCTATTTCTCATTTTATTAAATATAGGAATGCATTTTTGACATCTATTTTGTCGCTCCTATAGCAAGTTATGCGTGTGTGAAATATGCTGTGTACTATATATCAGTACGTATGTCAAAGCGATGGTCGTAAATGAGATTCGTTGAGACCTGTGCGAGACATCGTAGGATGGAAGTAAAACGTACAGCGCAAATCAAAGTGGCCGACATCGTCAAAAGACGCGCGCGCCCTCTTTCGTAATCGAGCTGGAAGTTTTGTTTGTTTTGATAGCAATCAGGAAAGTTTGAAGAAAGTAGGCAGTAATCGTCATTTAAACTCGTTTTTGTGCAATATTTCGTTTGGAAAACAGTTTTCAAAATGGTGGCACTGACACCTGGCTGACGCTTCACGTTTCCAAGTCTCGCACAAGTCTCGTGAAGATTGCGCAGATAAGCGACGCCTGCAGTGGACCAAACGAACTAAATTCAACATGGCTAAAAACCGAATAGGCTGATGATTATAATATTTAATTGGAATTAGTTGCCAATACGAGTCACACTATAAGATTACTAAAACCGAAAACGTAATTGAATAAACAAAGAAATAAAGCAAGTTTAAAAATGACTTCAGTTCTCCTTTAAATCTTGTCCTAAACAGTGATTGTCTTTTTTTCTTTTTTTAGATGTTGTGTGCACGTCTCTGGGAAGATCAGAGTGTAGTTTACCTTCAAATCATGACTATATTGTCGATTTGTACAAATGAGTTAAAGACTCGTAACAAATGCGTTCGAACTAAAAGACCTAAAAAAATTTAAAAAAGTGCATTACACTACTATAATGGATAAATATCAAATATATACTTCAAGGAGGTCTTATATTAGGACAATTAAATTAAAAAAGTCGTTAAGTCAAAAACATAGCCAAATGCAATTTAACTCCAATGATCACAAATACTACATTTGCACAATGGGCGCCTAGTAAGATCTGATTTCTTTATAGCGCTTTTAAACTTGATTTGAGAATCAAGATGTCTCAATTCCTGTAGGGAGATTGTTCCACATACGAGTCACCAGATCGGTAACTGATCTGAGAGTCCATTTGCTGTTCTTGTTGTGCTAGTCTGAGGTTAACAGCTTTGTTGTATTTGAAAGAGTTCCTTTATGCAGAAATTGCCTTTCTACAAAAACAGAATGTAATATATTCCTTGCCCCATACATGGGGCAGCTACAGTCTAAAGGTTAGAGAAGCAGCCTTGGGCCCAAAGGGTTGCTGGTTTGATTCCCTGGACCAACAGGAAAATCCATGGCTGGAGTGCCCTTCAGCAAGGCACCGAACCCCCAACTGCTCCCCAGGCCCTGGGTATGCATGTGCGCACGTGTTTTTGCGCTCACTGTACATCGCGCTGGCTAAGAGCATCTACTAAACGCCTGTAATGTAATATATACACATCCTGCTCAAACTGAAGTGCTGGTAAAGATCCTGCCATCCTGTAGGAAAAGAAGTTTTGTACTTTTTCCTTCAGTGTCATGCTGCATTCATACTCATTTGCCTCAACACATGATTTACTTCAGTATAATAAAATGCATTTGAAATAGGACTCTCATATTTGAATAAAGTGAAGTGTCAAAACTGGTTATTTGATGTACGGTAAGTGCCAGACTTCGTATTCACCATTAGTGGATTCGGACTGCCAGCTAATTGTACGAGCTACAAACACTGTGGTCTCAGTTACTTCCTTCCAAACTCATTTATTTAAAATGTCTCTTTCCAAGTTGTTCATGACCCGACACACCCAAAATAAATAAATTAAAAAAATAAAATAAAATGCCCCATGGTTATAAATCTCTTCCTCTTTTTTTTTTCCTCTCTCTCTCTCTCTCTCTCTCTCTCTCTCTCTCAGGCAGAAATTAAGGCCCCGTCCACACGAGTACGTTTTTGTCGAATCCACAAATAACTTTATCGTTTCGGCTTCACGTCCAGACGGATCTGATTTTTTCAAGGTGTGAAACTGGTATTTTTTGAAAACCGGTCCCAGAGTGGGAAAATCCTAAAACGCCGGATAGCCCGGAGTCGTCTGGATGGCGAATGTGGATTTTTTCAGAAACGATGACGTATAAGCCCCGCCTCTCTAACCTTTAACCTCAGCCGTGGCCGCTAGACGCGTCATAACAACAACAATGACGGACTACAGGCTTGTGCTCATACTGCAGAAACAACTCAGTCTATTCCGGCTGCTACAACAAAACCTTCTGCTTTTATATTAATGCGAGGAGCAACAAAACTTCTCGTGTTATGACCTTGTTTTGTAAACAGCGCGTGACCTTTATGTGCATGCTCCTTGGCTTCTCTTTTGGGTTTAGTGTATTGTGATGACGCCGCATCAGTGCCACATACAGGCCTGGCATATGTACTACAGCGTTTGGGTCATTTCCAGTGAATCAAAACGACACAGTGTTTACGGAGATTTTTTTTTAAAAATGACACCATATTGGGTGAGCCCGCGTACTCGTGTGGACGGGGCCTAAGGAAAGCCACACAAGCACAAGGAGAACATGCAGACTGCACAAGGAAGGCTCTGGTTGAACAGCAGGTTCGAACCCAGAACTTACTTGTTGTGAGATGACAGTGCAAACTACTGCACTGCTGTACTGCCCAGTGTAGATTATATGCAATAAAAAAAAGAAAAAACAACAACTTATAATTAGCAAACATTCTATGTACCTGTGTTTTCTCTCCAGCCCAAACTATGTCTTCGACGTTTACGACAAACTGTTGTCCACTTGGAAGAGAGGCATCGTAATAACCCACTGTCTTAAACACCACTTCTCCATTGAGTCCTCGTTGCCAGTTGACCACATCATATTTTGCAACTGTTGCCCCATTACTGTCAAACCAAACTTGATCTCCTACTTTGGTAGTAAAATTGACCTTTTTTAAAGAATCAACAACCTTTAAAATGGAAAAGAAAAAACAATTATTCATTTCATGAAAATATTACTCATGGGCATAGTGTGCTTTGCTTCACTTCTTTTGTGTTACCTGCCATGGTTGTATTATTTTGTTTTTCTCACAACTCTGGATTTCTGTGCATCTCAACAGGCTGTGTAGAGAATGTGCTACCGCATAAACTGCATTGTAGACATTATTTGCATATCTCAATTCTGATATATCCTTACTGTAATTTTTAAATTGAATCATGTCTTCATATTTGCTACAGTCCTTTTCAGGTTGAGAAACATTTCCCTCTGTATATAAGCAAGGGATTCCTGTTTGCCAAAATCCATTGACAGCATACTCAGCAAAACCACGAATATTCAATTTTCCCACATCAAAACCAATGGCTCCTGCCAATATGTTGTAACTTGCTGGTGTTACTAGATCGACAGCAGAGATCCATGCCTCAACACCAATCATCTGGTAGCCAGTGGCATTCTTTAGAATAAGCTGGTCTGTTAGAATCTTCATTTCAACATAGGTGAGAAATGCAACAATTACTTTGGCAGTGCTTTTCTGAATAATGTCAACCACTTTTATTATCTTCCCAGGATTTGACTTGGCAAACTTCACAGAGTACTCAACACATATTCCCTCTTCTTTGGCAGCATTCAGAAAAATGGCCATCCCACTGTTACCATAGTCATCATCGCTGCTTACAGTTCCCACCCAAGACCAGCCGAAGTGCTTGACCAAATATGCCAGTGCTCTACTCTGGTAGTAGTCACTTGCTATGGTCCTAAAGAAAGAGGGATAGTCTTTTCTGTTGCTCAAGCATTCACATGTGGCAGCTTGACTTATCTGAGAAGAGAACGACTGGTTAAAAATGTCTTTATTTTATAATTTATAATTATTTAATAACAATGTATTCAGTAGCTACAAAACATATTTGAAATATCGAACAGAATCTCTTTTCCTGATATATCAGGAAAGGAGATTAAAGGGGTTAAAAAATGTTTTAAGTGTTCATAGCTCAACTAATTTAGAGAGAGTCGTACCAAACTGAAAACACAACTATTATAATCTGTTAAAACTATGTTTTTTATTATTATTATTTTAGAATATATTATGTACCCAGAAATATAAAATATTGCTCTCATGTGGCAGTGGTACTCACTGCACCATTGCGCTGCCTGGAAGAATAAGATATATAATGACTTACATTTAAACACAGATCTACAGTACAAATAAAGATAATATTCTCCTTGATATGTCCAGTGTGTTTTGTAGCTACTGAATACATTGTTATTAAATAATTTTTAAAATTTCCTTACCACTGGGATTTTAAAGGGTCCAATTGTTCTTGTGAGAGCTATTGTATCAGAAGAACCTGACTCCCCTATGATGGCTTGTACTTCTGCTTGTCCAGAGCATGTACCATCTCCTCTTATGTCCATACCATTCATCAATGCCATGGCTGCCTTCATAGATAACAAGCTTGAAAGATAATTGTCATAAATCCTATAGCCAACTGAAATATTTGGGAGCAAACTATTGCTTTTGTTGATTTCATCAATTGCAAAAGTCATGATCTGAGCAGAACGTAACTGTCTGAGGTTAATTCTAGAAATATACATCAACATAAGAGAATTCAAAAGATTAATTTTTCATTTTATACTAAATATAAGACATACAGTGCAGAAGAACAGAAGAAATTGAGATTTCTTAAAATGGTGTGAATGTTTAAACTCCACCAAACCTAATGCAGATTAATGGTTGAGGTTTTAGAGTATATGGCAGTGATTGCATCTGTGTACACCTATGTAATGGAAAAATAGCTCCAATTATCACATCTCCATCTTTTGACAGCAGAGGATCCTCTGGGGTTTCCAGAATATGGCAATTTTCTCCCTTTGCCAAGCTAAGAGTAAGGAGGTATACAAGGAAGAACATCACAAAATGAGTCCAATCTTTCAACTAGCTCATTCCTCAACAGATATATTCTTCACACATTTATAAACATCCTACAAGTCCTTATGGGTGTAACCATTCAGTATGGACAAATCAGAGAACTGGTGAGTTTTGTGATGTCATTCAGGGACAGGATTAAGGGACATGATGGGGCCTGCAAATCTCTGTTATATTTGGTAACTATGTAATGTTTTTTTTTTTTCTATCACTTTATCAAAATCACAATTTTGTGGTCCTCACAGCTATAAACAAATAGACTCAGTTTACCAAAAAAAAAAAAGACAGTGTAAAATTATGTGCATTCTCCTGCATTCTGTGTGTCATATTTGAAGAAAATTGATGAGAAATTTGACCGTCTTACTTCACAAAATGCATGCTTCTCACCTTGCCTCAATGCTTTGATGCTAGATGATCTAATGACCAGGTCACCTTGAACTTGTTATTATTGTAAATCTTTGTTTTTTCTTTTGAAATTTTCATTTCTCATGTTCACCAGAGTGATTTTTTTTTACACCTATTGGCACAACTTTGTTGTAATATTTGACCTCATTCTTGATTGGCTAGAACTATGACATGAACCAATGTAATGGTGCAATAGAGAGATAAAATTTAGTTTCAACATCATTATCGTGCTGTTCCATTGGCTCTCAGCTTCTCTTAATATGAATAATTGACACTATATCCTTGTCTCCCTTGTGTCAAAAACAGCTGAAGCGAGGTCAGAAGAGTGAATCAAAAAGTGTTCACTGATTATTTTGGAATGTGGTAGTTTTTAGAATTAAAAACAGTTGGCGATATTCACCTGTCAAAAGTGGTAGCCTACCATGTGAATTGGTAAAGTTGGCAAGCATGCATCTGCCTCTCACTCAATGATATTAATGATGGATCACTGTGAATATGTGTGCACACTGATGATGTTCAACCTTCAGGGTCGAAGATGACCATGACTTCAATTTGGTGGGGTTGTCAGTTGTGGGTCTAGAGGTGACTGATGAGGCCAATCCAGGTTTTGAAGGTATGCCCACATGTCGGGCACATGTGGGGAGGTGCTGTAGTAGGGACGGCGATAGTTTGAGCCTTCCACACAGCTCATTTCTTCTGGGCCTTGAGGCTATGTTTTATGTCTTCTGCATGTGCGCCACTGGTGAACTTTGCCTTCCATGCTGGACGATCCTGAGCAAGTGACTCCCAGGAGTTGAGATCGATTTCGAAGGTTTTGAGGGACACTTTGAGATTGTCCCTGAAGTGTTTCTTCTGCCCCCTGATGAGCGCTTGCATTGGCACAGCTCTCCATACAACAAGTCTTTCTTATATTATGTGTGTATAATAGAGGCTTTCTTACCTCCACGGGGAAGCCTATTACACATCACATGCTTATTCAACAGCTTCTTGATGCTGTCTTCCTTCCTAAACAAGTATCAATTTGTAAATGTGATGCCCACATCAATGCCTCTGATCCCATTTCCTTAGGAAATGCTGCTGCAGTCACTGCTGCAAAGGCCATAGTATCCAAGGGCTTCACTCACGCACATGCACTAACCTCTGTTTCTTCCACAGCACTAACAACTACACTTGATTTGCAGGACCTGCAAAAACAAGCTATGCTGCAGGAGATTCAGCAGTGGAAGAAAGCTGGCTGTGAAAAGTGCGATGGCATTTGGTATGGTCCAGATTCTGGTAAGCCGTGTCTGCTGCAGGGGTACTTCCAACATTTTGCTAAGATGATACATGGATGAGACCACATATCAAAAGGAAGGATGATGGGTGCAATGGCTAACCATTGGTTCACGAAATGCTTTGCAGTGTTTTCCCAGAAATTTTGCCAAAAATGTTCTATCTGCGCCACACACAACATAGGCTGTGGGCAGGCAACCCCTCAGGCTGCACACCCAGTCCCAAACCTCCCATTTAACCATTTGCAGATGGACTTCATTGAAATTACACCAGCTGGAGGGAAGAAATATTGTCTCATAATAGTAAACATGTTCTCTAAGTGGGTAGAAGCTTTTCCTACACCCCACCAAAGACCAGGGTCATCTGCAGGCTCTTGTGCTGCTCTTCCACCATCCTGCATCTCCTCCACTGATATCTGATCATCTGTAGGCTCTTGTACTGCTCCTCCACCATCCTGTGTCTCCTCTGTTGGTATCTGATCATCTGCAGGTTCCAGTGCTGTTCCTCCACCATTCTGCATCTCCTCTGGTGGTATCTGATCATCTGCAGGCTCTTGTGTTTTTCTGACCTATACTCATTATTCACAAAATATTATTTCTCTGCAGTAGAGAATGGTGGTCTGCTCAATATCTCCATATCCCAGTGTCCCAGATACTGCAGGTAGCTACACTTATTACTAACTGTTCATCAACAGTAGGTACTATAGGTTTCTCGAACAAGCCAAAAACCTTTCTGAAAAAAATGCTTGTGGATGCTAACTGCTCTTATCGCTGTTGTGATAATAACTCTTTAAAATCACAATTTCTCTTCCAGCAGAAAGCCACTGTACTACTTCACAGCACATCAAAATATCAATAAAGCATGCAATTCTTTTTCAACACATCTGTGGATATCAGTGGCATTGGGGGATCCCCATCCTCTAAAGAATCAGTCTGTCTCTGGAGAGCTCTTCAGACTTGCTGGGCGATAATTTCCCCAACTTGGATCTGGAAAAGTCCTTGCTACTCATGATATGCCATCCTCATCGCCATGGATTATAGTGGAAAAAAAGAATTAACACACTGAAACCCATAACCTGAAGCAACAGAAGAAATTGGTTTTATTCAATCTTGCAAGATAGGGCTCTCACTAGAAAAGAGATAATGTTTCTTCAGTGAAGAGCATATATCCTCCCTTTTGTGCTCTCTTTATAGCCTGAATATGTGAAAACCTTGAATCGGGGGACATGCAAACATTATCTAACAGATAAATAAAAACCAGTCTCATACACACACTTGAGCACAAAATCTTTCTGCTTATATGGTAGAAATTACGCATTTAAACTTAGACTTTTAAAATCTTCTTAAACACTTAAAATTTTCCATTACAGTTTGTGCCCATATAACAATTCAAATGGGGAGAACCCAGTGGAGACTTGTGGAACCTCATGCACTGCAAACAAGAGAGGGTCTAAACACTAATCCCTGTTTCTAGCATCCCTGTGAGTGAACTTACAAATCATGTTTTTAAGTCATCCAATCAGTCCATCCATTTGTGGATAGTAAACACTAGTATGAATTGATTTAATCCCCAATAATTCATACAGTTCGCTTAGTGTATGTGACATTAAAGAAGGTTCCTTGGTCAGTCAGGATTTCTTTTGGAATCCCAACACAGGAGATAATGTGGAAGAGTGCCTCCACAACACTACATGCAGAAATATTGTGAAGAGGCACTGCTTCTGGGTATTGCATTGCAAAATCCACTATGATTAATACAAAGCAATACCATTGTGCAGCTCAATCTAATGGCCTGACAATATCTATCCCAATTCTTTCAAAGGGGATCTCAACTAATGATAGATGGTGTAATGGCACCTTTAGCATGGCCCTTTCATTTACTAGTTGGCATTTATGACAAGCTATATATCACTTGCAGATATCAGCTCTAATCTCTGGCCAATAGACATGGGCTATGACATGATTTCGTGCTTTGTTCTGACATAAATGCCTGGCCATAAAATTCTGATCAGCTGGATGGAATAAAAGTTCCCTACAGCTCTTGAAGACCAACAACTATGTCATCTCTTTCTTAGCTTGAGTGTGCATCACTTGATATAACCTGTCCTTAATAATGGAGAAATACAAAAAGGAAAGTGCAATGTTAGGCTGGAGGTTTTGGCCATTGATTTTTCTCACTTGGTCAAAAGCTTGCCTCAGAGTCTTATCTCATGTCTGCTCTCATGGGAAATCCACAGCATTCCTCAAAGATTGGGGGGACAGTGTCCTCCCCCTCTCCATGTCCTCATAATGTGGAGATGATGTGGATGGCCCTGGGACCACTTCCCCAGCCTAAGTTGCCATGCAATATCCCCATGACATGCTACTGCAGGACCCATCCACTCCTACCTCTTTTATTAGTGTACTAAATCCCAGCCAATCTGTCCCCAGGACAAGTGGATGGGTGAGGGTCAGGCAAACCATCGCCTCCACACTATGCTTTTCTCCACGGAAGTGAATAACGACAGGTATTAGCAGATATTTGTGAACATCCCCATGTACATACCTCACCTTCGACAATCATGCATTTCCCAGTGCCCCACACTTAGTGAGGCTTTAATGCATGGAAATCTGATTACAACCAGAATCCACCAAAATCCTGATATGTACCCCCTTGAATACTCAAAAAGATGTGGGAAGTTCTTGCTCAAACATGGGAAGCCCTTGACAAACTAGGAATACAAATCAGAATCCCAGCCTCTTCACAGAAATGCAGATACAAGGAAGTCCCAGCCTTTCTGCTGCATCGACAGACCTGCCTGGACCTGCTCCTGGTTTTGGTGGGTACAGACCAATCCACCTGTGGAGAGAGAGAGAGGGGGTTAGCAGCAGCACAGACACAGAAGGAGAGGTGGGTGAGAAGACACAAGGAAAGACATGAGTTTGGGGAGCTGGTGTCAGGGGAATTGGCCCCCATTTCTGTGGAGCGAGGGTAGGGCAGGGGCAAGGGGAAGGAGGGGAAGAGAGCAAGAGATAGAGGAAGAGAAGCTGCAGGAATGCCTGCTCCCAGAAATGCCATTAAGTGGTCCTCAGCCCACTGGACTGCCTCCTCCAGTGATGTGCCCAGTGACACTGGATCCATGTTGAGGTGTCGCTCAACAGTTGGGTTATGAACTGCTCCAGTGACACATGATTGATAACATCCTCCATGTCACACTCACCTGCCAGCAGCCATCATGAACTGGTGTCCTGGAGTTGTTGCATGAAATAAACAAGTGGCTGACCCCACAATAGACCAGTGTGATGATGCTCTTCTGGCTGTGGACAACCCATTGCGGCATAGCCTGCTTCAGGCCCAGGTATTCCAGCATGCTGGTGGCTGGGAGCTGCTGAGCCATGAGCTGTGCTTCCCCTGAAAGGAGCAGTAATAGGTGGGCTGCCCTCAGTGAGGTTGGCCACAAGCTTGCCTCTGCAACATGATCAAACAGCTTGAGGAAGGCTTCTGGCTTGTCCTGTGGCCCCCATCTTGAACAACTGAATGGAAATGCTGGTTGCAGGAGTAATGGCTGGAGTACCTGCTGACTGGACCAATCTCTGCATCACCTGCTGGCCTTTCAACTGGGCCTCAAGCAGGGCCTGGAAGCACTGCCCCTGTTCAATAGACAGCAGGATGAGATCTTTGTGCTGGCACTGGTGGTCATTGGCACATGTCTGGAGGAGTTTCCTGACTGGTTTAGACTCCATGGCAGCATTTTTCCCTCATTTTGTATATACAATATTAAGAAACTGAACTGAAATTCTTGACATGATGTTGACACACATGTATGACACACATGCCATGTTTGCCAAAAATAAATGCCTCCAGAAAATCAAAATTTCAAAAGATCTACTCTTATAGCGGTAGTCACACTCCTTGATGATTGACTAATCTTGTACATTTATTTAGTAACACCTGACCTCTAATTACTCATGTAATAATTGTGGAAGTAGGAAGGGTGCAGTTATTTTTCCCAGCTGGTGTTTGAATGTTGGTTTATGATTTTTTTTTTTGAGGGGGTTGAAATTTGCTTTTTTTTTTTTAGGTTATTTGTTTCTAGATGGAGAACCATACAATTTTAATGTATGCATTGATAAACATAGAATTGCTGCTGGACATAATAGAGATTTGCAGGTTCCATCCTGTCCATAAATCCTGTCCCTTCATGACATCACAAAACTCACCAGCTCTCTGATTTGTCCATAGTGAATGGTCACACCCATAAGACCTACAGGATGTTTATAAATGTGTGAATAATATATCTGTTGAGGAATAAGCCAGCAAAAAACATTGGACACATTTTGTGATGTTATTCCTTGTACACCTCCTGACTCTTAGCCTGGCAAAAGGAGAAACTTGCCATATTTTGGAAAACCCAGATGATCCTCTGCTGTCTAAAGATGGAGATGTGATAATTGGGGCTATTTTTTCAGTACATACATGTAGACAGGTGCAGTCACTGGCATATACTGTAAAACCTCCACCTTTAATCTGCATGAGGTTTGTTGAAGTTTAAACATTCACATAATTTTAGAAAATTGTATTTTTTTCTGTTTTTCTGCATTGTATGTCTTATATTGAGCATAACATGAAAAAAAAAAGTTTTTCTGAATTTGTTTATGTTTATGCATATTTGTAGAATTAACCTCAGACAGTTACGTTCTGCTCAGACTCTGACTTTTGCAATTGATGAGATCAACAAAAATAGCAGTTTGCTCCCAAATATTTCAGTTGGTTACAGGATTTATGACAATTATATCTCAAGCTTGTTATCTATGAAGGCAGCCATGGCGTTGATGAATGGTATGGACATAAGAGCAAATGGTACCTGCTCTGGACAAGCAGAAGTACAAGCCATCATAGGGGAGTCAGCTTCTACTCCGACAATAGCACTCACAAGAACAATTGGACCCTTTAAAATCCCAGTGGTAAGAAAGAATTATTTTAATAATTGTTTAATAACAATTAATTCAATAGTTTCAAAACGTGAAATATACAGGAGAATATGATCTTCATTGTAGTGCAGTTTCGAAAAGTAAATCATTATATTTACATATTGTTCTTCCAATGGTGCAGTGAGTACATCATAGCAACATTTTATATTGATAGTATACATAATTTATTGTAAAATAAAAAAAAAAAAATTCACAGATTATAATGTTCTTTTGTGATTTTAGTTTGATGCTAGTCTGTTGAAATTTGTTTAGCTATGAACAGTGTAAAAAAGCTTTTTTTTTTTTACCCCTTGAACCTCTTTTCCTGTTTTTTAAAGACTTAAAACTATCCTTCTCTTCTCAGATAAGTTATGCTGCCACATGTGAATGTCTGAGCAACAGAAAAGACTATCCCTCTTTCTTTAGAACCATAGCAAGTGACTACTACCAGAGTAGAGCATTGATATATTTGGTCAAGCACTTTGGGTGGTCATGGGTGGGAGCTGTGAACAGTGACGATGACTATGGCAACAGTGGAATGGCCATTTTTCTGAATGCTGCCAAAGAGGAGGGAGTATGTGTTGAGTACTCTGTTAAGTTTGCCAGGACAGATACTGTGAAAATAGTAAAAGTGGCTGACATAATTCAGAAAGGCACTGCCAAAGTAATTATTGCATTTCTCACCTATGGTGAAATGAAGATTCTAACAGACCAGCTTATTCTAAAGAATGTCACTGGCTACCAGATGATTGGTGTTGAGGCATGGATTTCTGCTGCCGAATTAGTAACACCAGCAAGTTATGACATATTGGCAGGAGCCATTGGTTTTGATGTGGGAAAATTGAACATTGGTGGCTTAGCTGACTATGCAGTCAGTGGATTTTGGCAAACCGAACTCCCTTGCTTGAATACAGAGGGGAACATTTCTCAACCAAAAAATCACTGCATCAAATATGAAGATCTTATCCAATTTAAAAACTACAGTCATGATATATCAGGAAAGAGATTTTCAACAAATCTCTACAATGCAGTTTATGCTGTAGCACATTCTCTACACAACCTGCTGGGATGCACAAACATCAAGAGTTGTGAGAAAGACAAAATAATACAACCATGGCAGGTAAGAAAAGAGAAAAGAAGCAAATCAGGCTATATCCATGACTAATATTATTATGAATTGAAATTTAGACTTGCTTTTATTTTCCCTGTAAAGGTTGTTGAGGCTTTAAAAAAGGTAAATTTTACAAACAAATTAGGAGAACAAGTTTGGTTTGACAGTAATGGGGCAACAGCTGCAAAATAGGATGTGGTCAACTGGCAACGAGGGCTCAATGGAGAAGTGGTGTTTAAGACAGTGGGTTATTACGATGCCTCTCTTCCAAGTGGACAACAGTTTGTCCTTAATGTTGGAGATATAGTGTGGGCTGGAGAGAAAAGACAGGTACATACAATGCAAATTCTAAGTGTTTTCTTGCATACAATCTATACTGGATGGTATGATGGTGCATTGCTTTACACTGTCACCTCACAGCAAGCAGGTTCTGGATTTGAACCTGCTGCTCGACCGTGGCATTTCTGTGTGGAGTGTGCATGTTCTCTCTATCCTTGCCTGTGTGGGTTTCCTTAGGGTGCTCCCATGATCCAAAAACTTGCAGATTAAGTCCAATTGGATACCTTAAATTTCTCATATGTGGGTATGGGAGTATGAATGGCTCGATGTCTCTGTGTGTTAACCCCAATAAGTCCCAAAATGACTTTTCTGTAAATAAAATAAAATTAAATTAGGTATAATAATGTTATGCCCACAACAGTGAATATATCTGATAGGCTTTTCACCAAAATTGTGCTTCAAGAAAGACAGAACCTCATAATTTGATATGGAACAGTGTAAATTAAAATAGAATAGTTGTGAAAAATAATAATTTTAAGCATAATGTATTGTTCATATTAGAAGCCAAGGTCTGTGTGCAGTGAGAGCTGTTCTCCAGGAACCAGGAAAGCTGCACAGAAAGGAAGGCCTGTCTGCTGCTATGACTGTATACCATGTGCAGAAGGAGAGATCAGTAACCAGACAGGTAATTTCAACTTCACAAAGTTTCAAAGACAAGTCGTGAATTGTACATTTTATATCATCCCTTTATTATTTAGGATACAGTTACTGAACAATGGAATTCATAAATAAAACTCAAGATAAAGTTTATTTTCCTTCTTAATCTGAATAACCATGATTATTTTGCAGATTCAGATAACTGCGAGCAGTGTCCAGGAGAATATTGGTCTAATACTGAGAGAGATAAATGTGTCTTAAAGGTCATAGAGTTTCTGTCATTTACAGAGGTTATGGGGATAGTACTGGTCATTTTTTCTTTGGTTGGAGCTACATTAACTGTTCTAGTCACTATTTTATTTCTAATAGAAAAGGACACTCCAATTGTTAAGGCGAACAACTCTGAGCTGAGTTTCCTGCTGCTGTTCTCCCTGACTCTGTGTTTCCTCTGTTCACTTACTTTCATTGGTCGACCCTCTCAGTGGTCCTGTATGCTGCGCCATACAGCGTTTGGGATCACCTTCGTCCTCTGCATCTCCTGTGTTTTGGGGAAAACAATTGTGGTACTAGTGGCCTTCAGGGCTACACTTCCAGGCAGCAATCTCATGAAATGGTTTGGGCCTCTACAGCAAAGACTCAGTGTTCTTGCATTCACTCTCATACAGGTCCTTATTTGTGTAATTTGGCTAACAGTTTCTCCTCCTTTCCCCAAAAAGAACATGAACTACTACAAGGAAAAGATCATATTAGAATGTAACTTGGGCTCGGCTCTCGGTTTCTGGGCTGTGCTGGGTTATATTGGACTTCTTTCTTTCTTGTGCTTTGTTTTAGCTTTTCTAGCTAGAAAGTTGCCGGATAATTTTAATGAAGCTAAATTCATCACATTCAGCTTACTCATTTTCTGTGCAGTGTGGATCACCTTTATTCCAGCCTATGTCAGCTCTCCTGGAAAATTTACTGTCGCTGTAGAAATATTTGCAATTTTGGCCTCCAGTTTTGCTCTACTATTCTGTATATTTACACCTAAATGTTATATCATTCTGTTTAAACCTGAACTAAACACAAAGAAAAATATGATGGGTAAAGCATCTAAATCACTTTGAGAAACAAGTTGTTCAAATCTGTAAGCAAATACATTGTCGTTTATGGTTATGGGGATAGTATTGGTCCTCTTTTCTTTGGTGGGAGCTATAATACCTGTGTTAGTAGCTATTTTATTCCGAATAGAAAAGGACAGCCCCATAGTGAAGGCCAAAATCTCAGAGCTGAGTTTCCTGCTGCTGTTCTCCCTGACTCTGTGTTTTCTCTGTTCACTTACTTTCATTGAAGGGCCCTCTCAGTGGTCCTGTATGCTACGCCATACAGCATTTGGGATCACCTTTGTCTACTGTATCGCCTATGTTCTAGGGAAAACAACTGTTGTTTTAGTGGCGTTCAGGGCTACACTTCCAGGCAGCAATGCCATGAAATGGTTTGGGCCTCTACAGCAGAGACTCAGTGTTCTTGCTTTCACTTTCATACAGGTCCTTATTTGTGTACTTTGGTTAAAAGTTTCTCCTCCTTTCCCCTACAAGAACATGAACTACTACAAGGAAAAGATCATATTAGAATGTAACTTGGGCTTAACTATAGGTTTCTGGGGTGTGGTAGGTTATATAGGACTTCTTTCTTTCTTGTGCTTTGTTTTAGCTTTTCTCACTAGAAAGTTTCCAGATAATTTTAATGAAGCAAAAATCATCACATTCAGCATACCCATATTCTGTACAGTGTGGATCACCTTTATTCCAGCTAATGTCAGCTCACCTGGAAAATTTACTGTAGCTATAGAAATATTTGCTATTTTGGCCTCCAGTTTTGCTCTACTATTCTGTATCTTTACACCTAAATGTTATATCATTCTGTTTAAACCTGACCTAAACATAAAGAAAAATATGATGGATGAAGCATCTAAATCACTTTGAGAAACAAGTTGTTCAAATCTGTAAATAAATACATTGTCATTTCAACTGAAGAATGTTGAAGTTGATCAAATAAATGTCCAATATAATCAACTCAACAATATTAAAAAAAAAATCTGATTAAATCTTATCAGGATTTTTATTAGAACGAATTAAACTGATAATCAGTATTGTGTCTTACTATCTCTGCTCACATAAACATATTTTCTATTCAGCAACATACATGTTTATAATCAGGAATGTAATGCAATTAGCT
Source organism: Cathorops aguadulce (assembly GCA_026122135.1). Taxonomy (NCBI): domain Eukaryota; kingdom Metazoa; phylum Chordata; class Actinopteri; order Siluriformes; family Ariidae; genus Cathorops; species Cathorops aguadulce. The sequence continues at coordinate 61,516,432 of JAPEIY010000025.1, read as the reverse complement.
CATTGGCACTAACAATTTGTGAGAGGTAATTTTTCTTTAAGAATTGGGAAGGTAAGAGTGATGTCTTCTCATGTTCATAGGCCCCACTATATGTAAGCATCAACCAACAAACCAACCAATAAAAATATCATGACAAAATAAACTTCACAAACAAAATATAATTGTACTTGCTGATGGATGATGTGTCTGCTATTTTTAAAATGCATCTGCTATGGTCTCCATGAAATCAATAGAGGGCACTGAATACTGATATTTAAAAACACTAGCTCATGCACTAGGCAAACATTTCTCAAACAAATGTTACTCACATGAAAAGCCCAATATGGCATTACTGGTACTCATCATTCCCATCTTTCCAACTTAGAGAAGCGCATCTATGGTGGTAGTCTTTTTTTTTTATGTTGCTCATGGTTACTGAGAAGTTGCCCATCAAAGCAAATGACATTCTCGCGATTGTGGACCTCAGCTGGATCCATGTTGGCAGGCAGAGCCTTCTGTAATGTGACTGATAGCCATCTCATTACTACATGTTTATTATGATGACATTTTAACTAATCAAGACCTCTTTTCTAATATCACCCAAACCAGGATAAACCTCACCTCACTACTATGGCACAAGCATCTGTTCTTGTTAATACATGGGAGGGAAGGCACACAGAAACATGATTCATCCCACAACTCAGCTGATTGTAAACAAATCATCCATCCATCCATCCATCTATCCATCCATCCATCCATCCATCCATCCATCCATCCATCCATCCATCCATCCATCCATCCATCCATCCATCCA
>JAPEIY010000025.1:55382908-55395183 GCA_026122135.1 Cathorops aguadulce | reverse complement strand
ACATGCAAACTCCACACAGAAAGGCCCTCGCCAGCCCCGGGGCTCGAACCCAGGACCTTCTTGCTGTGAGGCGACAGTGCTAACCACTAAACCACCGTGCTGCCTGGAAACAACATGAATGGAAAAAAGAGAGCTGTCCAGCTTATGGAAAAGTCTGCAGCAAATGCAAGAAGTACAATCACTTTGCGTCCAAATGCAAAACGGCAGATACACAGACTAGATGAATACACAGTGTAGCAGAGACAGAGGATGAGTATCAGGAAATACTAAGCCTTCACTCAGATGGGCAGGAGAACACACAGGGGAGACAGCTGTTTGCGACTATGCTGCTGGGGGAGAGGCCAGTAAGATTTCAGTTAGATTGTGGAGCAAGCTGCAATATTATTCTGATACACATACTGAACCCAGACACAAAATTGGAGCAGACACAACAAGTCCTTGTCATGTACAACAAAAGCACTTTGAAGCCTTTGGGCAAATGCAGGATAAAAATAAGAAATCCGAGAAACAGGAAATTGTACAGACTTGAATTCATAGTGATTGACAGCCAGTCATCTGTGCCATTGCTAGGGAACAAGGCAGTGCAGGGCATGGATCTAGTGAGAATACAGAGAGAAAATATCATGGCCATTGATGAGATTGTCCAACACACAGGCAGTGAAGGAGAAACTCTGGAGAAAGAACAGATCAGGGAACAATATGCACAGGTGTTTGAGGGCGACAGCTGCCTGTCAGGGACATACGATCTGGAAGTGGATCCAAGCATAACACCAGTAAAGCTACCAAAGCGGAGAGTTCCGGTGGCACTGATGAACCCGCTAAAGGAGGAACTGAAAAGCCTGGTGGCAAGAGGAATCATTACGCCAGTTGAAAAGAGCACAGATTGGATCAGTAACATGGTCGTGGTTAAGAAACCATCAGGAAAACTGAGAATCTGCATTGATCCTAGACCCCTAAACAGAGCATTAAAAAGACAACACTTTCCACTGCCGACTATCGATGATGTACTGCCAGACCTCGCAAATGCAAGAGTATTCACAGTGTGTGATGTAAAGAATGGATTCTGGCATGTGAAATTGACAGAGCGTTCCAGCTACATGACAACATTTGCGACCCCTTTCGGAAGGTACAGGTGGATGAGAATGCCAATGGGGATCAGCCCGACTCCTGAGGTGTTTCAGCACAGGCTGACACAGGCACTTGACAGGTTACCAGGGGTGCGCATTATAGCTGACGATATCCTGATCATCGGTGAAGGGGAAAATCAGGAAATGGCAGTGAGAGACCATGACGAAAAACTGAAAAGACTCCTTGAGAGATGTGGAACATACAACATTAAACTGAATTTCGACAAACTGAGGCTGAAATAGAAGGAGGTGCCGTACATAGGTCACAGGCTGACATCTGAGGGCTTGAAAATTGACCCTGAAAAGGTACGCGCAGTACAGGAAATGCCCAAACCCACCGACATCAAGGGCCTGCAGAGATTGCTCGGAATGGTCAATTACCTCGCAAAATTTTGCCCACACCTATCGGATAGCTGTGAGGTCCTGAGGCAACTGACACAAGGATGTGATATGGGAATGGACTGACATACAGGAAACTGCCTTTGTGAAAATGAAACAAATGATAGCCACAGCACCAGTATTGAAGTACTACAACCCAACGGAGGACCTCACTCTCCAGTGTGATTCATCGGAAATAGGACTAGGTGCAGCGCTTTTGCAGGTAGGCCAGCCGATAGCATATGCCAGTAGGGCACTCACCTCCACTGAGAGAGGGTATGCACAAATAGAAAAAGAGTGCCTGGCCATATTATTTGGGATGGAAAAATTTCACCAATACACATATGGTAGAAAGGTAGTGGTGCACTCTGACCATAAACCGCTTGAAACCATCACAAAGAAGCCTTTGCTTAGTGCCCCAAAGCGGTTACAAAGAATGCTGTTGAGACTTCAAAAGTACAACATAGATGTAGTGTTTGTCCCAGGCAGATTGATGCTTGTAGCAGATACACTGAGCAGAGCATATCTACCTGAATGTGCAGCTGAGGGATCAGTTGAAGCTGAAATTGAAACTGTTAATATGAACCATTATCTACCCGTTTCAGAGGAAAGACAGCAGTGAATCCAAAGTGAGACAGAACGGGACCAGGCCCTCCAGGTGCTGAAACGGAGAATACTGCAGGGATGGCCTGAGGATAAAGCACAGGTTGAGGATGAGGTGAGGCCGTATTTTTCTATGCGGGATGAGCTAAGCGTGCAGAACAATGTCATCTTTAGGGGAGAGAGGGCTGTCATCCCAACTGCTCTAAGAAAAGGAATTATGGAAAAGATTCATGTGTCACATTTAGGGATTGAAAACTGCCTGAGGAGAGCAAGAGAGTGTGTGTACTGGCCGGGTATGCATGAACAGCTAAAGACATATATTGGAAAGTGCCAAGTTTGCAGAGAATTAGATACACGGCAACAGAAAGAGCCATTACATAGCCATGACTTCCCGCTAAGGCCATGGGCAAAAGTGGGTACGGACATCTTCACCTTCAATAACAAAGACTACTTAGTGACTGTGGACTATTTCTCCAATTTTTGGGAAGTTGATTATCTACCTGATACCAGGTCCACCACGGTCATCCATAAACTGAAAGCACATTTCGCTCGCCATGGTGTGCCTGACGTGGTGTTCTCTGACAATGGTCCACAGTATAGCTCACAGGAGTTTAAAAGATTTAGCCAGTCTTGGGAATTTGAACATGTAACGTCATCACCTACATATCCTCAAAGCAATGGAAAAGCAGAGTCTGCTGTCAAGACTGCTAAAAGGCTGATGGGGAAAGCCCTGCAGGCAAAGTCAGACCCCTACTTAGCCATACTTGCTCACAGAAACACCCCGGCACAAGGCTTCCAGGCCAGTCCAGCTCAGAGACTGATGAGCCATCGGACAAAGACATTGCTACCAATGTGTGAAAGTCTGCTGAAACCTGCGGTAGTAGACACTGACAAAGCTGTTCGGGAAAACCAGCTCAGGCAGGCTCGCTATTACAACAGAGGGGCGAAGTCACTGAGACCACTGCAGAATGGAGAACAGGTGCGAGTGCAGTCACAAGTGGCCGGACATACATACTGGGCACCAGCATCGGTGGAAGCTTGTTTCTTTTCTACTATAGCCAACAGGTATCACTTTGCAGTCCTTTGCTCTTATTTCACTATCTCTCCTCAGTACAATAAAATCTATTTGAGTACAGTTTTCACCACTTTTGTATGTTATTAGATGCTCCTCTTTCTTCTTGAACCATGTATTTACTAGTTGAGGGTTTAGTTGTTGGCAGAATTCCAACATGTAGTCCCCTTCTTGGTTTTGTTCACCAAATCCAAAATTGCCTATAACTTCCTCATAGCCAACCCTCTCTCTTCCAACATGACAATTGAGATCCCTGGCTACAATAACTAAATAATTTGCCGGGACCTCTGTTATCCTTCCAAGAAGTTTTTCTCTAAATTCCTCTTACTCCTCATCAGGTCTGCCCTGTTGAGGGACATGCACCAAGAAAAAGTGAAGGATCTTCTCACATAGAAGGATGATTTTCATAATTCTATCATCTGTCCTAACTACTTCAATAACATTCTCTGTCCATTCCTTCCTTGCCATAATCCCAACTCCTCTCTTACCACCCTTATCACTGCTCCACCATAATTTATATTTCTCTTCTCCAGTGCCAAATATATTTGCCCCTCTGTTCTTGTATCTTATTTCCTGTATGGCACAGACATCTACTTTTCTTCTTCCTAACATTGCTGCTACTTCTCTTCCTTTGTTTTCCATTGAACCAACATTTATCGAACAAACTCTGAATTGTCCAGCTTTTTCATCATGTGATAACCAAGAGATTCGTAGGACCCCTTGCCCATTTAAGGGCTGTCCGGGACTAGGGGCCATTTTGATCTGGAGGTTCATAGCTTGAATCGATTGGAGCTGGGTTTTTTGTTTTTTCCAGTTGCCGGATGCCCTTCCTGTCACAACCTAGATGAGGTGTACAAGTCCCATCACCTTAGGGATTGAGTTTGGAGTCCCGCTCCTAAATGGACTGTAATTATGATAATTCATAAATAATGTATTACTTTTAATAGAATCAACTTCATTTACTCTTTACTGAAAATTCAAAGCCAAGTATGTTGATTAATATATAATCATCATAAACCACATTACTGCTTTTGTGATTACATCAAGGTGTGTGTGTGTGTGTGTGTGTGTGTGTGTGGTTACATATGAATCAAAATACAATCATAAACCAAATTATTGTTTATATGATGACATCAAGGCATATGTGTGTGGTTACATTAAAGATATCAAATCACCACAAGGTTCAGGCAGGGCTAGGTGCAAGAACATGGATTCAGTCAGAGTCTTGGGTTTAGGCATTGCTAGGTGCAGGAACATGGGGTTCAGGTGGGGACTTGGGCATAGCTTGGAACAGGAAGGTGGAGGCTTAGGCAGGACTCAATACAGGGACATGGATTCAAGAGGAGGGTTGTACTCAGGCATGGCTTGGTACAAAATCATGGATCCAGGCTCAGGCAAGGACTCAGGCATGGGTATGTTGCTCCTGCATGGTTTAGCTGGGAGGGTGACGACATCTTCCCTGAAGCCTGGAGGTGGAGCAAAGATCTCATCCTCACAATCAGGAAGTTGAGACATCATCCTCAAAGCCAGGTGGAAGAGTGAGTACAGGAATGCAGGTCTGCCCAATCAGCCTTTGGAGGTAGCCATTGAGCAAAAGCCTCCCTATCAGTTGCCTTTATGAATGCTGGAAGGGGCTCTGGAGCAGAGGCTGTCCTGTCAGCCTCTGGAGGAAAGTATGGAACGGGTGCCTTCTTCTTCATTGCACTGTTGACCTTTGGAGGGAACTCTGGAGCAAAGGTGTCCCTGTCAGCTGCCCTATTAGCCATTGGAGAGTCCATGAAAGCATCAGCTACCCCTCCCCCCCCCAAAAAAAAAAAATCCTTGCGGTTTTCCCCTTCCTCAGAATTTGAAAGAGTTGCTTGAGCATATTGCCAAACAATCCTTGAGATATGGGTGCTCAACCAGAATCAGGTACTCTGTCCAGCAACATGCAGGTCCAATTAGTCAGTAGATCATGTGCTTCACCCAGATGTGTTCTGTAGGCTTGGGCTCTACCAAGCTGTCATAGAAGAACTTACATTGGAGTAGAAATCCGTTGGGGGAGTAACCTATGTTGTCATAGGGTGCAGGGGTGTCCATCCAGGTGTGCTGGACAAGCTACATAGAACCAGGCATAGGCATGGTGACCCTGACATTGTGCTCTCCCTGATCACCTGCTACATCCATTTTAGAGATGAAGCATTCTGAATGAGCAGGTTGAGGCAGGACACATGTGTGGTCAAACGGGGTTTATTAAATGTAGGGACATGCAGAAAAACAGATCTATACTAACAGGCAAGAACTAGAATAAGGAATACACAAGGAAATTAAGCAAAGCATGAAACAGGTACTAAATGCAAGTAATTGAGGGAAGACATGGAACAGGAACTAGAATATATCCTGGAGAAAAGAAAACAGAGAAGTAATACAAAACCAAAAACAGACTAATATACACCTGACAACAGACAAACATAAAATAAAGACAATGCTTCACATGAGTCACAGGAAAACCCAGGTCTTAAATATACAAATTAATCAGAGAAGTAACAGGCAACAAATGAGACAGGTAAAGACATGAGAGGAACATAACTAATGAGGAAAAAAGAGTGGAGACAAGACCATAGATACGCACATGGTAAAGTCCATTAACAAAGTTCCAGGGAAGTGCATGTTTAGCAATATGGACACATTGCTCAGGATGAGAGGGGATATTCACAACATAATTATAACATAACTGACATTAAATTTTGAACATGAGGATTTGACTTTAAACATGACCCCAAATCTAAAGTAGCCTACAATGTTATACACAGATGGGATTCAAAATTCCAGAACAAAAATCACTTCTGAATATAAGAGACAAATAGAAAATACAATTAAAATAGAAAATACACACTTTATTTGTACTTTTAGTAGTTTGGGTGAAAGCACACTATATCCTCTTCCTGTCTCTTTTCTCTTAGGAACCCAGAGAAATCAATCAAACCTCCATCAACCTTTTGCTACTAGGAGATCCAGCTTATTCATTTATGGACTGGCTTATCAAAGGCTACACTCCTTCCCCCCATATAACTCCTGAGCAGGAATCATTTAATGTCTATTTAAGTTCTGCACTATGTCTTGGGGTATGACTTTAAACTGCAACCGGTGGTGAGTCTCAGGTCCACGAGGACTTGAGTATTGGGGAAAGTGGAATTACCCTTTAATCACCATTGCTCCCTCCCAGGTCTGCTCTGACTCAGAGTGGTAGCATCTACCTGGGTTCCAGTTATGGGTTAAATAGTACATCACCAATAAGGTGCTGGCAGCAGAGTGCTTTTCAGTGCAATGTGGCAGATAAATCCAAAAGGGCCAATGGCACACCACCAGATGGTATGCGGAAGAGCCACTCAAATGGCCAATGGATGGCATCACTCAGCAAGTCAGTTATCACTGTGGGGCAACTTCCATACCTGTCAGGTCTGTGGCACTTTTTTTGTGCACCACTTGGCATCAGGTCTGGAGGTCCAGAAAAACAACATGATGCGGGTATGACATCGTTTGTCTTACCTTACCGTGCAAGGCGGATCATTAGGAGAGAATAGTATGTGAGAGCTCACAAGACCAGACATTCCATGGCAGCTTGACTGGGCCGTTTGTACCACCGCTGCAGGCGACTCTGTCGCTCTGGTACAGGTCATGCGGCCCATCTGTGTTTCTGCACATCCTAATGAAGCAGTCATCATCGCTAGCGATGGGCAGCCACCACCGATTTAAATTCTGTAAGGACGACAGTGGAGCTTTTAGTAGACTTAAGTCACAGTGGAGTGTGTTGCTCAAGAGAAGTGATTTCCACTACACTTTCACACCCCTTGTAATAGGCACCTGTTGTGCTTTGCACAATTTCTGTGAAAGTGAGAAAGAGAACATTAATCCTGCCTGGACAGAGGAAGCAGTGATTCAACGTGACCTACCACAGCCAGGTGTCTATTCAAACAAGACATCTGAGTGTTCTGATGGTCAGAAAATCAGGCTTGCTCTGAGTATTTGAAAACAAACTTTCCTCTGCACAGACCACTGTTTTAGATGTATGTATTGGCTACATCTCTTTGCATATACAACTATTTTGAGAATGTCAATCAAAATTCTAACATTACATTCTCCACCTGTTACATATTTTTCACATAATTTTTCATGGAAAAACACAATAAAATCATGATACTTTAGTGTGTTTTTATTTACATTTATTACAACAAACAAATTACAAAAAAGGCTATTTTAAAATTAAATAGCTTTTCAATAACTTTTAAAATATAATTTAAGACAGTTGTCACTTTAAAAAACTTGACAACTCACTGAGTAACAAACATTTTTAAAAAATATTAAATAACTTTTTTACAATTGAATACATTTGAAGACAATTAAGTGTCACAAAAACTTGAGAACTCAGATTTAGAGAGACAGTACTTAACTTTAAAGACAATTGTCACTTTAGAAAACTTGCAGAACAACAACAAAAAAACACCCAAAAAAACTCTGCCATGCTGGCACATTATACAATGTTTCTAAAAAGAACATAAAAGAAATGTGTCTTTTCATAGAGGTGCAGTTTCTTCCTGTGTAGCCAGGCCCCTGTGAAATGGTATGCTGCCTGAAAAGTCCCTACATGTGGTGGTACACTGGATGATGCTCATTTGGTGCTGGGTACTCATACCCTGTGTACATGCCCAGGTGTGGCACCTGTGATGGGTTCGGTAGCATAGAGGGCCAAAAGTTGTGCATGCTGTCCATCAGTGCATTGCTTTGCAGAATGCTGTTCACCAGGCTTTCTTCCATCTTTTTTATTTTTATTTTAAAGATATTTGGGGTCAGAGCATGGACATTGTTAGGTCCATTTAATTTTCAGTGTTTATATAAAATAGTGCAGACTTGCACATAACACAAACCAGCAAGAAAACGAGTCAAACAATATGTCTACAAGTTCTAGCTATAACACGAATAAAATTATCGTTGTGTTTCCCAGCATAGCCAGGTAGGTGGGCATGCGCGGTTCAGGCGGGAGCTGTATGTTATTAGGTCTACTTGCTGTAACATTACGTTCCTGAGGCCGGCAGAGTTGTAAAGAGAAGAAGAGGACTTAATTCGCAGTGAATGATACAGTGAACAAGAGATTGTAAGTAGATGTCAGTCATTGTTAATTGCTTAATGTTACCTACGTTTATCTAAGGGGAAGAAAATGTGATGTTGTAGGCTACTTGTCACTTTTAACATTATGACAGCTAAATTGAACTTTACAGTATGGAAAATGTTAGCCAATATTAGGGTAAACAGTTAAACTTGACAGCTTTCTATATTCTGTCCCATCTGTGTATTGGTATGTTCAACTATTGTGAGTGAAAACTAAATGCCATTAGTAGCAATAGTTATGGCGAGAGAAGATTTAATGTGTCCTTTCAATTCATTGGCTAGATGGATATACGACAATTTTTTAAGAGAGTGCGTGAGGAACAGGAGAGTGACAAGGAAGCTGATGCTGAAGAGGTCTGCGTGATCATGGTCAGTAAATGTCAACAGAGAAAACAGGGCCGAGTTTAACCAGTGCACCGTTTTGATATGGTTTAGCTATGGTTTGATCTAGGCCACTAACTGAACAAGGTAGTCTATTTGGCAAAAAAAAAAAAAAATTTTGGCGTGCGCGCATTACTGAACACACTCCTGGGGCTAAGCCCCCCCCATCTCTCAATCCTAGTGATGTCCATGGACATAAACAACCATTCACATTCACACCTACAGTCAATTTAGAGCCATCAATTAGCCTAACCTGCATGTCTTTGGACTGTGGGGGAAACCTGGAGGAAACCCACACAGACAGGTGGAGAACATGCAAACTCCACACAGAAAGGCCCATCAGCCACTGGGCTTGAACCTAGGACCTTCTTGCTGTGAGGCGACAGTGCCAACCATTACACCACCGTGCCGCCATACGTAAATCAATCCATGTTAATATATGAAATGTAGATATATGAAACTTTTTGCTTTGTCTGCTGAATCTCAATGTTGCAAAAAGCCCAACTTCTCACACTGTTCAGCAGACACAGCCAAAAGAAGTCCAGAAAACACATCCTGACTTAAATGAAATGCGACTCAAGTGAAGTATATTTCATAGTGTTTTTGTGAAATTATTTCTCTAGTGTCTTATTCATTCTCTTTCCCTCATACTTTAAGATCACACAAGTGCTATTGGCAACTTAGCATCTTTTACAATACATAGTTTTGACTGCAGTGACTGGCAAGTTTCTTTATGTTTCTATCCTCATATTGGTTATTATTTCTTAATTATCCCCACCTCTGTGACCATGATCAGTTGGCTGAAGAAGCAAGCAATGCAGAAAAGAAGCAGGAAGATTTCTCGGGATCCAGTTCTACGTAGCACGTTTGGAAACACGTCCGTCAGTGATGTCATTATCATGTGGATTAAAGTAAACTGAAAAACCATACAAGTACAACAATATGCATAAGAGTTTAACTGTTCAAAACTATTTCTGAAGATAAAGCACAATGTCTGTGAGCTCTTTTGGCATGATGATGAAATGGAAAACAATCAAACAAAAGTCACAAGGTAAAGGAGAGGTGGCCAAGAAAAGAAAGAAGAGGCATGACAATGCATCACTGAAGAGACATGTGCAAACATCATGTCTTCTTTCATGAAAAGACAATGGCATAATTCAAAGCATCATTATAGATGCCACTGGCATCCATAATGTAAGGCACAGTCATGATTTCTTAATTAAGATTTCAATTGCTTAATTATTTAAGGTATTATTTTGAAACCCTGAATACACTGTCTCTGGGTGTGTGTGCACGCACCTGTGTGTCCAGACCAAGCAAAATAATCATAATGAAGAACAACACAGCCCACAGCTGAGGCAAAGGCATCAAAGCCACAGCCTGAGGATAAGCTACAAAAGCTAGGCCAGGACCTGAGGGAAAGAAATTGGAATCAGAAATTTATATATCAAAAGTATAACTATTGAATAAAGACTAATGCTGTAATTCAATTTTAAAGAAGGAACTTTATATTTCAATTCCTTTCCCCCTTAACATATTCCCTATCTGCAACTACACACCACTGCATTCTAGTCTTCCACTGATCAAGGCAATGCAGTAGGGCTTCTTCTGTTAGTTGTCTCAGAAGCTCCATCATTGTCCATCACTGCTGGAACAGACTCAAAACAAGTTGCCTTAAGTGCAAGCTTTTTTTTTTTCTTTTGGGGGTGGAGGCACATGGTGCTGGACAAGGTGAATAGGGAGGGTGGTCAAGTACTATGATGTGTTTCTTCGCCAAAGATTGCTCGACCTTGAACACAATGCATTGGAAAACACCATCAAAGATGAAGAAAGCTCCACATTCAAGTCCATGTTGATTGTTTTTTTTTTTTTTTACATTAAAGGGATATAATTACAAAGAATTGGGGTCCAGATTGATCAACAATGAACCAACACAATTACAAATGGTTCCTAGAAACTTTGCAAGAAAGGGTCAGAAGAAAAGACCACAGCTGTGGGAAAATGGTTTCATCCTTAACCAGGACAATGTGCCAGCATACAAGGTGGTCCTAGTGAAGCAGTTTTTGGCTGAGAAATACTCTCCCCATTCATCTTATCTAAACACCATTTGTTTGTTTGCCCCCCCCCCCTCCCCCATTTCCCTAAAATTAAGACTGCACTCAAGGGAACTCATTTCAAGTCTGTTCCAAAAGTAAAGAAAATGACCATTTCTGAGACAACTAACAGAAGACTGAATGCACCGATGTGATCAGTGAAAGACCAGAATGAAGCAGAAATGGGAAAGAAATTGAAATGTAAATTTTGTTCATTAAAATTGATTCACTCAAATCAGAAAAAGTCAGCATGGTATGTTGAAATTTAAAGTGGAAAAAACAATGGTTTGTAAATACTGTATTTGAAATACATTGCCGTCAAAACAATAACTGCACATCATACTTTACCTCAAATATTTTTTGAAACCAAACATTTCAATTTTGTTCTGATATGCTCTTTCAACATATTTAAAAAACTAATTGTAACCATAAGCATTTACCACTTTGTAATGTTGCCAGTCCTTCTCAAGACTTAACAGATGTTTAGAGACTGAAGACACCAACCCTGTGTCCAAAATCACTCATTTGTTCACTACTCCCTACATAGGGAATTACTATATAGAGGACTATATAGTGAGCTCATTAGTAAAATGAAAGAAAAAAAAAAAAACACTTTCGGACACTTGTCCGTCATGCTGGCATTTACGTCATGACTGTTGCACAATTAAAACATGGTAGATCAGGCAGCTGGTGGGTTTTCAAAATAAATACATGCATGTATTTTTGTGATAAATACATATTATACTGAGCATATTCCCCACGTTAATAAATACAAAGTACCTGCATCTTTCAGTTCTTTTAAATCAAAGCTAAATAATCTTAGCTGCTACCTTTTATGAAATCAAATTTGAGACTTGATTTCTTTCAGTGCAACTACAGTGCATGATGGGACATATTGCTTGGTTAGTGACCATTGGTTGTACACTACTTTTCATGATGCATTTTGGGATACTTTGAGTGCACTATATACAGTAGTGTGTAATAAATCACTATCATTTCAGACAACACTATAAAATGGCACCCTCAGTAGGAGCAGTTTTGGACACAGGGCATGTGATGAAGCATTTCAGGTCATATTTTCTCCCATTCTTCCTGCAAACAGGTTTGAAGGTATGCAATATGTTTTTGCCTTCTTAATGCATTTGAGACCAAACAATAAAAAATATTAAGCAATTTATTAATTATTAAAAAACACCCGCAAAACACAGTAATTAGACATATTTGACAAGGCTAGTAATCTATACTGTACTGGAGTACAGAGAGATCATCACCAACTTTGTTGCCTGGTGCGAACTGAACCATCTGTGCATCAACGCCAGCAAGACAAAGGAGATGGTGATCGATTTCAGAAGGACGGTTCCTCAAATTGCACCAGTGAACATCCAGGGTTTGGACATTAAGATCGTGGAGGAGTACAAATACCTGGGTGTTCACCTCAACAACAAACTGGACTGGACTAACAACACAGATGTCCTG
>JAPEIY010000025.1:55272245-55283291 GCA_026122135.1 Cathorops aguadulce | reverse complement strand
AGGCTGTTCCATAACTGTGGGGCTTTGTAAGAAAAGGCTCTGCCCCCTGATGTAGCCTTCACTATATGAGGTACCAGTAGGTAGTCTGCACCTTTTGATCCAAGTAGGTGTAGCGGGTCATAAAGGACCAGAAGTTCGCTCACGTACTGTGGTGCGAGACCATTCAGTGCTTTAAAAAGGTCAATAGTAGTATTTTATAAATCAATACAAAATTTGATTGGGAGCCAATGCAGTGTGGATAAGACAGGGGTGATGTGATCAAAGTGTGACATAGAATTCCCAATGCATCGAATACGAGCTGTAAGGAGCTACGACACAGCAATCAGATCATATGGCAATCGGCATTGCGGCCAGGGACAGCGCACATCGGGCCCAAGTGCTTCATCGGGCAACAGCACCAGGGCAGCAACAACTGGCTCCATATGGAGCATGTAATCTAGGTTGTGATCAGCTGGATCCTGCATGCTAGCCAGTTCTCTGGAGTCACTGGGGAGAGGACAGAAACGTCTGGCTAGTCTCAGAGCCCCTCAGTGAATTGTGGCTCGTTTCCTGGGAGTTGGGATCAGCGAAGTGGGAGCTCTCTCAACCACCCCTACCGCTGAGAATTGGGCTTTCTGAAGCCCTAGTGGAGAGGACCTCTTCCTCCTGGATCTCAAAAGCCGGTGACAGTGCTGGAGGCAGTGTCTCAGAAGGAGACTGTTGTACGGCTATAGTGGGTATGCTAGCAGGCTGTGCACTAGGCTGTTGCAGATTAAATAGGAGGGTTTTAATCTCTGCAAACTCAGAAGCCAAAAGTATCAACCTTTTGGGCCAGGACATCCACTTTCCTACACTTGCCCTGAGTAGGGGCCTCTTGTGACTCAGATTTGCGACACTTGTGTACACTAGGAAACACATCGCTGTTCCTCTATGCAGAGGACAACTGCAAGCTTAGTTTGCTCTCTAGTTGGGCTAGCCTGGCCGACCATGTTGCTAGACTCATGCAGCTGCAATTCATGCACACCATTTCTGTCAGTCCCTGCCTTAAGTGTTCAACCCCAAAGCAAAAGAGACATTCATTATGGTCATCATCTAGCTCAAGAAGGACTTGGCAATCAATGCACATTGTAAACATTAATCAGCTACTGCTTCTATTAAACCTAGGTTGATGCAGCCTAGTTGGAGGTTTTTCCTAAGTAGCTCTGTAAGTGACATACTGTGCAGCAAATGTATTTGATGCAGTTAAGGGTAAACAACCACCTTGCACTTAGTTAATAATAAATGAAGCCTGACTAATTATGTAATTAGACTTCTCTACAAACAATGTGTCAACGCTCCAATAAAAAAATTGCAGGGAATAACCCTTAACTAAAAGGAAAACTCCGGAGTGAAATGCTTTTTAGGTCTATTTCAGCATCATTGGGGGTGCATACGTTGAGTTGCTATCATAATCACGTCAATCGGATGTGTTTCGAGAAAATTATTTTTTTGTGATTTCAACCGGAAAGCGCTAACACGGCAATAGCCGGGGCATGTATTTTTGCCGATACAAAACGCTAGTTTTAAAACCATTGCAAAGCTCAAAACAACATGACAGGTTTGTGGAAGTAAGTAGAGGCTTCCTACAACCAAAACAAAGTGATCTTAGGCAAGGCAAGGCAAGTTTGTTTATACGGTATAGCGCATTTCATACACAGTGGCAGTTCAATGTGCTTTAAACTGTTTTGGTTAAAAATCTTGGTGTTTTCATTGACAGCGAACAGGTAAAGGCAAAACAGTAAACAATAGAAAATAAAATTACATAAAATAAAGGGAGAAGAGAAAAATAAAAATGAGAATTAAACAAAAAATAGTAGAAATAAAGTAATAAAATGAAGTAAAAGTTCAGTAAAAAACAGCAGAATAAAATGGAATTAAAATTAAGTAAAGTTTAAAACTTGTAAAAGTATTTGCATGCTAAGTAAAGTTAAAAACATGATATTTATCAGTTAGCAGAAAGCATCTGAGAACAGCTTGGTCTTTAGTCTAGATTTGAAGCTGCCAACAGCAGGAGCATTTTTAATGTCCTCTGGGAGTTGGTTCCATAGCTGTACTGCATAGTAGCTAAAAGCTGCTTCACCACACTTTGTTTTAACAACAGGTTTTACCAGTAAATTTTGCTGCTGCGATCTGGTAGATCTGATTGGGTTAGGCCGCTGCAACATATCAGAGAGGTAATTGGGCCCTGTACCATTTAGAGATTTGTACACCAGCAGCAATGCTTTAAAGTCAATTCTGTAGCTTACTGGAAGCCAGTGAAGGGACCTTAGAATTGGAGTAATGTGCTCTGTTCTTTTTGTTCGTGTGAGAACCCTAGCCGCTGCATTTTGAATCAGCTGAAGTCGTTTGATGGTCTTTTTTGGCAGGCCTGTGAAAAGGCCATTGCAGTAGTCAACCCTACTAGAGATGAAGGCATGTATAAGTTTTTCCAAATCATTTTTTGACATAAGTCCTCTTAGTTTGGAAATGTTTTTTAGGTGATAAAATGCCGATTTAGTGATTGCTTTCATGTGACTGTCAAAGTTTAGCTCGCTGTCAATGAAAACACCAAGATTTTTAACCATATCTTTTGTTTTAATCCCCTTTGTGTCAAGAATAGTGGTAATCCTGAGTCTTTCATCTTTTTTCCCCAAATAGAATTACTTCTGTTTTATCTGTGTTCAGCTGAAGAAAATTTTGTGACATCCAGTTGTTGATTTGGTCGATACACTGGTAGAGACATTCAAGGGGGGCATAATCATTAGGTGATAGAGCAAAGTAAATTTGGGTGTCATCTGCATAGCAGTGATACAAAATTGAGTTGTTCTTGATAATTTGTCCAAGTGGGAGCATATAAAGGTTGAATAGTAATGGTCCAAGGATCGACCCCTGGGGGACACCACAGGTCAAGGACATTGATGTTGAGGTACAATTTCCCATGGTAACAAAGAAGCTTCTATCTTTTAAGTATGATTTTAACCAATTGATAACTTTACCAGTCAACCCAACCCAGTGTTCAAGTCGATATAGCAGTATGTTGTGATCAACAGTATCAAAAGCTGCACTGAGGTCCAGTAACACCAGGACCGACGTTTTGCCTGCATCAGTATTAAGACGTATGTCATTTATAACTTTAATCAGCGCTGTTTCAGTGCTGTGATTGGCACGAAATCCTGACTGAAAGTTATCAAAATAGCTGTTTGATATCAAGAAGGCAGTTAATTGATTGAAGACAATTTTTTCAAGGATTTTCCCGATGAATGGTAGATTTGATATTGGCCTGTAGTTGTTCAATACTGAAGCATCCAAATTATTCTTTTTAAGTAGGGGCTTTACAATGGCTTTTTTCAGGGACACAGGAAAAATGCCAGTCTCTAGGGATGTATTTATGATCTGAAGCACATCTGTAATTATGAGATGAAGAACAGACTTAAAAAAGTGGGTGGGCAGAATGTCCAATTCAGATGTTGAGGAACTGAGATTTTGTACAGTTTTTTCAAGAGTCTCGTAATCAATCAAACAAAATTCTGACATTGTGTTGAAATTGTCTGTCTGTGTCACTGGTGATTGCAGCTTTTCAGTTATTTGCAACTGAGATATATTATGAGCAATATTCTGCCGTATTTTATCAATTTTACCTTTGAAGAAGGATGCAAACTCATTGCATTTATTAACTGAGAGAAGTTCAGGTGCTAATTGTGGTGGGGGATTAGTTAGCTTCTCTACTGTTGAAAATAGCACACGAGCATTGTTCATATTCCTGTTGATGATGTTGGAGAAGAAAGACTGTCTTGCTTTACCAATTTCATAATTATATTTACAAAGCATCTCTTTATGGATTTGATAATGGATGTGAAGTTTAGATTTGCGCCATTTTCTTTCAGTCTTCCTACATTCTCTCTTTAGCAGTTTAACAGCTGGGTATTGCTTCCATGGTGCTTTCTGCTTGTCATTGACTCTTTTGATTTTGAATGGAGCAATATCATCCATAATTTGGGTCATATTTAAATTAAAAATTTCCAGTAAGTCGTCTACAGAGTCTGACATTTTAGTTGAGATCCGTGAGAGAGCTTGCTCAAAGAGAACACGTGTTGTCGTTTATGACTCTCCTACCCATAGTCATTGAGCTGTTCTGAATGTGAGGGGACATAGAAACATCAGAGAAAACACAGAAATGATCAGATAAGGCCAGGTCAACAGCAGTAGTAGAAACAGTAAGACCCTTTGTGATAACGAGGTCAAGGGTATGACCACGAGAGTGGGTCGGCCCCTGTACATGTTGTACTAGGTTGAAGTTGTCAATAAGTGCAAGTAGTTCTCTGGCATAAGTGTTTTCAGGATTATCTACATGCAAGTTAAAATCCCCAGATATAATAAGACAGTCAAACTCTAAGCAAATGACTGACAACAGTTCACCAAACTCTTCCAGAAAAACTTTGGCTGAATGTCTCGGAGGCCTGTAAATAGTTAATAACAATATGTTAGGAGAGCCTGTAACAAGTACACATAAGTGTTCAAAGGATGTAAAATCACCAAGTGAGGACTGTTTACATTGAAAAGAGGCTTTGAATATATTTGCAATCCCTCCACCTTTCCCATGTCGGGTAGCACTCATGAAATTAAAATTTGGGGGAGCTGCTTCAGTAAGGGTGGTAGCACTCTTTGCTTGATCCAGCCATGTTTCAGTTAGAAGCAAAAAATCAAGATTGTATTTGCAAATAAGATCATTAATTAAAAATGACTTGTTTGAAAGTGATCTAACATTCAGAAGAGCTAGCTTTACAGAAAGTCTAGAAGTAATATCCGCTTGGGCACTCTGATGTTGTTTTGAAACAGGAAGGAGACTAGACTGGTTTACCCCCTGGGTTAAATATGCTCTATGTTTTCTATTTTTTATCAACACAGGAATAGAGAATGGCATAGGCATACTGGGTCCCAGCTTGTTTTCAAAACTGCACCCAATGCAGGGACCCACAGCACATCATACAAGACTCTCTGTATATTCCATGAGGTTGGGAGGGGGAAGGAGTGGAGATGTCATGTATTTTTTAGATGGTGAAAAAGATTGGTAGCCAGCTGAAAGTCCTGGGCGAACACAGTTCAGTCTGTTGGTTGATTTTCGATGAACTGGGTACACTGCTTGTCGCGAATGATTTGGGCTGGAAAAAGAGAGTGCAGCCATTGGCAGCAATCTCTGCATACTTTTAGGGAAATCCATGCAGGGGGGAGATGGGGATGGTACAATGAAGTCAGAAGAGCGAGACTGAGATTGGGACTTTGGTGAGGTCTTTGTGAGTGTCTCCATGACTGTCTCTGTAGTGACTGTCTCCCTGACAGTCTCTGTGATACTTGCATGGGGTCGAGATGTGGATGATGCAGCCTTAGCATGATTGTCTTTGGTCAGGTCCTCAATCTGGATGGGCGATGCAGATATCTGTGGCTGCCCATTGTTAACAACACGCTCACATTCGCCATGTGATTGTTGATGTCCTTGGCAGTCTGCCCCAGATGGTCCTTGGCAGTCTGCCCCAAATGGCTGTGTCCCCTTGTTGAAGCATCTCTGCTGTGCTTGCATGGGTAGTTGTTTTGGCTTTGCAGAGGTTTTGTTGCTATCTGTAACTGGGTCAGTCTGTGAGCACTTATCAGCAGTTCTGCCCAATGTTGGCTGAGAAAAGAATGCATGCTGGAGAGAGAGGCTGTCGTGATCAGTCAAAACTTTGGTCCCAATCCGGCTGAGTTCAGTGCTATTTGGCCTGAAGAATTCTCTGCGATTCCAGAAAAGGTTAAAATTGTCTATAAAGTTCATACCAAATGAAAAACAAGTTTTTCCAAGCCAGTTGTTAAGACTGAAGAGTCTAGTAAATGCAAAACTTCCCCTTGCAGGGAGTGGGCCACTGATAAAAGATTGTATTCTAGTCTTGTAGAGGTCAGAAAAAAGTTTTCTAAAATCATCTTGGACAAACAGCTGTTCTCTGAAAACATCATTTGCTCCCACATGCACAACAATATGATTGACAGTTTTATGCTCGGACATGAGTTTCAAAATGTTGTCTTTGGTGTCAGAGGTGGATGCATTTGGAAGGCAGCAAATAATCATCTCATGTCCTTTTAAATGTCTTACAGTGGAGTCACCAAGAACAAGGGTTGTGGGATCAGGTGGTGTTACGAGCTGCTTTTTGCCTCTTCCCACAGCTCTTCGGTTGTGGTGCGATCTCCTTCTATGATGTGCTCGTCCACCTGAAAATTCCGCTTCCACATCCCGGAGGCATTCAAATTTGTTCTGAAGCCTTATGGGCTGTGGATTTTCCATAGGACCGTAAATCCTATTGTAGTTTGTAGACCTGGCTCTGTTTCTAATAGCATGGCTGCGGAGCATGGGTTGCATAGTATCAGAACAAACTGGTGTTGAGGTAATTACTCTTTTGTTTTTGGGCCTGCCACCCATCGTGTGCCAGTTTTCTGTACTCACATTTTGCTCTGTTAGATCGATGTATTCACCCACTCGATCTGCAATGCCATCGGCCTGTCGGGGTGCAATCTCTGCATCCTCAGCCAGCGTTTCTGAGATATCTCTCTTAGTTCGTCCGTCTTTGGCAGGGCATCAATCTTTGATTCCAGGATAGAAATCCTCTGTTCTAGTTCTGTGCATTTTATGCAGGATCTCCTGGATTTTTTTGCTCCCTGGCATTTTGTTTTAAAAGCTAACTTATCTTGTGAAGGTGAAAAATAAAATGAAGAAATATAGTGGAAATTAAGTGAAAAAGTAAAAAAAACAAAAATCAAGCAGGAGCAAAGCAAAGAAGCATCCTCCTCGCTTGAGTAAGAGAGGAGGAGCCTGGGAGGACAAACACTGGGAATCTTCAGATCCAAGTTAAATGTTGATTAACCTGTCCAGTGTGGAGCAGTGTTACAGTCCACTAAACAGAAACGTGTGTGTGTGTGTGTGTGTGTGTGTGTGTGTGTGTGTGTGTGTGTTCAGGCTCCGACATGGGCGTACCTGTCCTGTGCTGTAGGGCTGTTTCTCTACCAATCACTGGACGCCATTGATGGTAAACAGGCGAGACGGACCAGCAGCAGCACTCCGCTTGGAGAACTCTTCGACCACGGCTGTGACTCACTCTCCACTGGTGTGTGTGTGTGTGTGTGTGTGTGTGTGTGTGTGTGTGTGTGTGAGAGAGAGAGAGAATATGTCCTACTCCAAGAAGCTGTTTGTGTCAGTGCTCAAAAGTTTGCGCTCCCTCTATAACACACAAACAGATGGAAAGGCAGAGAACCAATCAGATCACAGCGTTCAGAATCCCGAATCTTCTGACCACAAAAACACAGGGTCTACATTACTGGTGTAGTGCACCCTACATAGTGCACTGTATGACCCCTAGAACACTGGTTTGGGATTAAACCACAGAAAAACAGAGATGATATTAAAATATATCCATAAACTCACACACATCTCTCACCACACATACACACATCTCTCACCCCACACACACATCAACCAATAATAATGTCTGCTGCAGTGTGTTAATAAGAGAGACGTTCAGGCTGAAAGAGAGCAGAGTGATGTGTCCAGATATGATCTGAATTTAACCCAAACTCTGCATAATCCCTCATACTGTGTAATGTGTGTGTGTGCAGTGTTTGTGATTCTGGGGACGTGTATCGCAGTTCAGATGGGGACGAGTCCTGATTGGATGTTCTTCTGCTGTTTTGTGAGCGTGTTCATGTTCTACTGCGCTCACTGGCAGACCTACGTCTCAGGAACGCTGCGCTTCGGCATGTGAGCACTCCGTGACCCCGCCCCACTCCATTTCACTTCCCCTCAGTTCTATTAAATCTTACATATGTGGAGTCGCTGTTTTAAAAAGTGTGAACGCAGCGTCAGGCCTTAACTCACCAAACTGTGTAAAGTAGCAAAGAGTCACAGTAGTGATGTAAGAGCTTGTGTGTGTGTGTGTGTGTGTGTGTGTGTGTGTGTGTGTGTGAGAGAGAGAATGGTTTTTAATTTTATAATCTTTTTACAGCACTTTTCATTTTGAGTAAAAACTGAGCTTTAAATAAAAGTGAACATGAAGAAAAATATTAATACACCAAATAAAATGTGTGTTAATGAAAGACTCAGTATCTGAGGTTGGGTGGGATTGGGTTTGGTGAAGTGAGGTCAGGTGGCGTGAGGTCGGGTCGGGTGGGGTTCGCTGAGGTGAGGTCTGGTTTGGTGGGGTGAGGTTGGGTTGGGTGGGGTGAGGTTCGGTTGGATGGAGGTAGGGTTGGGTACGGTGGGGTGAGGTTTGGGTGGGGTTGGGTATGGTAGGGTGGGGTTCGGTTGGATGGGGTGGGGTTGGGTTAGGTTAGGTGGGGGTTGGGTGGGGCGTTTAATCTGATCACCTGCTGCACTCTGAGCTCCTGTGGGTTTAATAATCGAACCTGATTCACTGGAGCGGTCACACTGCTTCAGAACATCACTAATCCACACCAACACTAAACCTCTCAGAACCTCACGGCTCAACATCCCTGCACCTAATATGCACTACTGCTGGAAGTATGTGCACCCCTGACCATCACAAGGTTTTCTGTCTGTGGAGCATGGACTCCTCAGAGTTCTCAGGTTAACTGTTTGTAGGGGGGGAAAAAACACAAAATCTGGGGTTTAAGAAAATCCATACGCACTTCTGCGTATGCACGAGTGACTTTTCAGCTGAGATTTTTGCTGTCAAATATTTAAATACTTCCAGAAATCAGAAAACTGTTTGTGTGAAGATGAAGTGTTTATCGCACAGCTGTAGATGTGATGTTACTGAAGAACAGGACGAGGAACACTGCTGTGTATTTCTGACATGAGTTAATTCACCTGTGTGTGTGTGTGTGTGTGTGTGTGTGTGTGTGTGTGTGTGTGCGCGCGCGCGCAGTATCGATGTGACTGAAGTGCAGGTCTTCATTATAACCGTGTACCTGCTGGCTGCACTCGGAGGAACGGCTCTCTGGCAGTTTGTGGTAATTTACTTCTCTTCACTACTAAACCCAACATTTGACTGAATTCTCTGTACAAACGCACGAGAGGAAACCCAGCGATGCGTTTATAAAGTGGATAAACAGCAGCAGGAACACTGAACTAACAGCACCGGTGACAAACACAGACTCAACACTGTAAATAAAATAACACACTTTTAAACAGTATGAGGACAAACAACTCATTCATAGCTTTAAAAATATTAACTAATTTTTTTAAAAACTAATTAACTTTTATTAAAGAGTTGGAGTGAAACCTTGGCTCTAACACATGGCTCACACAAAACATGTTTATTTTAGATTTCAACATTGAAACCCATTAAAATGGGTTTTTTCGGGGGGGGTTGTGAGAATTATTCAGTGTTGTAATGTGAGTGTGGATGGTTGTCTGTGTCAGCCCTGTGATGACCTGGCGGCTTGTCCAAGGTGTACCCCGCCTTTCACCCGTAGTCAGCTGGGATAGGATCCAGCTCGCCTGCGACCCTGTAGAACAGGATAAAGCGGCTACAGATAATGAAATGAGATGAGATTCCACACCATTAAATGTAACTTCAAATGGATAAAAAAGTATATCTCCATCTTTTATACATTAGAGTTAGTTTCGCCACTAACTGAATCCTGCGATGAGGTCGTACAGCATTTAACACCAT
Source organism: Cathorops aguadulce (assembly GCA_026122135.1). NCBI lineage: Eukaryota > Metazoa > Chordata > Actinopteri > Siluriformes > Ariidae > Cathorops > Cathorops aguadulce. The sequence continues at coordinate 55,273,641 of JAPEIY010000025.1, read as the reverse complement.
CTTACTTTGAAAATCAGAAGTTGTCAGAAGACATGGATGTCATTTTTTAATCTACATATTCCATAGAAACCCTGATAGCAGCAATACAGCAAAGCCGTCGGATTGTAAAACCTGATGCTAATGGTGTCGTATTGCTTGTCTGCTGTCGGGTGTCAGGTGATTGTTTCTTTCCTAAAGTATCGATCAATAACTCTTCTCATGATCAATGGGCCATTTCATCAGTCTGAGACCGAGCGAGATGGAGCCGTCCGTAATAAAATGGAGACCTCTTTAGTGAAGCCCATCGCTCCCTTGAGGGAGTACATTACGCTCTGCACGTTTCTGTCTCTCCAGACTCTGAGTCCTGATGCATTTGTAAAGTCTGTTTGTTAAACATCAGGTTTTAGTACTTTCTGTCCGATGGAAGTCGTTATTAATGGACGAAAACGGATCCGCGGGACAACAAAAACAAAGGCGTAGTTAAAATAATGGTCAAGGCAATTTACCAGCATTAATCACGATATTCACTTGCCGTGATCTTATTCGCACCAGGCCTTGCAAACACATCCGATTGTGCACGCTTGAAATGAAGATAAATAGTTGGCTCATAAAAAAATGGACTCTGGTATTTGTACGAAGCAGATGCCTTTGGACCCTTGAAGCTCTGATGCTTTACAAATGTCTTTTTAATATTTTTTGACATTTGTCTTTGTCAGAAATTTTCCTCTTGCTCTCGTTCGAAGGCTACAAAGCTGGAATTTGATGCTCGATGTAATCTTAAGTGCCTGGATTAGAGATCGGGATCGGTCCGATGTCGCCTCACCAATGACATGTTCAGTGCATGCTAAAAGTAAGTGCCCCCCCCCCTTTTTTTCCCACTGTCGTAAATAAATCATAAGTTATACTTCTGAGTAATAATCCGGGACTGTAAATGTAATATGGATTTTAAAGTAAATCCTGGTCTCCTGGAATCAATGCACAGACAATCTGATCCCATTACACATTTTGCTTTTCTTCTCATCAACCAATTAATTAAAGTCCAGCTCTTTAACAGTCTCTGAATTAGCAGCTAGCAGTAAAGGCACATTGATTCTTCTTTGGTCCTTTTTGTTTTGTTTTGTTTTTTTTTAATCTGGGAAAATGAATGTTCTCTGGCCTCATATTCATTTTTTGTTCTTTTAATGTACTTAGTGGGGTGGCACGCTGGTGTAGTGGTTAGCACTGTCACCTCACAGCAAGAAGGTCCGGGTTCGAGCCCTGTGTCCGCGTAGGTTTCCTCCAGGTGCTCTGGTTTCCCCACAGTCCAAAGACATGCATGTTTGATTAACTGGTGACTCTTTTCCACACGAATACGTTTTTGTCGAATCTGCATAAATACTTTATCGTTTCGGCCTCGCGTCCAGACGGATCTGGCTTT
>JAPEIY010000025.1:55227606-55240800 GCA_026122135.1 Cathorops aguadulce | reverse complement strand
TCAAGCATCGGTCTGTGACCAGAGGGTGGAGTCAGGGAAGGTAAGTGGCAGAATCACTGCACCTGATGTCAGTTAACCTGCATTTGTGTGTCTTCCCCAGTGACGGTGCCCTATATAAGGAGAGAGAGCACAAAGGAAGGGAGCTCTCTCCCCAATCAGACAACTGATGTGTGTGTGCGTGTCTGTGTGGCTAGGAGATTGTGATAACACTGAAAAGTGTAAAAATAAAGAGTTTTGGAAACTCAGTTCTGGCCTGCTGTACTTCTGTGCTCCACCCACCTGCTCAAAGTTTTACACTGATCAAGCAACTCATCAATGTGAAGCATTGGATATGTGTCAAATTTAGACACCACATTGACTTTTCTATAGTCCACACAGAACCGGACCGACCCGTGGGTATTAGGAAACAGGACCACTGGACTGCTCCAGTCACTGTGGGACTCCTCGATTATGCCCATTTTGAGCATGGCCTTGAGTTCATCCCGAACAACCTTTTTCTTGTGTTCAGGCAAGCGGTAAAGGCGGCTACGCACTACCACCCCCAGGGGCATTTCAATGTGGTGTTCTATGAGGTGGGTATGACCAGGAAGGGGTGAGAACACATTTGAAAATTCCTTTTGCAACTTGGCCACCTCCGTGAGTTGGGCCGGTGAGAGGTCATCTCCCCAAGCAACTGGAGTGGTTCAAGACCTTTTTTATCTCTGGCCCCAGCTCCGCCTTCTCCGGGACTACCAATGCCATGGGGACCCCCTCATTCCAACATTTTAACAGGTTGAGGTGGTAAATTTGCAATGCCCCACCCCTATCCATTCACCTCACCTCACAGTCAACGTCCCCGACTCGTCATGTTACCTCGAAGGGTCCTTGCCATTTGGCGATTAATTTGGAGCTCAATGTGGGCAATAATATGAGTACTTTGTCTCCCGATGTGAACTCTCTAAGGCATGTGCCCCTGTCACACAGCCGGATTTGACGTTTTTGTGCCTGCCGTAAATTCTCCTGGGTTAGGTGCATGAGGGTGTGGAGTTCTGCGCGCAGGTCGAGAACATATTTAATTTCATTCTTGCTGGGCGAAGGTCCCTCCTCCCAATTTTCCCGTAGCAAGTCCAAAATGGCTTGTGGCTTTTGCCCATATAATAATTCAAATGGTGAAAACCCTGTGGAGGCTGCAGGACCTCTCGTACTACAAATAACAGGGGCTTGAGCCATCTATCCCAATTACGTGCATTCTTTCTTATGCATTTCTGAATTGTTTTTGAGGGTTTGATTAAAACGTTCCACTAAGCCATCCATTTAATAATAATATGTACTTGAAGCATATAAACGAAGTCTCTATGCTCTTACAAAAATAAAATAGAAGGAAATTAAAACATTACCACACCAATAAAAATTATGAAAAAAGTAAATATATGTATTTAAGTAAATATATGTATTTAAAAGCAGTTGCAGTCTATAACTCAAAGTGCAACAAATCGAAAATGTCACGCCTTTGGTCTCCAAATACAACTGCCTCAAACACCTTAAAACTTTAAGCTTATAATATATAATATAACCTATAAATAATATATATAACCTTTTAAACCTATAATAATATAATGTAATATAACCTATAAATAATGTACTAATATTAAAAGATAACTATAATAAAATTTTCCCATTGTTGAATTACAAAAACCTATACAATAATTTCTATTAAATGACTATTTATATTCAGTGAAATATAGCTGAAATAACTCTGCCAGGAGAGTTATTTCAGTTGAAAAATAAGGTGCAACTTTATTTTTCAACTGAAAAAATAGTTACACAGGGCGCTCTGCTCCCTCCACTGTCCCAAACAGTGGAGGGAGCAGAGCGCCCTGTGCTGTACATCAGCCACAAGCTTTCCATGCAGGAGATGAAGTACAGTACAATTGAGAAGGAGTCCTTGGCCATCAAATAGGTGGTCCTCACCCTCTGTTATTACCTGCTGGGATGCCCTTTCACCCTTCGCTTGGATCACAATCTACTCCAGTGGCTCCACCATATGAAGGATGCCAGTGCGTTGATCAACCGTTGGTATCTGGCTCTGCAAGCTTTTAAGTTTAAGGTGGTCTACAAGCCGGGGCCAAAGATGGTGGTAGAGGACTACCTCTCCTGGTAGAGTTGGGAGTCAGCTGCAGGCTGGATGGCTCCCCAGTCTGAGTCAGGGGGTGGGGGTATGTGGTGTGATCAAGGGCTGGTTTGTGAATGGAGAGCGAAGCTGGTGAAGGTGAGGGGCAAAGTGGAAGCACCTGTTGTGCATAAAGTGCTGTTTGTGTGTTTTGTGTGCAGTGACAGGGAGCAGATAAAAGCGGGAGAGGACCAGAGAGTTTTTCATCTTCCCCTGGCTGAAATCATGCCTGTGCATTGTCATTTTAAAATTCATTTAAGTCTGTTGAAAAGCATGTTTCTTTTTAAGTTGTGGTTTTAAATAAAACCAAAAGTTAACCTGATCCCATCTGCCTGTTATTCAGTGTCCACCAACTGTCAGGGAAGCATTACAGTCACAAAAATGAAGTTTACAGTCAACACAAAAGAAGAAGCAGAAGCAGGGCAAGCAAGCAAGCATTCATATGAGGCTAAACAGCTCCCAGAAGAAACCAACTCTACCCAGCCTGTTCATCACAAACACCTAATTCACAATCAGCACAACTGACAAGCTGAGAATGATGATGATTTCTTCCCATGCAATGAAAAGTTGCACCTTATTTATCACCAAAGCCTGGCTAAATGCTAGCATCCCCGGTGTGGCTATCAAGCTAGCAGACCAGTCAATTTAGTGCTCACAACAGATCACTGAATCAATTAAGGACAAAGGCAGCAGAGTGTGCATATATTTCAGCAGTGCTTGTTGCACCTCCACAGACATTACTGTAAAATTTTCTTCTCCACAATTAGAATTGATAACACTGATGTACAGATCTTTCCATCTGCCAAGCAAATTTACAGTTGTGTTTCTTACTGCAGTGTAGGTTTCCCCACAAGGTAACGCTAAGTGAGCACTGGCTAAATGCACAAATGTGACAAACAGACTGCAAAGTTCTCATCCAGATGGTGTAGTTATTACATCAATGGAAGTTAAATCACACCAGCCTTAAGATTGTGCTCCCCAAATTCTATCAGTTTGTTGATTTTCTGACAAGAAGAAATAATACATTACACCATATTTGTTGCAGTATAACGAATGCTTACGAAGCCTCTAATCACAATACTCTGTTGCTGACCACAGCATACACATCCCTCATTGCCAACACAAAGACCACTGTGCAGACTGTCAGAGTCTGGCCAGAGGGAGCCATAATTAAACCACAGGACTGGTTCAACAACATAGACTCTGATCTGTTTAAATTGGAAGCCACTCAGAACAGCCACACAGATTTAAACACCTATGCCTCCCCCTCCTCAACTTCTGTATGGACAATCTTACCACTGCTAAATGCATTCACACATTACCCAACTGAAAATCTTGGATGAACAGAGATGTTCAAAGCCTGTTGAAGGAACATGACAATACTTTTTGCATGGGAGGTCCAGAGGTTAATAAAACATCCAGGTTCAATCTAAGGAAAGGCATTAGGGAGATTAAACCCCACTACAAAATGCAAATAGATGAACAGTTTAAAAGCTCAGACTCCTGGTGTATGTGGTAAGGTATTAAGTCCATCACAGACAATAAAGGCAACATCACCTGTCCTACCAACACAGCAAACTAATCTCCCTGACAATCTGAACCACTTCTCTGTATGGGTTGACAAGAACAGCAACCAACCTGTCACAAAGCTGACACTGTAGGAGGCACCATCATGTGCACTGGGGCTGAACTTGCAAGAGGTGAGAAGGACCCTAAGACAAATCAACCTCAATAAAGCCAGTGGATCTGACAGGGTTCCTGAAAGGGTCCTTAAGTACTGCTCTGGACAGCTGACAGCAGTGTTCACCAGCCTGTTTAACATCTCTTTGGAACAGGCCACTGTCCTAAAGTATACTACAATCTTTCCTGTTCCAAAACAAGTAACGATCAAGTCTCTGAATTGCCCAGAGGCTTTGACCCCCTTAGTTTTGAATGACTTCTCTCGATACACAGAAAGTAATATCTCCCTTTCCCTAGACCAATACGAGTTTGCTTACAGGGCAAAAAGGTCAACTGAGGACGCTGTCTCACTGGCCCTTTACACTGCCATGTCACACTTGGAACAGTGGGACAGCAATTTCTAGATTTTGTTCATTGGTTACAGCTCAACATTTAACACCAACCCCCAACAAGCTGGCCATTAACCTAAACAACCTTGGCCTCTACACACACCTGTGCAATTGAATTCTGGACTTTGACCAGTAGACCCCAAACAATGGCATAGGTAAGCAATCATCATCATGTACTGCATTACAGCATGGTATGCTGGCAGCACCTCTGAGAACAACCCATTTCTAATGGCACAGATTGCATGCTGATCTGTGTTCAATCCATTTCTGATGGCACTGACTGTATAAAACTTATCTACCCCCCACCCCCTGTGCAATGTGCAATACCACTTGTAATCTAATTACTTGATCCTTCTTATGTTACTGGTACTCTTTATTATATTTCTACTATTGTATTTTATTTTTACTGACATTTGAATAAGTTTTCATCCTTGAATACTTGAAAGTCTTTGTGTTCTTAATTTATACCTATTGTTGACTTTTGCTGTAATGGCATCACCTGGTTTGCCCCAAATTATCTCATTGTACTTGTGTAGTAATGATAAAGGCATCTTATCTTATGTGTTATATAAAAAATAAACATGAGTGAATCTGATTTTTCTGGTATAATCAAGAAATTTCATTGAGATTCAACCAGAAAGTCTGGATTCATTCATATGAAATAAGATTTTATCCTGAGGTGGCACGGTGGTGTAGTGGTTAGCACTGTCGCGTCACAGCAAGAAGGTTCTGGGTTTAAGTCCAGCGGCCAACGACGGCCTTTCTGTGTGGACTTTTCATGTTCTCCCTGTGTCTGCCCGGGTTACCTCCGGATGTTCCGGTTTCCCCCACAGTTCAAAGACATGTGGTTAGGTTAACATGGGGCAGCCTTGGGCTGAAGTGCCCTTGAGCAAGGTACCTAACCCCTGACTGCTCCCCAGGTGCTGTAGTATGGTTTCCCACTGCTCTGGGTGTCTGTGCATGTGTGTTCACTGCTTCAGATAGGTTAAATGCAAATGATGAATCTCACTGTGCTTCAAGTGTGCACATGATAAAGTTTTTTTCTTTCTTCCTAGGATAGGGCAGCAGTCAATCCAGAGCTTGTCTTGGGAACACTGGGTGCAAGGCAACCTGGATAGGACTCTGGTCAATTACTGGGAATCACATACACAATCACTTGCATGCTCATTCACATCAGTGCATGCTTTAGAGTAGTTAATCCACGTACTAAAATGTTTTTGAATGTTAAATGGAAACCTACACATACATGGGAAGAACATCCATGTTCAATGTCAAACTTCAGACTCTGCCACATGAGCCCTTTTTTTTTCATCTTCTAAAATGTATAGAATTTTTTTTCTGAGGTTGGCTTTCACTCACTCAACTTCAAAGTAGCATCAAGCACAAAAAAGCAGTTTAAGAAAATAGGAAAATGCAAATAAATGTAGCATTGCTTATATAGTGAGGCGAGCAGATTATCGGTTTCATCAATTCAAGTCACTCTTGGTACCATTTCATATTTGTACGAGTACATACTTGTGTTCCAGATGTTGTCACAACTGGCCCAGGGAAGCTGGGACTTGAAGGAGAAGATCAAATAGAGCAGTGCCCAGGCCAGGATTACGAAGTAACAGATGCAGCTATATAGTGCAGACACTTGGCCTGCATAGCCAACACCTGAAAGAGGACAGAGAGCCACTAAGTTACAGACCACAGGGAATAAAATTCCAAACATTGCAAAATAAACTGTATGGCCTGAAGTATGTGAACAGAAATTTAAAACCATATCTGGGCCTTCTCTAAACTCTGGTCCCAGAGTTGGAAACGTGCAATTGTCCAGAAGGTCTTTGTTTGCAGTTACATCATGATTTCCTTTCACTGGAGCTAAGAGTCTCAAACCTATTTCAGTATGACAATGCCCCTGTATAGAAAGTAGTGATGGGAAGTTCAGCTCTTTTTAGAGAGCCAGCTCTTGTGGCATGGCTCCCAAAGAAGAGCCGGCTCTTTTGGCTCCCAAACGGCTCTTAATTTATTACCGTCTGTAGCTTCATACTTTAGCCTAACTTGGCAAATATGAATGCGTTGTGTGTTGATAAACCCTTTTGCATTTAGCGTCTTTATAAGAAGCCTTATAATTGCCTAATTTTGTGTATTTGTTCTGTTACAAAAGCAAGCATTCTTACTTTTGTTTAATATTTTAATCAAAATTTTAATTTAACACAAAAACGAATGAACAAAACACTGTAAACAAATCCACAGAACAGAAACAGAACCAAACCCAGTAACTGTAATATATTCACTTTGAGTATGTTGAGCGTAATACAGTAACGGGGCCAGTGTTGCACAAGGCTTATATTTTACTGCTTCCTTGATGCGCACACACACAGAGCAGTACAGGGTGCAGAGAGTGATACAAACGTAGGCAGCTACAGAAGCCCAAAGGCAAATGCGAACTCACAACAACAATACATTACATCTCCCTTCCTCAGCAAAACTGTTGTTGTCTGTGTTACGTGCAAGGTATAACAACTGCTTTGCCAGTATTAACAAATGTAACAGTGAATTGCTTTTCATTTCTCTTTTTCTTATAACAGAATGATAATGAACTGATTTCTTCTTTACTTCTTTTTTTTTCAGTAAACAAGCAATCTGCTTGCCCTGGTAGTGTCTAATGTCTCTGTCTCCTCAACATAACTAAATAACAACTGAACTCAAATATTTAACTAGGAAGGAGAGGTTACAAGCACATCACTTCCTTCAGGTGTCTTTACCACACCTGTCTCTGAGTGTAGAACTGAGGTGCTAACAGATACACAGTCAGTCCATCAAACTAAGTTCAGTCTATCAGGCGGTTTAACAACTCTATCCCGTCTGGTGATATATAGTTCACCTGGTTGGGCTCGCGGGGAGCATGGTGCTACCTCACGAGATGAAGAGTGTAGTTCTGGAGGAGCTGGCGGGGGCTGCTGCTCTTTTGCTGCAGGCGGTCCAGGGGTCTCATGCCAAGACTCATCACACATCACATGGCGTGACTGGTTGGCGACTGTAGTGCTGGCATGGAGGTGTTGGTTGTTTCAGCAGAAGTTCTTACCTCCACTGTCCACAATGTAAGATCATGGAGAAGTGTATGGCTGAACTACAACACCAGGCATCCATTTGTGGCTTCCAGGATATGGAACCATTCTGACTTCATCTCCAGGTTGTAGGGCAGTATGGGGTTTGGCTGCTCTCTTGCTGTCATAGTAGAATTTCTTGGTGTGCTTGGTCTTGTCTAGCAGATGCTTGACTTTGACAGGGTCATGGGCCATGGGTGTAAGTAGTGCATGAGCAGTAGGCAGTTTGTTGCGAGGCCTCCTGCCCATGAGCAGTTGAGCTGGTGACAGGCCTACTGACTCGAGTGGAGTAGTTCTGCAGTCCAGCAATGCAAGGTGTTTGTCAGGTGCTTTGCTCTAAAGCCTCTTGACTGTTTGCACGGCACGCTCTGCTTCACAATTGGAGTGTGGCATGTGTGGTGAAGATGTCTTATGCAGGATGCCATAGGTCTTACAGAACTCCTTGAATTCCTCTGATGAATACTGTGGACCATTATCTGTCCTAAGGGTGGCAGGGATGCCATGTCTGCTGAACTGAGTTTTTAGAGTCTCTATTGCAGTGCAGCTGCACTAATCTTTCAGTTCATCCACTTCAATGTATTTTGAGTAATAATCCACAAGTACAATGTACTCTTTTCCTTCAAAATCGAACAGGTCAGAGGCTACCTCTCCAAATGGCAACTCTGGTGTCTCCATTGGTGTAAGTGGTTGCCTGGGAAGTCTGTTTTGGATTTCAGCACACTTGCAACAATTTCTGATCATGTTTTTGATTTCAGTGCTCATGCCTGGCCAGTATAACACTTCATGTGCTAGCTGCTTACTCTTCATCATTCCTAGGTGGGACTGGTGTATGAGCTCCAACATGTGTCTTTGCATGGTGGGGGAGGCACCACGATGCGCAGTCCCTTATACACTATGCCGTCAGATACAGCTAATTGGCTTCTTGAGTCCCAGTAGGGCTGAACAGGAACTTCCCATCTATTGTCCGGCCAGCCTCACTGAATTGTCTGTTGGAGAAGGCTTAACTCCTCTTTTGTGCGTTCTTGAAGTTCAGCATATTTCTGATCACTCACTGATATGAAGTTGAGCATGGAGACACACTCCAGGCCAGTTGCCTCTGGCAAGTCATCTGCTAGCTGTGCTCTGGAAAGGGTGTCGGGCAGCTCCATGTGCTTTCCTCTTCCGTAGCTCAACGTGATGTCATACCACTGTAATCGCAGGCGCATTCTATGGATATGCATAGGATTGGACAGCAGTGGCTTTTTGTAGATATTCTCAAGTGGCTTGTGGTCATTGTATACTGTGACATGTTTACCAAATATGTAGTAGTGAAACTTAATGCAGGCATGGACAATGGAGAGCATTTCCTTCTCAATTTGTGCATAGCAAATCAGTGGAGCATCTACTTCATTTAAGTTTGAAATAAACTTTCACAGGTATGTCACAAACCCTATAAAAAGCAATGGACACCTTCCTTGTCTGTCAGCAGAGGCATGCTCCTTACTGCTTCAGGTTTTGCTGGGTCTGGTTTTAACCCATCAGCTGGAATCAGGTGACTTACATACGGCATGGCTGACTGGCAGATACAACACTTGTTGAAATTAAGCTTCAGATTATATCTTGTGGCTCTCTCAACTACTTTGTGCAATATTGCATCATGCTCCATCATGGACGCTGCTATAAGAATATCATCCATCATGCCTGTGGCTCCATTAATGCCCTCGAGCATTTTGTCCATGATGCGCTGGAAAATCTCAGGTGTGCATTTTATACCAAATGGCAGTCTTAGCCATCTGAACCTGCCTATTGGTGTGTTGAAGGTTGAGGGATGATGCCTCATCTAACTATCTGAAGGAAGCCTGATTTAGCATCCAAAACTGAGAATACTTTTGCACCAGGTATGGTACTGTAGATATGACCTCTTCTGTGGTGCACATGGGGTAGTGCTCCCTCTTAATTGCCTTGTTCAGGTCACTTGGATTTATGCAGATTCTTATCTTGTCCTTACATGTGACAATGACCATAGAGCTGACTCACTGTTGGTTGGTCTCCTTTGACAATGTGTCCATCCTTGACCATCTCATTAAGCTTCTCAATTATCTTAGCCTTGAGTGCTACTGGTTGTCAGCACACTGGATGCACAACACCCTTTGCATCTGGATCAATCTTTATGCTGTATTTGCCTGGCAAGGTGCTTGTGGTGCATGTCAGTTCAGGAAAATCTTCCAGTCCAACTGGTGCATGTGTGTTTGGCTTTTAGAGTGGCTTCAGTGTTGGTGCTCACCTTGTTTCTGATAGCACCATCCTGTAGAGAGTCCAGCCGAACAATCAGGCCAAGAGCCTCAGCTGAAGTGCCACTGAACACGTTTTCTTGAACAATGTCCACAACTTCCAGCTCTGCATTTGTTTCATAGTCTTTGTATTTCAGGGGGAGGTCAACTGCAGCAACTGGCTTCACCTTGTGGTTGGAATAGGTGCGCAGCACCTTGATGGAGCATTTCAGTTCACCTGTGTGCATCAATAACTGATAACAGTCCAAAGTCAGTGTATTACACTTTGCACCTGTCTATTCTAAACTGCACTTCCTAGGAAAGAACACTGATGTCTACAATCCACTTGTCATCTGCCACAATTGCTACTGGAACATCCACTAATGTCAGGTTTATGTCCAGCATTTCTTCTTCAGGTGTGTCCTCTGGCTCCACACTCACTGAACTCATGCTACGGTTGCAGCAGATTACTGCCCAGTGGTTTGGTTTGTGACAGTATGAGCATACAGAGCCTTTAGTTACATTTTCCTTGGTTCCATGTATGTTGCGGGTGTTTTCCACATTTTAAGCAGTTTTTGAATTTGTTTCCTGTCGGTTTCTGCTGAATGGGCTTTGTCTGCATGTTGCTATGTGACTTCTTATTAGCATAGGCTGTGTGCTTTGTTCTTGTGGCCACTGACACTGGCGAGTCCTCCTCTCTAACAATTCTCATCTGCTTTTGTGACATTTTGAATTGTTGGGGAATTTCAATGGTTTTAGCCAATGTCAGATTTTGGCTAAACCTTTATCCAACAGCCTTTCTTGGACCTGTTTTTATCTAATTCCTGCTATTATAGCATCAATCAACATGTCGTCTGAGTCCGCATACTCAGTCCATTAGTAGCAGCCTCAGATCCTTCAGAAAATGGTCAAAACTCTCAGTTGCACCTTGTTTCCTCTGCTTGAAATGATGTCCGACTATCCTTTTATTCTTTCTTGGTCTTATGTAGCTGGTAAACTTATTCAAGACTTTGACTGGATCTTCTTTCTCAACATCTGCCCATGTTAGCGTTTTGTAGATTTCCCTGCCTTGCTCACCGATCCACATTCCTAGCCAGCCGGCTTTCTGTTTAGCTTCTAGTGCCGAGAGGACCAGCGAACGTGAAACTCATGTGGCAGCGGAACCTCTCAAATTCTTGATAAAGATCGGTGGCATCCCAGTTGATCCTGGGGTGATCAATCTGTGTAGACATGGCTACGTGTGCTTTTCTTGACAGACTTCTGACACCATGTAATATACTCACTTTGAGTATGTTGAGCATAACACAGTAACGAGGCCAGTGTTGCACAAGACTTATATTTTACTGCTTCCTTGGCACGCACACAGAGCAGTACAGGGTGCAGAGAGTGATACACAGGTAGGCAGCTATGGAAGCCCAAAGGCAAATGTGAACTCACAACAATACATTACAGTAACCAAGCACCATGTCCTCAGTGCAGGTTGGCATTCAAAAAAAATCAAATGCCTCAGCTTGGATGGGCTGATGCACCGGTTTCTCCTCTGTTAGTAACTGCCCTGTTTTTGACAGGCAGTTGTTGGTTTGGGACCAGACACACCAGAGTCAGTAGATGTTCAGCCAGCTTGCCCTCTCTCTCCTCCAACTGCACTGTGGGATGGACAGTTCTGATGAGTCTGTGCAGGTTTTTAAGGAGAAGAAGAAACTTTTTATTCGTCACATGCACACTTCAAACACGGTGAAATTCATCTTCTGTGTTTAACCCATCTGAAGCAGTGAACACACGCACACAGAGCAGTGGGCAGCCACACCAGAGCGCCCAGAGAGCAATCAGGGGTTAGGTACCTTGCTCAAGGGCACCTCAGCCCAAGGCCACCCCATGTTAACCTAACTGCATGTCTTTTGGACTGTGAGGGGAAACTAAAGAACCCAGAGGAAACCCATGCAAATACGGGGAGAACATGCAAACTCCACACAGAAAGGCCCTCGACAACCGCTGGGTTTGTGGTGGAACCTGCTCTTACTGTTATTTTCATTTTACAGTGAAGGCGCTCTGCTATTCCCAATATCTTTAAACTGCAGCCAGATGCTGCTTCATTTATGGGTGTCAGTCATGTTTTTGTGATGTACTTGCCCTCTCCTCCTCACCACTCTCTACTGTCTCACTCACTGACGGGGATGGACAGACCTGAGTGTCATGTCTGTCCCCCTCTCTATTTTCACATAATGGTATGATCCTATATCCTCATGTGATTGGCCACCATGCTGCCAATCAAAAAGTTCTGCCATGAGCAGAGCTGAGCTAGTGAGAGCTGAGCGGCGAAAGGAGGAAAAAAAAAAAAGTGGGGAGCCAGCTCTCACTCGATGGGAGTTGGCTCTTCTGATTCACTACAATGCATTGGCTCTTAGAACCAATGCTTTTGCATATGACATCACTAACAGATGTTCATCAAGGTGCCGGCAGACTGGGTTTAACAAACATCTTATGCATTCTAGCATCTTCCCAGGGTTGTATGATCACCTTGGTACAGATAACAAGACAGCGGAAATCTGTGTGGTGTTTGAAACAACCTACTTTGAGGCACTAATTTGCTGAATATGTCTTAAAAGAATCCAACATGTTGAGAGTTGTCATTGATAAATGTTTCTGATTTAATATTTCTCCATGGCTGGGTTTTGATCATACATGGGTATGACCAGGATACTTCTGTTTATCTGAGACTCTGAAACACATTGAACAATTAATTCATTAGGTACAGTGAAGCAAAACCATGAAGGCATTCAAAAATTAATAAATGGAGCTACTGATAACCAGCATAGCTGCTTAAAGACAGATGAATTCTTGTACATGTCAAGATTACTGCAGCATTATTTTTCACTCTCTGTAAACCAGATAAGAGTCTTACAGTCATCCCGATGAGTTGACCAAAATGCATGTATACGTTTCTCACTATCAGTAGTCAAAAGAATGTAACAGATCTTGTATATGTTTTTGAAGGTGAGAGAATGCTGTTTTGCAGACAGTACTTATGTGGGTCCTCAAGCTGAGGCTGCTATCAGCAATAACTCCCAGTTTTTTTTTTCTCAGTTTTAACCTTCATAGACAGAGAAACCAGCTAAACCAGGATTTTGTTTTTATCATTGTTTAACTGCAGAAAAATATAGCACATCCTGGACCTGATGTTCAACACAAATTTCACAAGGGCTTTAGGAATCAGCCACAAGAGCACGAGAATTTGGACAATGAATGCCATTTAGAAGGTCTGGTGGAAACAAAAGGTTGGTGTTCCAATTCATCCCAAAGGTGTTCAGTGGAATAGAGCTCTGCAGACCACTTGACTTCTTCCACACCAAACTTGGAGAACCATATATTTTATGATGCTCTGGCACGTAAGACATGATGGTTTACCTCTACTGACCTCAAACTAACTCCCAAGGAAATTAGTCTTCATTGGAACAGAGAACAATGAAAATTTTATGAAATGATCACTTGATCAAAGTTTCTCCCTTTTCCCCTGACTCAGTATTTTATCGGCTTTGTTGAAAAGATCTTTGTCGCAAACAGTGGCGGGTCCTGAAAATTTTCTCAGGAGGGGCAAATTATCCAATAATGTCATAAGGTGACTCATTCAACAGGTA
>JAPEIY010000025.1:54024210-54034934 GCA_026122135.1 Cathorops aguadulce | reverse complement strand
TGTTCTATTCTGAATAAAATATGGAATTTTGAAACGTCCACATCATTGCATTCCATTTTTATTTACAATTTGTACTTCGTCCCAACTTTTTTGGAATCGGGGTTGTGTGTGAGTGTGTATACATATTATACAGTAGGTAGCCTACACCATCTGGTGAACATTTTCTGTTTAATATCTGGGTAACATGGGTATTGTTTGCAGTTAACATTATCGTAGCCCTGGGCTGTCAATGTCTGTTAAAATTGCATTAAAATTTTAAGTACCTTGCAGCTCAGTTTGTTCCACATGCTTTCTTGTTTCTCTCTCCTCCAAACCAAATAAAAAGAACCACGCTAATTATACACAGGTGCATGCTTATTCCTGAGGGGAATCCTCACAAATAGAGGATGGACAGACACCTTCCCACCTACCCTGTCTCCTTGATACAGAGCTGACATTGATGGTCCTGGAACTGACTCCCCAGCCAGCACTGCACATATCCATCTACGAATATCAATTTAATAGTATCTGAAAATTATTGCCAATTTGTCTCTAGAATCAGTGGATGGTTGAGGTGAGGATTAACTGCTGCCTCCACACTATACTTTTGACCCCGGAAATAAATATTAATGGGCACCAGTAGATAGTCTTGAATGTCCCCATGCACACACTTCACCCTTCATTCACATGACATCCATTCACTTACCATGAATAAGGCTTTGGTGGATTGAGATTTGTGTACAGCTTTAATCCACCAGTCCATGATATGTATTCCCTTCATATATATTTTGTCCATCCCAACTTGATTGGGGGAAGCCTATGGCACTTTTGAGAGCTGGAGCCTTGTTCTTGGACATGTCTGGGATCTCCCAGCACCAACCTGCCTGTCTGGGTCTTACCCCAGAACCTCTAGCTACCTGAGTGACCACTTGTGGACTTGTTCGACACTAACCTCTGTGACTCACACAAGGCCACCCCCTGCCCCCACCTGGTACATGTAGACCACCTCTGTGTCCTGCTTATCCCAGCATACAGGCCACTCCTGAAATGCTCCAGGCAAGCACAAAGAACTTTCAGAGTGTAGCTAGAATGAGCTACAGGACTGCTTTGAGAGCATGGACTGGAACATGTTCAGGGAAGCTGCCATCTATGACCAGCACATTGACCTGGAAGAATATACAGATTTCTGTGACTGGTAATATAGAGAAGTGCATTGAGGATGTCACTGTTAAAAAGACCATAACCACGAGTGCTAGCCAAAAACCGTGGCTAACAGCTGAGGTCCGTGCCCTGCTCAAAGTAAGAGACAACACCTTCAAGTTGAGAGAGGAAGGGCCTCTCAGGTTGGCAAGGGCTCAGCTTTCCAAGGCCATCAGGAAAGCAAAACACCAGAATGCACAGAAGATTAACAATAACTTCTGTGATATTAAGGAACTCAGACACATGTGGCAGAGCATCCAGGCCCTAAAAGATAAAATCTTTTACATCTCTCCCTCTTCACACTCATCACACCTGCCTTACCTCTTGTATTATTTAATTAATGTTTCCTGTTATGTTGTGATACTTGTTGATTGCACCTCAATGACATTTAATTCTTCTGTATACTGTGTATGTGGAAGAATGACTGTGTTGTGTTGAAATCACTGGAGAGGCTAGTCTTGAAGCACCTCCATTCATTCCTTGAGCCATCACTTGACCCTCTGCAGTTTGCCAACCAGCCCCACACTGGAATGAAAGATACCATCATCTTTCTGTTGAAATAGGGCTTTTACTCACCTGGATGAGGCAGGCAGGAATGTGAGAGTAATGTTATTTGAATTTACAATTACAAGGACTAAGTTACTGGATGCAGGTGGATGCTCCACTAGTGACCTGGATCACCAGCTACCTCACAGGTCAGCCATAGTTTGTGAGACTGTAGAGCAACAGGTTGGACATAATACTGAGCAGCACAGGGGCACCTCATTGGACAGTTCATGTCTCCCTTTCTATTCACTTTCAGATAATGCTCACAGTCCTGCAACCTGCAGAAGTTTTTGGAGGACCCGTTGTGGGTTGTATCAGCAGCAAAGAGGAGACTGAGTGCAAGAGTGTGGTGGACAGTCTTGTGAAGTGGTGTGAACTAAATCACCTCCAACTGAACATCACAAAGAACAAGGAAGTTTTTGTTCCTAGGATTTTTAGGAAGTCTCAGACCTGTCCAAACTCAGTAAACATCAGGGAGAACAGAGATGGACATTGTCAAGGAATACAAGTACCTGAGTGTCTTTAACGGACTGGACTAAAAACGCTGAAGCTCTGAGCAAGAAAGGTCAGAGCCGCCTGTATTTTTCTACGAAACTCAGAACTTTCAGTGTCTGCAGAACCGTGCTACAGGAGTTTTATCACTTGGTGTAGAGCATTCTCATCTATGCTGTAGTGTGCTGGGGCAGCAGGGTGAAGGCAGTTAATGCGAATACACTCAATAAGCAAAGGAAAGTGGGTTCTCTCCTGGGAGTGGAACTAGAGGCTTTGTTGGTGTCAGAGAAGAGAATGTTAAAGAAACTATTTTGTGTTATGGACAATGACTTTCATCCCTTGCATGCCACACTGGAGTCATATCTGAGCACTTTCGGCTGTTGACTGAGACCACCGAGGTGCAGTACAGAATGCCACAGGAGGTCTTTCCTACCAGTGGCCATCAATTTGCATAACTTCTCCCCATTTTGTCAGAAGGACAGCTGAAACACTGGAGTCTGAATCAGAATCATCAGAAACAGAATAATATCATCAATAGAATTGCAATATTGCATCATTACTTTTAAATATCAGGTGCAATGGGTTATTGATCAGAAGGTCAATCTCCAGCACTGCCAAGCTGCCTTTGTTGAGCCCTTAAGACCCTTAACCCTCTCTGCTCCAGGGGTACTGTGTCATGGCTGACCCTGTGCTCTGACTCCAACTTAACAAGCTGGGATATGAAATGAAATTCACTGTGCTAATATATATTTTACAAATAAAGATTTTCTTTGTTGCAAAAATGTAATTTACAGTGGATATAAAAATTCTACACAACCCTGCTAAAATGGCAGGGTTTTTTGTGATTAAAAAAACCCAAGATAAATCCTGTCAGAACTGATTCCACCTTTATTGCAAAATTCTAATCCATACAAAGAAGGTGAATACAAATCAGAAACTGTTTAGCGAAAAAAGAAAATCATGCAAAAACTGTCAGGAATGTTGGTGAGGCGGATGGAAGTACTGAGGAGTGTTTTATTATAAAAACAACTACAAACAAGCATATAATCCAGAATCAAAATGGAGGACAGGCAAAGGTTGAGCAAGGCACAAAGAGACAATTGGAGACAAAGGCAGAATCAAAAACCATAAAAGGACGCTGCCAACACACATGGCGCACAGTACTACGTTCCCAGTGACCATTACCAAGCCTTATGTTAAGCTTGTCATTCTGGTTCCTGACTAGTTTTATGGTTTTTGATTCTGCCTTTGTCTCCAATTGTCTCTTTGTGCATGCTGATTATACTCCAAATCAGCAACAGGTGTGTGCAATGATCAGTTGTCCCAAGGGCACACAAAGCATGCTCCATGTGCGAGCTCGAGTGTGCGAAGTCATTCTTGCTGAAATATGGAGTGGGGCCTGCCTTGTCAGCCCCTGGCACTGGCTCTGGAGTGGTGCTACCCTGTTGGCCCCTGGTGCTGGAGCAGTAGCTGTGTTGGCCTCTGGAGGGAGCTCTGGAGCGAAGGCCTCATTGTCTGCCACTGCATCGACCTTTGGAGGGAGCTTTGAGCAAAGGCCTCCTTGGCTGCTACTGCATCAGCATCTGGAGGGAGCTCTGGAGCTAAGGCCTCCTTGTCTGCCGCTGTACTGGCCTCTGGAGGGAGCTCTGGAGCAAAGGTCTCCTTGTCTACCACTGCGATGGCCTCCGGAGGGAGCTCTGAACAAAGGCCTCCTTGTCTGCTGCTGTGTCAGCCTCTGGAGGGAGCTCTATAGCAAAGGCCTCCTCATCTGCCCCTGCATTGGCCTCTGGAGGGAGCTCTGAGCGAAGGCCTCCTTGTCTGTTGCTGTGTCAGCCTCTGGAGGGAGCTCTGTAGTGAAGGCCTCATCTGCCACTGCGTCAGCCTCTGGAGGGAGCTCTGAGCGAAGGCCTCCTTGTTTGCTGCTGCTTCAGCCTCTGGAAAGAGCTCTGAAGCTAAGGCCTCCTTGTCTGCTGCTGCTTCAGCCTCTGGAAGGAGCTCTGAAGCTAAGGCCTCCTTGTCTGCTGCTGCATCAGCCTTTGGAGGGAGCTCTGGAGCTAAGGCCTCCTTGCCTGCCACTGCATTGGCCTCTGGTGGGAGCTTTGAAGTGAAGGCCTCCTCTTATACTGCTGCATCAGCCTCTGGAGTACCCCCCCCCAAAAAAAAAAAAAATGGGTATCCTCCTTCCTGGAGGTCTGGAACCAGGATTTGAGTTCCTTGACGAATGCTTGGGAGCTCCAGAAGCATGGGTGCCACATTTTTATTAAGCCTTCGGCTCACTGGCGTGCTGGTCCGGTGAACCAATAAATCATACAGCTCACCCACAATGTCTCCGGAGGTTTGGACTCTATCACATCCTCATGGGAAAAAAACTGCACTGCAGCAAAAATCCATTCAGCGACTGCTCCACCCATCATATTGAGCTAGTATGTCAAACCATAGCCATTGAAGAAACAACAGATCCAGCCTGTTCTCCTCTGCTACATCCATGTGTCAGCAAAGTATTCTGTCAGGAATGGTGGTGAGGTGGATGTAAGTGCAGAAAAGTATGTTCATTATAAAAACAGCTACAAACAAGCATGTAATCCAAAATCAAAATGGAGGACAGACAAAGGCTGATTGAAGCACAAATGGACAATCAGAGGCAAAGATGAAGGCAGAATAAAAAATTATAAAAGTAGTCAGGAACCAGAATGAAAATGTTAACATAAGGCTTGGTAAGGGTCACTGAGCACTGCAAAAAATATCTTAGCAAGTGAAAATATCTTGAAAATAGTTGAAACGATGTAGCATTTCTTATTAGAAGAAAACAAGACACCAATTTTGAGATTCTTAAACCTAGTTCTAGATTGCAACCAACTTATTCTAATATGTCTTACCAAGTGTAATTATCTTGCTGCACTGGCAGATTATTTCGCTTGATTATAGTCTAAATGTTCTCAAATGTACTATGTTTTTCCTTATATTAGGATGGCTAGTTTTTGCAGTGAGAACACAATACTCTGCACCGTGTGTGTTGACAGCATCCTTTTATGCACACACTGAATACACTCCAAATCCGCAACAGGTGTGTGCAATGATCAGTTGTCCCAAGGATGCACACAGTCGAAGGCGTGACAAAAACCTGATTGCATTAGTGTGCACACCTCTAAACTAATAATTAATTGAAGCATCTTTTGATTTAATTACAGCACTCAGTCTTTTTGGGTAAGAGTCTTTCAGTTTGGCACTTCTGGACTTGGCAATTTTTTCCCACTCCTTGCAAAAATTTACTAGATCTGTCAAATTGCTGTGTACATCTCTCTTCAGGTCACCTCACAGATTTCCAGTTGGATTCAGGTCTGCACTCTGGCTGGGTCATTCCAGAACATTGATCCTATTTTGGTGAATCCACTGCTTTATTGATTTAGATGTAAGCTTTGGGTCGCTGTCATGCTGAAAGATGAAATTCCTCTTCAGTTTCCGAGCAGATGCTTGATGGTTTTGTGCCACAATAGACTGATATTTGGATCTATTCATGATTCCATCCACCTTGACTAAAGCCCCAGCTCCAGCTGAAGAACAGCAGCCCCAAAGCATGATGCTACCTCCACCATGCACTGTGAGAATGGAGTTCTTTTGATGATGTGCTGTGTTTTTTTTGCACCAAACATACCTTTTGGAATTATGGCCAAATAGTTCAACCTTGGGATCGTCAGACCATAACGCATTTCTTCACATGCTTGTGGAAGACTGGATAGACCTTTTTGCAAAGTTTAGTTGGATTTGGATGTTTATCTTGCCAGCCTAGCCCACAACCCAGAAGAATATGGCTGATTGTTGTTACATATAGGGAACAACCAGTACTTTCCAGGAAATCCTGCAGCTCCTTTAAGGTTGCTGTAAGCCTCTTGGTGGCCTACCTGATCAGTTTTCTCCTTGTTTTCTTATCAGTCTTGGAGGGATGCCCTGATCTTGGTAGAGTCACTGTTGACCCATATTTTCTCTGTTTGTTGCTGACTGTCTTCACTGTGTTCCATGGGATGTTTAATGCTTTGGAAAATTTTGTACCCCTGTCCTGACTAATTCATTTCAGTGATGAGATCTTGTTCACATTTTGAAAGCTCTTTGCAGACCGTGGCTTTTGGAGTATGATGCAACCAAGATGACATCAGAATACTGTAATTCTACAGGAACAGCCAAACTTGACCTGAGGTCAATCAGAGCCACTTTAATTGATGTCAGGTGTATGCTAACTACTATTTAAGGTGAGACTGAATGTGATTGGTTGATTCTGAACACAGCCACAACCTTGATTATTAAAGGGTGTACACAATTATGCAGTCAGGTTTTTGTATGATTTTTATTTTAATATTTACCCTAAACAGTTTCTGATTTGTTTTCACCTTTTTTGTATAGATTGCAAGTGTTGTAGTCAAGTCACTAAACCTCATGTCCGAGTCCAGTCCCAAGTCCCCAGTGTTCAAGTCAGAGTCAAGTCCAAGTCAAAAAAAAAATCGAGTCGAGTCCAACACTCCAACCGCACCAAGATGATTCTGTTTTAGCGCCATTAACATTAGTTTGTTTCTGAACATGACGTATGAACAGGTGAATGTGCATTCTCTTAATCAAGTAGTGTGAAGTATTCTGTCAGAGATAGTTGGGAGATGGATGTAAGTGCAGAAGGTGTGTTTATTAATACAAGTGAAGACAGGTAAACAATCCAGGGGTGGGTTTCCCGAAAACCTCTAAAGGCCAAGAGTCTTCTTTTCGTGAAGCTGGTTGGTTATATTACAGTTTCCCATTTCTTTACACAGTCCTTTGCATTTTTATTGAACACTGCGAGATCCTTTGAGCTGCACTGATTGGGTAGTAGGGGGCAGACAAGGCAGTGCTGCATTTTATGGTCCTCTTCTCCACATTCACAGATGGTTTGGCCAGTTTCATAGCCCCATCTGGCCATGGCAGCTTTTGATTGCCCTGTTCCTGTTCTCAGGCGGTTGAGCATCTTCCACTGGACCCATGGTGCTTCTGAGCCTGGAGGGAGGGCTTCAGAAGGGGGGGATGCCCATGTCAATGGGAGGGGGATTGTCCTCAAGCCTTTTTGTCCATAGTTGGAATCTGGTTTCTTCCCGTGATGCTACTAGGGGTTGGATATGGCTGAGAAAGCTTCTCCTGGACTTCAGCTGTTGGGCCGGGGGTACATGTCTGTAGAGGAGGTGACGTTCATCACTGGTGGTCTTGGTCATCTCTCTACTCGGCTGGCAACTTCCTGTCTCACATCAGCAGGGGCAATGCCAGCGAGGAGGTACAGGTTGTTTATGTTGGCTTCACTGAAAGCACAGTGAAAGCACAGCTCAACAATGATGTTGGGCTTCAAGCAGCCAGTGATTAAGCAGCAGGTGTTTTTCAATGCTGGGTCTAGTTTCTTGGCATGGGATGATCTCTCCCAAACAGGACATGCATACTGCACAGAGGAGTAGCACAGATCCAGAGCAGTAGATCTTAGTGTGTGTGCTGTGGCTCCCCATTTGGAGTTGGTCAGCTTCCGGAGGATGTTATTTCGGGAGTTAACTTTCAGTTTGGTGGTTTTGACGTGTTCTTTATAGGAGAGAGTGCAATCCAGTGTTACACCAAGGTAGACATGGTTGGTACAATGCTCAAGAGGTGTTCCAGACCATGTGATGTTAAGGGGTCGGTTTGCTTCCCGGTTCCTCAGATGGAACGAACAGACTTGCATATGCTGGATCTTTACCCGGTTTTAAAAGAGTGATGATTGATTGATTCTGGTTTTCCTCCAGATCTTTGGGATGTTTCTTGTCAGCATACAGTTGTTCATCAGCTCAAGGACCCACTTCCATGTCAGAGGTTCAAAGTGCTTGATATCCTTTGTGAAAATATTGTCCAGGCCAATCACTTTGCTGGTTTTAAGGGCTTTGATGCTGATATTGAGCTCTTCAGGGGAGAATAGCTCAGTCAGTCCAGTGATTTGGGAGTGCTAAGGTCGGTCTACCTTTGGTCTTGGGTGTTTGGTGGTGGATTTCCCATTGAGCAGCAACTGATGCGCAACTTGGTTGGCCGTGGTGGTATACTGTTGCTGTGTTGGGGTTGATGGGTCATTGCTGATTTTTTGGATGAGGCTCCATGCCTTTTTGCTGTTTTTTGCCATATCAGTTGTCTCCAGTAGAGTTTGCCATTTCTGTTGGCGGCTTTCTGATCGGGAGATCATGAGTCTCTCACTCAATGGTGCTTTCAGCAAAGGGGTCAAATTCGTAGAGCCGTTGGTATTGCTCATATAGTTTGCTGCTTGGAGCATCAAGGCTGGGGATGTATTGAGTGTGGCAGCCTCTTGGGATGTTCTTCTGGGCTGCCTGGTGCACTAGCTTAGTGAAGATTTCATAGTTTTTGGGGACCACTGGGAGGTGGGCGACCTTCCGTTCAAAATCTTCTTGGAAGTCAGGCCAATTCACTTTCTCAAAGTTGAATCTTCTCTGGAAAGGAACTGTGGCTGGGGTAACTGCAGCATTGACTGTAAGGCCAATTGGGTGATGTTGGGTTTTTGGCAGTGGCTCCAGTACCAGCTTCTTGCTCAGTCCAGAGATGCTATGGTTGACAAACACGATATCGGGGTTGTAGCTTGCTTTCCATCGCCTGCTATTGAAGGACTTTGGTTGTTTGGCATCATGGATCAGGTTAAGCTGGTTGGTTTCAACCCATACTTCCACTGCATCTCCATCTGCGTTGTTACCAGTGTATCCCCATTGTGAGCTGTGGCTGTTGAAGTCTCCAATCACTATCCTTGGTTTCCCAGATGATGGTATTTCTGGCATCAGGAAAGGTGTAGGAGGTGGTTTGTAGATGGAGGTGACAGTAATTCCCCTGAGCTCAGCGGTTAAGACCTCAATGTTGTTTTCATCGCTCTTTGATGTTGATTCGATGATTGTCACATTTTTTTGCTAGCATGATGCTTCCATGCTTCTCATGTGATCTTTCTATGAGGGTGGTCATGCCTTCCACTTGAGGGCGGAGATGTTTGGGTCCACAGTGGGTTTCTTGAAGGCAGAGAATATCACACTGATGCTCTCTGCAGAGTTTGGCAACAAGTTTTTTAGTTGCAGACAGTCTTTCAACACTTAGAGATATGATGGTCAAAGCTGGCCTTGGGGGTGGGCGTTCACCTCTCTTCCTGTTCAGGGCTGATGGGCTACTGCCATTTATTGGGCTTCTGGGCATCATTTAAGGCCAAGAGTGTTTTAAGATATTTAACATATATTTAATATAATTAACATAGAGTTCATTATTAAGTAAACATATGAAAAACATTATGAATATCTTTCAATATGGTCTGGGTTCTCTTTATCTACTTTTAGGACTTGTGTGAAAATCTGATGATGTTTTAAGGCATATTTATGCAGAAATATAGAAAATTCTAAAGGGTTCACAAACTTTCAAACACTACTGTAGTTCTATATTCTGTAATGATTAAATGCTTCATAAATTAATGCTTTTGTAAAATCTACATTTTGTCTAGTTTGTCTTTCCCATATGTGATTCCTTTGTGAATAATTTATTTAGCCTGCCTGCTGCTTAAATTAGCTCAGGATCGAACCAGGGACCCTGGAGCTACGAGGTGACGAAGCACCTCAATCTGTTTCGCAAGCTGTTGAAAATTACGCCTCTTTGATTTTTATCCTTTTGGTTAGAAATGGCCGTTATCATCATCTGTATTCCCCCCAGCCACTGGGTATAAATGGGTCATGTGCAGTCTTGGTAGGTAAATGCATCTGAAAATTGTATCCTGTCCCTGTGGGCAGTGTGTGAGTGCTCTGTGCCATGGGGAGTGTCTCAGGAGTGAGCTGGAGTGTGTGAAGGAGGATGTTTTTCAGAAGACAGGTCCCAGTGACCCTACAGTAGTTCCTCTGTGATTTATATCATACAGAGTCAAGAATGAAGTTGATTTATATGGTATAGAATCAGAGCAGTATTGGTATTACATGACTGTTAGTTTTACATTCGTATTGCCATATTAAATGAGGTGCTTTGGTGTCATACATGCATGATTTATCACCAAAGATTTGGTGTGATACTGGTATTCTTGCTTGAGTGTTTTCAGGTCAAACCTCATTTTGCTGTCTCACTCAGTGTTAATAAGCATCAGTCACAAGAGATGCATCTGTTAGGGACGGGCAGCATAACAAAGTACCTGCCGTACTGTTAGAGAAACATGACACAATTTTTGCCACTGTCTATATCATATTGTCTTATTAACAAGTCCTGATTTCAGTACATTATTTTCTATCAGAAGGTAACACAAAACAGTGCTTATATTACATGACCTGCTTACCAACCCTCCTGAGTTACTGACAGCCTTTAAAAAAATATGTTTATCTTTTTTCTATCACAAAAATTCATTACTTAAAAATAGTATTGTCTTTCGAAATACAGGTAGTCATCGACTTACGACTGCGTTTGGTTACGACTGACCGGTCGTAAACCGATCTGGTCGTAAGTCGGCCTGTGTTAAATGAACG
>JAPEIY010000025.1:53582642-53593908 GCA_026122135.1 Cathorops aguadulce | reverse complement strand
TTGGTCGAGGGGGTCCAGCTTGTTTTGTTGCCAATTTAGCTCGATTTGCTCGCTGACTAAATGGAACTTCTTTTAAGGACCGCACTGAATTGCTTCCCACATCCATCTCACCTCAGAACCTGATTGGATCAGACATAACTTTGCCGCGCTTCACAGTGACGAAAGCATGTTAGGGCAAGCCCTCCCGGAACCCATAGAGATTGCATTGAAGTGTCAGTTAGGAGAAAAAAAAACATATTAACATGGGACTCTATCAGTGAACTCTTGGGCGATTTTAAACGTGACTGAAATCGCCCCAAAAGGAGCGGTACTCTAGAAGCAAGAACACCCTGATTGGACAATGATACCCAGAGACAGATTAAAACGGGCTAGAGCAGCACTAGTGAAAGTTTGTTTAAAAAAAAAAACTTTGTTTGTTTGTTTTGGCAGCGCATTGCCCAATCGCCCTTATGCACCACCCGCCCTTGGGCCCTGGTTTCCCGCTCCCAACTGAGATGCTGCAGCTCTTTCTTTGCCATTTCTTTGGGGTCCTGAATCGCTCTTAGTCTGGCCTCTCCCCTGGAACCAGTTTGCCTTGGGATACCCTACCAGGGGCTAATGCCCCCAATAACACAGCTCCCAGGATCACCGGGACACCCAAACCCCTCCACCACATTAAGTTAGCAATTCTTCAGAGGGGAATGAAAATTGTACAAAGACAAAACATCAAATTTTTGAAACTGAGAAATTTTTTGTTTTTTTAATATTTGCTAATTTTGAATTTTATGTCAGCAGCATGTTTCCAAAAAGTTGGGACAGGGGCATGTTTTCCACTGTGTTGAATCATCTCTACCTTTAGTAACACTCTGTAAATGTTTGGGAATTGAGGAGACCAAGTGCTGTAGGTTTGAAAGAGAAATTTGCCATTCTTCCCTGATATACAATTTCAGTTGCTCAACAGATTAGGATCTCCTTTGTCATATTTTGCACTTCATATTGTGCCAAATGTTTTAAATGGGATACAGGTCTGGACTGCAGGTAGGTCAGTTGAGCACCTGGACTCTCTTACTACAGAGCCATGCAGTTTTAATATGTGCAGAAAGTGGTTTGGCATTGTCTTGCTGAAAGAAGGAACACCTTCCCTGAAAAGAATTTTGTCTGAATAACAGCATATTGCTCTGAAAGGTGTATATATCATTCAGTATTAATGATGCCTTCCCAGATGTACAAGCTACCCATGTCATGTACACTAATGCACCCTCATACCATCATAGATACTGCCTTTTGAACTGTGCATTGATAACAAGCCAGATGGTTTCTCTCATCTTTAGCCTGGAGGACGTGGTGTTTATGATTTCTCAAAAGAATTTCTACTTTTGATATGTCAGACCTCAGGACAATTTTCCATTTCGCCTCAGTCCATTGTAAAAGAGCTCGGGCTCAGAGAAGGTGGCGTTGTCTCTGGATATTGTTTATATATGGCTTTAACTTGCATTTGTGGATGAAGTAATGAACTGTTTTCACATATGATGGTTTTCTGAAGTGTTCCTGAGCCCATACTGTGATTTACATGACAGACACATGTCTGCTTTTAATGCTGTGTCACCTGAGAGCCTGAAGATCAGAGGCATCCAGTGTCAGTTTTCAGCCTTGTCTCTTGCATACAGATATTTCTCCAGATTCTCTGAATATTTTAATGATTTTATGTACCATAGATGATGCAGTCCTCAAATTCTTTGCAATTTTACATTGAAAAACATTGTTCTTAAATTGTTGCACTGTTTACCCATGTAGTCTTTCATAGAGCAGTGAACCCCTCTCCATCTGTCTTTCTGAGAGACTCAACCTCTCTTGGATACCCTTTTTATTCCTAATCATGTTACTGACCTGCTGGCAATTAATCAGAATTTTTTTTTTTTAGCATTACACAACTTTTTCAGTCTTTTGTTGCCCCGTCCCAACATTTCTGAAAGGTGTTCCTGACATCAAATTCAAAATTAGCATATATTTTCCAAAAATCAATAAAATTTCTCAGTTTCAAATTTGATATGTTATCTTTGTACTATTTTCAGTGAAGTATAGGGTTTCCATGATTTGCAAATCATCACATTCTGTTTTTATGTATGTTTTACACAGTGTTCCAACTTTTTGGAATTAAGGTTGTTGGTCACTTGATGTCATCCTTCAATTTTTGAGTAACATTTGAAGGAGTTGATGTGGAGTTGATGTTGTCAGTGGAGAGTCTTGTTCACCCTCTCC
Organism: Cathorops aguadulce; assembly: GCA_026122135.1. Classification (NCBI taxonomy): domain Eukaryota; kingdom Metazoa; phylum Chordata; class Actinopteri; order Siluriformes; family Ariidae; genus Cathorops; species Cathorops aguadulce. Next base: position 53,591,670 of record JAPEIY010000025.1, on the reverse strand, counting down.
CAGTCTGTAACCTTGTTGTCCCCAGTGTCTGCTATTTGACCTTGTTCTTATAAACTGCTCTCCTTGTCTGTTTGAGGATGGAAGTAACCTGACACTCAATGTATCCCTCTGCCAGTAAATCCAGAACTGAACCCTTCTTTTTCCTTACTCATAACTTTTCTTGTTCTGCCCTTGTCAAAGAGTCCCCTTCTTCCACTAGACAGACAGATAACTCCTTTCACATGCTGGTCAGTTGTATGATGGATTTATTTCGCACCACTGTTTGAATTGACAGCATGAAAATAGGTAAAACTAAAATAAAGAAAATAAAATACACAATCAGTGTGCTTAATATCCCCAATATACAACATAGCTAGCCTATCTTAACACAAGATAGGAAAATTTTGAACAATCAATAACCTTAGTAAACTTGTCATCTACACAAATAGGTGCATATATATATATATACACACACATCTTCTTTAAACAATACTCACAGACGATGCTTCTATAAGCGATCTCAAAACAAGATTAATTCAGATGCCGAACTGCTCACTTTACTATGTGTGTACTGCCTTAGATGTAAACAGAAGAACAATATGGCAGCCTACATGTATCACATGACAAGCCATGAGGTCCACAAAATGCTAAAATGGGAAAAAACACCACTTAGTGGCTGAAAAAAGAATTAAACTTATCCTGATTAACCCAGACCAGAACACTCCCCACCTGGTATCTGAGAAGATACCACCTTTAACATATAGAATTAAGAAAAGAACCAAAGCAATAAGACCTAATCAGTCTCTGGAGAAAGGAGTAGGATGACCTCTGAGACAGGCCAAAGAAAGGTCTTGCTTGAACCATCCTTTACAGTCTTGATCTCCACCTTCATTACCCTTCCATCTGTGCTGGGGAACGTCTCGACTATGACACCCATGGGCCAGTCATTTCTCTTCACCTGGTCATTTTTTAGTGTGACAATGTCCCCATTTTGAAGATTGCATTTTTCCTTTTGCCACTTTCTACGTCTCTGCAGGGTAGGAAGGTACTCTGTCCTCCATCAATGCCAAAAGGTGTTGGCCAGGCTTTGTACCCATCTCCACTGCTTGCTGTAGAGATCCTTCTCATCATATTTGCCCTTGGGTGGGGGAAGGGCACTGATTTTCTGTGTGAGAAGTGTCGCTGGTGTCAGGATGAATGGTGAGTCAGGGTCTGTGGACACAGGAACCAACGGATGAGCATTCAGAATTGCCGAGACCTCTGCCATGAAGGTGGTCAAGACCTCATGGGTAAGCTTTGTTGGACCAACTTTCAACAGCATTGAATCTAAGATGCGCCTTGCAAGTCCGATTAGTCGCTCCCAACTGCCTCCCATATGCGATGAGTGTGGTGGGTTGAAGATCCACTTACATTCATTGTCATTCAAATATCCTTGCACCTCCTTATCACTGGTCACTGATTCCATCTGCAGCTCTCTACAGGCCCCCATGAAATTGGTCCGACAATCAGGCCTGATCTGTCTCACTGGTCCTCTAACTGAGAAGAACCACCGTAGAGCGTTAATGAAACTCGAAGAGTCCATTGACTCCATGGCTTCGATATGTATGGCCCTGGTGCACATACATATAAAAAGCACAGCCCACCTTTTGCTGCTTGCCAGTCCTCCTCTGATCCGCTGTGACATGACTGTCCACGGTCCAAAGATGTCTAAACCCACAACCGAGAAAGGTGGGTCTGCCCTAAGGCGGTTGACAGGTAAGTCAGACATCTTCTGAGTCTCCATTTTCCTGCATAGTCTTCTGCACGTGACACAAATGATGAAGAATGCTGCTGATGCGCCGTTTCCCACCAACGATCCACATACCTGCCGCTCTCAAAGCACCCTCGGTGAGGTGATGCCCCTGATGCTGAACCTGCTCATGATAATGGCGGATGAGTGAGGTTGTGACGTGACTCTGTCCAGGTAGGATTACAGGACTAATCTCTTCTCCATCCAGGATGGCTTTTGACGAGCGTCCTCCAATTCTGAGAACCCCAGCGCTATCAATGTATGGACACAGGCTGAGGAGTGGGCTTTGTTTAGGAATGGCAATTCCTCTCCTGATGCATTCCAATGCCTCTGCGAAAGCATCTTGTTGGACAGTCCGTAATATGATGTTCCTCACTTTCTCTAAGTCTTCCCTGGTACAGAGGCCTTCATGGATGTGCCAACCCTTGCAACTGTTCCCCTGTTTGAAGGAGTAGGTGACATGCACAAGCCTAGCAACTGCTCGATTGAGCGACCACCAGCTGGAGTACCTCTCAAAATGCATAGGGTCAAGGTTGTCACTGGTAACCCTGTTGACATGAAATGTGACCTGTGGGTGGATGTCGGCATCAGAACTAGGGTCAACCAAGTCGAAGGAACTAGGTGCAGTTTCGCTTTCAGCTGACATAACAGAAATGGTGGTCCACACAGCCATATGGTGTGAGTCAGGTTGCCTGCTGGGACCGACCGTGAGGCATGGTCAGTGGGGTTTTGGCCGGTGGGGACGTACTTCCACTGTTTAGGGCTGGTAGACCTCCTTATGCGTTGCACCCTGTTACTCACATACACATAAAATCGTCTTGATTCATTGTGAATGTAGCCTAGGACCACTTTACTATTGGAATAGAAGGTCACAGCATCAAATATAGTGTCCATCTCATCCACAGTTGCATCCGCTATTTCAACAGCTAAAACTGCAGCACATAGCTCAAGCCTTGGAACGGTCATCTCTAGACGAGGAGCAAGCTTAGCCTTGCCAAATACGAAGCCGACATCCACATTATTGCTTGCATCAGTTGTCCTCATATATCAACGGCCGCAATGGCAGTTGTAGATACATCGCAGAAAACAGAGCTCCTTCCTGCATGCTTGGCGGAGAGAGATGGAGGTATACTGGCGTGGAATCTTGACCTGTTCAAGGTTTGTCAGAGAATCCCTCCACGGCTTCCATTCTCTATACTTCTCCTCTGGGAGAGGCGCATCCCAATCGCAGGACTCTGAGGTGAGTTCCCTAAGTAAGGACCTTCCTTAAATGCTTACGGGGCAGCGAAACCCAGCGGGTCAAAGAGGCTGTTTATAGTAGACAGGAACTCATGCCTCATGTAAGGCTTCTCTGCATCAGATACTTGGAAGGTGAACACGTCTTCTGAAATGTCCCAGCTCACTCCTAAACTTCTCTGCATGGGATGGAGGTCTGTATTGAGATCCAGGTCTTTCAGTCCCTTAGCCAGGCCTTCAGGAGGAAAGGCTCTCATAACAGCCACTCTGTTGGACAATATTTTGTGAAGCCACAGGTTGGAGAGGGCTAACATGTCTTGAGTGTTGCGAAGAAGAGTGATTGCTTCCTCTTCTGAAGGGACCGACACCAGACCATCGTCAATGTAAAAGTTCCTCTCAACAAACAGCCTCGCCTCTAGTCTGTACTCCGTTTCTCCCTCTATGGTAGCTCTCCAGAGCCCGTATGTGGCCACAAATGGTGATGGGCTATTGCCAAACATGTGAATGTGCATCCTGTACTCGATGACATCGTCCTCAAGGTCATTATTGCGATGCCAGAGAAAGCGCAGAAAGTTCCGATGGTCCTCATGTATGACAAAGCAATGGAACATCTGCTGTACGTCAGTCGTCACTGCCACAGGCTCCCTCCTAAACTGCAGCAGCACCCCAAGCAGACTGTTGTTCATGTTTGGGCCAGTGAGGAGGACATCATTGAGGGACACACCATGATGTTGCATACTGAAGTCAAATACCACCCTCACCTGTCCAGGTTTCTGAGGATGATACACTCCAAAGTAAGGTAAATACCAACACTCTTCATCTGGCAATAAGGGTGGAGCCACTTCAGCATGTCCATTCTCAAAGAGCTTGTTCATGAACTCAATGAAATGGCCTCTCTTCTCTTGTTGTTTCTTGAGTGTCCGGGTTACTGCAGTGAGACGGTTCTTCACCTGTTCACGATTGTTAGGGAGGCGCTGGCATGGGCTGCGGAAGGGGAGTGGAGCTTCCCAGCTGTTATCATCACCCTGTTTCAGCTCTTTCTCCATAATTCTCAAGAAGGTGAGATCTTCCATGGATGGAGCCGTCTTCTCGTCGTCCTTTGTGTAGCGGAAAACAGACTCTCCCATGAGACCTGTCTTATTGCTTGGCAAGGACAGCTGTTCTCTGGTTGAGACCGTAGGATTCTGTGGCTGGCATATGCAGTTGAGGCTCTCTTTGATGTCAATCTTGTTGAGACAAGGACTCATGAAACTGGGACGCCCATTCTCAAGTATGTAGGTTCTGAAGGCATTCACAGGTGAGGGTCTATGTGTGCCATTGATACACACATCTCCTACTATGACCCAGCCCAGGGCTAATCGTTGGGCGAAGAGAGCATGCGGGTGGTCCATTATGTTGCTCAAGGACCTTGTGCACTTCGATAATGTTCCTTCCTGAAGAAGTAAAACCTCGGCTTCGGGGTCAGGAGGAGGTATCTTGGAGGCTAGGGACTTCAGGTGTGAACGGTACTTCACAGCAGCTGGTGTGGGGATCTCTGACCTATTATCAGGAAGTTGATCACACTTGATAAGTGTAGGGAGAGCTAGACTGGGCCTTTCATCAGCCAATTCCACAACAAACCCCCTTGCCCTATGGCCCGCAACCTCTGACACTCCTGCACAATTTTGAATAGGTAGGGTGAGGTGTCTACGGCCACGCTGAACATCTCAAAGAAAGATGACCTGGCCAGAGACCTATCACTCTGGTCATCAAGGATAGCATAGGCCCTTGTCTTCTTTTCTGGTTGGACTTCAGGATACACAGACAAGACAGATTTTGGCACATGATCTTACTGTAATGCTGTCCCCACAGACCTCTGTGCAAGTTGAGGTGGTGACTGAAGACGAAGGAGGTCCCTCTCCCTCCCTGCCATGCTCTTCACAGGGGCTGATGGATTGTTTTGTCGACCAAGGTGCTGGGCCAGCATGAAGGGCTGCGATGTGCTTATCACTATTACATTCTGAGCAGTGGATAACAGCCTTGCACCCTTTAGCTTGGTGGGAGGTTGAGGAACAACGAAAGCATATGCCATGCTCCCTAAGGAAGGCCTTATGCTCCTCCAGGAGCTTCTCTCTAAAGGCTCTACACCTTTGCAGGGAGTGTGGCTTTTTATGAATAGGACAGTGTTTCTTCAGGTTGCTTAAACCCTTGGACTCATCCATCCTTAAAGTATTGTCCACCTCAGTTCTATGCACCATTATAGGTGTTCTTGCAGATTTCAGTGAGATTCTCTCTCTCTTAGATGACATGATGCTGTGGGCTGCAGCCGCGAAGCTTGGGTCATTCCTCATCCTTGCTTGTTCATGAATGAAACTGGAGAACACGTCAAAGGGTGGCAAGTTAGTGTGATGTTTTTGTTTATACTTTGTGCCATGCACCATCCATTTCTCCTGCAGGCTGAATGGCAGTTTCTACAAAATCTGGTTAATGCCTTGTGCAGTGTCCAAGAAGGCCAGAGCAGGTAGGTAACCATCCTCCTTGGCTGCCCCTATTTCCATGAGATCACCACCTACTGTAACTCCCACAGCCTTTGTGGGTCTCTATTCGAGACCTTGGGGAAATGCTCAAGCGTGTTAAAGAGAGCAGTCTCCATTGCCTCTGAACATCTGTAGCACTCCTCTAACCTTTCCCAGACCATACTGAGGGCCTTAGCAGGGTGGTTGATACAAACTGACCTCCCTCTCCTTGCATGCTCAGCAGATTCTGGTCCGAACCACTTAATTAGCAGGTCAAGTTCCTCACTAGGCTTCAAATCTAGGTCTTCAGTAGCGGTGGAGAATGTGGACCTCCAAGCCCAGTAGTTCTCAGGTTTGTCGTTAAACTTTGTGAGCCCAACTGTAAGATCACGGCGAGCTAGCAATCCTGCCAAATCCAATACATTTGAACTGGATTTCCCTCTGCATGGAGACCTGTCCTCCCCTATCTTGTTTCTGGGAAACCATGGGCTCTTTACTTCATAGGCTGGCTATGGTGTGTTACATTCACCTTCTTCTTTCAGTGCAAAATGAACCAGCAGTCGTTTTGGATAAGCAGTGGTTTCAATAGGAGTCGGGGCTTGCAAAGACAAATACTGTCTCTCACATCAGCTAGATGGCTCATTATGTAGATGCGAATCATCAGGTGGTCCAAGGTTAACAGCTGCTGAGGGAGTCAAATCAGGCTTTTTGTCCAGCTCTGGATAGCCTGACGGCTGATTGGTGTTCACATAGGCATACTGTTCTTAAACATACTCCTCTGTTCTTTAAGCTAAACAATTTGATGAGCCTTGATCAATATCATGATCTTGAGCCAGCTCCTCTATCACTGCCAAATCCATCGCTGCTTCTAATACAGTAGCTTCAGCACAAGCAGCCTCAGCCTCTTTCTCCTGCTGTATGGCCTCCAATGTGGCTTCAAGACATGTCTCCTCCACTTTCAACTGAGTCTTCTTTACTTTTAAATCAATCTCCCTTTGTGCATAAGACGCTCTGGTGCGTGCAGCTTCAGCCTTAGCCCGTGCTTCCAGCGCGACGAAACTAGCTGCAGATCCGTAGGAGTACCTTGATGATTTGGATATCTTTGATGAGCGAGAGCACTGTGACCTAGTCTCATAGCTCTTTTCCTCTGCTCCTGACATCTTGGCTAAGTTAGATGGAGTTAAGCAGGCTTGATATCTGACTCACTGCGGTAGAAATCACTGTTGAGTGTGTCTTTTTACTGTTCTGCCCTCATTAAAGAGTCCCCTTCTTCCACTTGAAAGACAGATAACTGCTTTCACATGCTGGTCAGTTGTATGATGGATTTATTTTGCACCACCGTTTGACTTGAAAGCATGAAAACAGGTAAAACTAAAAAATACACAGTGTGCTTAATATCCGCAATATACAAACATAGCTAGCCTATCTTAACACAAGATAGCAAAATGTTGAACAATCAATAACCATTAGTAAACTTGGTCATCTACACAAATATGTGCATACTATATCCTTTAAACAATACTCACAGATGATGCTTCTATAAGTGATCTCAAAACAAGATGAATCCAGACACCGAACTGCTCACTTTACCATCTGCATACTGTCTTAGATGTAAACAGAAGAGCAATATGGCAGCCTACATGTATCACATGACAAACCATGAGGTCCACAAAATGCTAAAACAGAAAAAAACACCACCTAGTGGCTGAAGAAAGAACTAAACTCATCCTGATTAGCCCAGACCAGAACAACACACATCTGCCTTACTTGAATGGTGTATTCTCTTGTCTTTCCCATGTTGAAGAGTGCATAAGAGAAATAGGCCTCTGTGTAACATAATATTTATACCCCAGGGAAACATGATGTGATGAATTACTAATCAAAGGTTCCTAGACACTCTGATCAACTTTATAAACTACAGTAGAAATGAAAGAAATGCTTCAATTACATTTATTTTCTAGGAATTGTTCTGTGTGCCAGTAATTGTGGAACAGGTGATTTTACGAAAAATTATTTCTTAGTCAAGCGTTTTTTATTTTTAATTCACTTGATTTAAGGGTTAAATCTTTCTACAATTTTCAGTGCGAGATTATGCTTCTGCAATAAAAACTGAATTTATTAAGGCTAGCAACACATCTTAACAAGGGGTGCCAATAATTGTGGAAGGTGGTGTATATATAATTTTTTTGTGATTATTAGAATGTCTAGGTCATGTAAAACAAGTCTGTACCCACCACAACCCTAGGCGTATTCCTGTATGCTGATGATGCCTCATGTGCTGCCGATAAAGTTGAAGATCTCCAAGCCACCACACACTCACTGAACACTGCGTGCTCTAGTTGGGGCTTGATGATCAGCAAGGAAAAACAGAAGTCCTCCACCAGAAGTGTGATGACCCCCCTACTATAATGTTTGATGATTACCAGCTTAAGCAGGTTCACAAGTTCACATACCTTGGTGGTGTAATATCTGACGATACCTCATTGAACCATGAAATCAGTAGGAAGATATCTTGTGCTGCAGCAGCCTACAAGTCCCTTGATTCAAGGTGCTGGAAATGATCAGGACTCTCCATAACAACAAAGCTTGCAGTATACAATGCTGTTGTCTTCCCTTCTCTCTTATATGGCAGTGAAACCTGGGCCACTCTAGCTAATCACACCCAAAAACTAGAAGTGTTTCATCAACAGTCCCTGCATCAGATCATGAACATAAACTGGTGGCAACATATCACCAACCAAGAGGTACTGTCAAGAGCCAATTCAACAACTGTGGAGACAATGCTGAGAATAAATTGTCTAAGGTGGTTAGACCATGTATCAAGGATGGAAGAGGATTGCATCCCAAAACAACTTTTTGTTTGGATAACTAAAAAGGGCACCAGGGAGTGTGGACAGACCAAAAAAAAAAAGTAAAGATTGCATGAAAGATGATCTGAAGCTATTTGCCATCAACAGTACAACCTGGGATGAAAAGACTCAAAACCAAGACAAGTGGTGCAAGAACCTGTGACAGGGTTGAGCCAGCTGTGAAGCTGAACTATCAACCTGTGCTGCATGCCACCAGAAGTGTCATGACAGGGCTCCCCGTGATCACAAGTGACAGGGATGTGAGTGAGTGAGTGAGTGAGTGAGTTCATGTACAGTGGTGTTTGAAAGTTGGTGAACCCTTTAGAATTTTCTATATTTCTGCATGTATATGACCTAAAACATCATCAGAATTTCACACAAGTCCTAAAAGAAGATAAAGAGAGCCCATTTAAACAAATGAGACAAAAATATTATGCTTGGTCATTTATTTATTGAGGAAAATGATCCAGTATTACATATCTCTGAGTGGCAAAAGTATGTGAACCTGTGCTTTCAATATCTGGTGTAACCCCCTTGTGCAGCAAAAACTACAACTAAACATTTCTGGTAACTGTTGATCAGTCCTGCACACCAGCTTGGAGAAATTTTAGCCCATTCCTCCATACAGAACAGCTTCAACTCTGGGATGTTGGTGGGTTTCCTCACATGAACTGCTCGCT
>JAPEIY010000025.1:53571840-53582542 GCA_026122135.1 Cathorops aguadulce | reverse complement strand
CGCATATTACTTTTGTTTTATCGACTGAGCCGTCTTTAAGTTTTTTAAAGTGAAACGAACCATTCCGAAGCCCAGGGTTATTTTCCATGACCACAGTTTGAATGGAAAAAGTATTTCTCCAGTTCTTCTTCTTCGTGGTTTGGAAACCAACTTGAAGGTGCCATACTGCCAACTGGAGGCCCCACACTCCAGTCTAATAGAGGACAAACTGGGCCTCGATTAACCACGATCAAGAAAAATTAAAGCATTAATTTTTTAAATTAATCGCATCGCAAATAACGCATTAACTATGACAGCCATAATAATATATATATATATATATATATATATATAAAGAAACACACAAACACACCTTCTTTAAACAATACTCACAGACTATGCTTCTATAAGCGATCTCAAAACAAGATGAACCCAGACGCCGAACTGCTCACTTTACCATGTGTATACTGTCTTAGATGTAAACAGAACAACAATATGGCAGCCTACATGTATCACATGACAAACCATGAGTTCCACAAAATGCTAAAACAGAAAAAAAACACCACCTAGTGACTGAAGAAAGAACTAAACTTATCCTGATTAACTCAGACCAGAACACTCCCCACCTGGTATCTGAGAAGATACCACCTTTAAGATACAGAATTAAGAAAAGAACCAAAGCAATAAGACCTAATTAGCCTCTGGGGAGAGGAGTTGGATGACCTCTGAGACAGGCTGAAGAAAGGTCTTGCTTGGACCATCCTTTACAGTCTTGATCTCCACCTTCCTTACCCTTCCATCTGTGCTGGGGAACGTCTTGACTATGACACCCATAGGCCAGACATTTCTCTTCACCTGGTCATTTTTTAGTATGACAATGTCCCCCTTTTGAAGATTGCATTTTTCCTTTTGCCACTTTCTACATCTCTGCAGGGTGGGAAAGTACTCTGTCCTCCATCAATGCCAAAAGTTGTTGGCGAGGCTTTATACCCATCTCCACTGCTTGCTGTAGAGATCCTTCTCATCTAATTTGCCCTTGGGTGGAGGAGGGGCACTGATTTTCTGTGTGAGAAATGTTGCTGGTCTCAGGATGAATGATGAGTGAGGGTCTGTGGACACAGGAACCAACAGACGAGCATTCAGAATTGCCGAGACCTCCGCCATGAAGGTGGTCAAGACCTCATGGGTGAGCTTTGTTGGACCAACTTTCAACAGCATCGAATCCAAGATGCGCCTTGCAAGTCCGATTAGTCACTCCCAACTGCGATGAGTGTGGGAGGTTGAAGATCCACTTACATCCATTGTCATTCAGATATCCTTGCACCTCATCATCACTGGTCACTGATTCCATCTGCAGCTCTCTACAGGCCCCCACAAAATTGGTGCCACAATCAGACCTGATCTGTTTCGCTGGTCCTCTAACTGAGAAGAACTGCCATAGAGCGTTAATGAAGCTCGAAGAGACCATTGACTCCATGACTTCAATATGTATGGCCCTGGTGCACATATACGTAAAAAGCACAGCCCACCTTTTGCTGCTTGCCAGTCCTCCTCTGGCCCACCGTGCCACAAACATCCACAGTCCAAAGACGTCTAAACCCACAACCAAGAAAGGTGGGTCCGCCCGAAGGCAGTTGACAGGTAAGTCAGACATCTACTGAGTCTCCATTTTCCTGCATAGTCTTCTGCACATGACACAATGATGAAGAATGCTGCTGATGTGCCGTTTCCCACCAATGATCCACAGAGCTGCCACCCTCAAAGCACCCTCAGTGAGGTGACACCCCTGATGCTGAACCTGCTCATGATAATGGTGGATGAGTAAAGTTGTGACATGACTCTGTCCAAGTAGGATTACAGGACTAATCACTTCTCCATCCAGGCTGGCTTTTGACAAGCATCCTCCAATCCTGAGAACCCCAGTGCCATCAGTGTAAGGACACAGGCTGAGGAGTGGACTTTGTTTAGGAATGGCTATTCCTCCCCTGATGCATTCCAACACCTCTGCGAAAGCATCATGATGGACAGTCTATAATATGATGTTCCTCACTTTCTCTAAGTCTTCCCTGGTACAGAGGCCTTCATGGATGTGCCAACCCTTGCAACTGTTCCCCTGTTTGAATGAGTGGGTGACATGCACAAGCCTAGAAACTGCTTGATTGGGTGACCGCCAGCTGGAGTACGTGTCAAAATGCATAGGGTCAAGGTTGTCACTGGTAACCCTGTTGACATGACAAGTAACCTGTAGGCAGATGTCGACATCAGAACTAGGGTCAACCAAGTCGAAGGAACGAGGTGCAGTTTCGCTTTCAGCTGACATCGACAGAAATGGTGGTCCACACAGCCATATGGTGTGAGTCAGGTTGCCTGCTGGGACCGACCGTGAGGCATGGTCAGCGAGGTTTTGGCCGGTGGATCCGTACTTCCACTGTTTAGGGCTGGTAGACCTCCTTATACGTTGCACCCTGTTACTCACATACACATAAAATCATCTTGATTCATTGTGAGTGTAGCCTAGGACCACTTTATTATCGAAATAGAAGGCCATAGCATCAAATATGGTGTCCATTTCATCCACAATTGCATCCGCTATTTCTACAGTGAAAACGGCAACACACAGCTCAAGCCTTGGAATGGTCGTCTATGGATGAGGAGGAAGCTTAGCCTTGCCAAAAATGAAGCTGACATCCACATTATTGCTTGCATCAGTCATCCTCAAATAGATAACAGCCACAATGGCAGTCGTGGATGCATTGCAGAAAACACAGAGCTCCTTACTGCGTGCTTTGCGGAGAGAGATGGAGGTGTACTGGCATGGACTCTTGACCTGTTCAAGGTTTGTCAGAGAATCCCTCCACAGCTTCCATTCTCTATACTTCTCCTCTGGGAGAGGTGCGTCCCAATCGCAGGACACTGAGGTGAGCTCCCTAAGTAAGGACCTTCCTTGAATGCTTACGGGGGGCAGCGAAACCCAGTGGGTCAAAGAGGCTGTTTATAGTAGACAGGACCCTGAGCCTCGTGTAAGGCTTCTCTGCATCAGATACTTGGAAGGTGAACACATCTTCTGAAATGTCCCAGCACAATCCTAAACTTCTCTGCATGGGAGGGAGGTCTGTATTGGGATCCAGGTCTTTCAGTCCCTTAGTCAGGTCCTCAGGAGGAAAGGCTCTCATAACAGCCACTCTGATAGACAATATTTTGTGAAGCCGCAGGTTGGAGAGGGCTAACATGTCTTGAATGCTGCGAAGAAGAGTGAACAGACACCAGACCATCGTCAACGTAAAAGTTCCTCTCAACATACAGCCTTGCCTCTAGTCCGTACTCCGTTTCTCCCTCTATAGCAGCTCTCCGGAGCGCGTATGTGGCCACAGATGGTGATAGGCTATTGCCAAACACATGAACATGCATCCTGTCCTCGATTATATCATCATCAAGGTCGTTATTGTGATGCCAGAGAAAGTGCAGAAAGTTCCAATGGTCCTCACGTACGACAAAGCAATGGAACATCTGTTTTACGTCAGTCATCACAGCCACAGGCTCCCTCCTAAACTGCAGCAGTAACCCAAGCAGACTGTTGTTCATGTTTGGGCCAGTGAGGAGGACATCATTGAGGGACACACCATGATGTTGTGCACTGGAGTCAAATACCACCCTCACCTGTCCAGGTTTCTGAGGATGATACACTCCAAAGTAAGGTAAATACCAACACTCTTCATCTGGTGATAAGGGTGGAGCCACTTCAGCATGTCCATTCTCAAAGAGCTTGTTCATGAACTCGATGAAATGGTCTCTCTTCTCTGGTTGTTTCTTGAGTGTCCAGGTCACTGCAGTGAGATGGTTCTTCACCTGTTCACGATGGTTAGGGAGGTGCTGGCATGGGCTGTGGAAGGGGAGTGGAGCTTCCCAGCTGTTATCATCACCCTGTTACAGCTCTATTTCCATAATTCTGAGGAAGGTGAGATCTTCCATGGATGGAGCCGTCTTCTCGTCATCCTTTGTGTAGCGAAAAACAGACTCTCCCATGAGACCTGTCTTACTGCTCGGCAAGGACAGCTGTTCTCTGGTTGAGACCATAGGGTTCTGTGGTTGGCATGTGCGGTTGAGGCTCTCTTTGATGTCAATCTTTTTGAGACAAGGACGCATGAAACTGGGATGCCCATTCTCGAGTATGTAGGTTCTGAAGGCATTCACAGGTGAGGGTCTATGTGTGCCATTGATACACACATCTCTTACTATCACCCAGCCAAGAGCTAATCGCTGGGCAAAGGGAGTGTGCGGGGGTCCATTACGTTGCTCAAGGACCTTGTGCACTTTGATAATGTCCCTTCCTAGAAGTAGTAAAATCTCAGCTTTGGGGTCAAGAGGAGGTATCTTGGAGGCTAGGGACTTCAGGTGCAAATGGTACTTCACAGCAGCTGGCATGGGGATCTCTGCCCTATTATCAGGAAGTTGATTGCACTCGATAAGTGTAGGGAGAGCTAGACTGATCTTTCCATCAGCTGATTCCACAACAAACCCCCTTGCCCTATGGCCTGCAACCTCGGACACTCCTGCACAAGTTGAGTATGTAGGGTGAAGTGTCATCGGCCACGCTGAACATCTCAAAGAAAGATGACCTGGCCAAAGATCTATTACTCTGGTCATCTAGGATAGCATATACCCTTGTTTTATTTTCCAGTTGAGCTTCAGGATACACAGACAATACAGATTTTGGCACATGATCTTGCTGTAATGCTGTCCCCACAGACCTCTGTGCAAGTTGAGGTGGTGACTGAAGACGAAGGAGGTCCCTCTCCCTCCCCGCCATGCTCTTCATGGGGGCCGATGGATTGTTTTGTTGACCAAGGTGCTGGGCCGGCATGAAGGGCTGTGATGTGCTTATCACTATTACATTCTGAGCAGTGGATAACAGCCTTGCACTCTTTAGCTTGGTGGGAGGTTGAGGAACAACAACGAAAGCATATGCCATGCTCCCTAAGGAAGGCCTTACACTCCTCCAGGAGCTTCTCTCTAAAGGCTCTACACCTTTGCAGGGGGTGTGACTTTTTATGAATAGGACACTGTTTCTTCAGGTTGTCTAAACCCTTGGACTCGTCCATCCTTAAAGTATTGTCCACCTCCATTCTATGCACCATTACAGGGGTTCTTGCAGATTTCAGTGAGAATCTCTCTCCCTTAGGTGACATGATGCTGGGAGCTGCAGCCGCGAAGCTCGGGTCATCCCTCATCCTTGCTTCTTCATGAATGAAACTGGAGAACACGTTGAAGGGTGGGAAGTTAGTGTGATGTTTTTGTTTATACTTTGTGCCATGCACCATCCATTTCTCCTGCAGGCTGAATGGCAGTTTCTCCAAAATCAGGTTAATGCCTTGTGGGGTGTCCAAGAAGGCCAGAGCAGGTAAGTAACCATCCTCCTTGGCTGCCCCTATTTCCATGAGAAGATCACCTAACTCCCACAGCCTTTGTGGGTCTCTATTCGAGACCTTGGGGAAACATTCAAGCTTGTTAAAGAGAGAAGTCTCCATTGCCTCTGCAGATCCGTAGCACTCCTCTAACCTTTCCCAGACCATACTGAGGGCCTCAGCAGGGTGACTAATATGAACTGACCTCATTCTCCTTGCATGCTCAGCAGATTCTGGTCCAAGCCACTTAATTAGCAGGTCAAGTTCCTCACTAGACTTCAAATCTAGGTCTTCCATAACATTGGAGAATGTGGACCTCCAATCCCAGTAGTTCTCAGGTTTGTCATTAAACTTTGTGAGTCCAGCTGTAAGAAGATCACAGCGAGCTAGGAATCTTGCCAAATCCAATACATTTGAGCTGGATTTCCCTCTGCATGGAGACCTGTCCTCCTCTATTTTGTTTCTGGGTAACCATGGGCTCTTTACTTCATAGGCTGACCATGGTGTGTTACATTCACCTTCTTCTTTCGGTGCGAAATGAACCAACGGTCATTTTGGATAAGCAGTGGTTTCAATAGGAGTCGGGGCTTGCAAAGACAAATACTGTCTCTCACATCAGCTATGTGGCTCATGACGTAGATGAGACTCATCAGGTGGCCCGAGGTTAACAGCTGCTGAGGGAGTAAAATCAGCCTTTTTCTCCAGCTCTGGATAGTCTGATGGCTGATTGGTGTTCACATAGGCATACTGTTCTTGAACATACTCCTCTGTTCTTTCAGCTAAATTATTTGATGAGCCTTGATCAATATCATGAACTCGAGCCAGCTCCTCTATCTCTGCTGAATCCATCGCTGCTTCTAATACAGCAGCTTCAGCACAAGCAGCCTCAGCCTCTTTCTCCTGCTGTAAGGCCTCTAATGCGGCTTCAAGATGTGTCTCCTCCACTTTCAGCTGAGCCTTCTTTACTTTTACATCAATCTCCCTTTGCGCATAAGATGCTCTGGTGCGTGCAGCTTCAGCCTTAGCCTGTGCTTCCAGCGCGGCGAAGCTAGCTGCAGATCCGTAGGAGTGCCTTGATAATTTGGATATTTTTGACGAGCATGAGCACTGTGATCTAGTCTCATAGCTCTTTTTCTCTGCTCCTGACATCTTGGCTATGTTAGATGGAGTTAAGCAGTCTTAATATCTAACTCACTGCGGTAGAAATCATTGTGTGTCTTTTTACTGATCTGCCCTCATTAAAGAGTCCCCTTCTTCACTAGACAGACAGATAACTCCTTTACCATGCTGGTCAGTTGTATGATGGATTTATTTCACACCACTGTTTGAATTGACAGCATGAAAATAGGTAAAACTAAAATAAAGAAAGAAATAAAAATATGCAGTGTGCTTAATATCCGCAATATACAAACATAGCTAGTCTATCTTAACACAAGATAGCAAAATGTTGAACAATCAATAACCCTTAGTAAACTTGTCATCTACACAAATATGTGCATAATGTAGATATACACATCTCCTTTAAACAATACTCACAGACGATGCTTCTATAAGCAATCTCAAAACAAAATTAATTCAGATGCCGAACTGCTCACTTTACCATGTACATACTGTCAGATATAAACAGAAGAGCAATATGGTAGCCTACATGTATCACATGACAAACCATGAGGTCCACAAAATGCTAAAATGGAAAAAACACCACCTAATGGCTGAAGAAAGAACTAAACTTATCCTGATTAACCCAGACCAGAACAACAGGAGAGCTAGTTCCTCAGGCCAGGACTCTGCTGTCTATCTTCATCTTAACAAGAAAGGACACTCATTTCAAGATTGCAATGGATGCATTTTAGGCAGAGAGGATCAGTGGTATGAGTGAAGAGTTAAAGAAGCCATTTTTGTCAACCTGGAACAGCCATCACTGAACAGAGGTGGTGGTCTAAGACACCATTTATCAGCCACCTACAAAGCAGTATTTGGCACACTTCCCAGACAACTGAATACACACCAAAACCCAGCTGTTTTCAGTGACTCACAGGAGGACAGAAAGAACCAACAACCATTGATCACACCAATGACTCTCTAGGCCGTTCACACCCAGCCCCCACACCAACAGGATGACTTAACAACACCTTAGGATTGCTTTTCATCCATGAGAGGATAAATACCTGATTCTCCCTATTAGTCAGACAGAACTGAAGAAGCCTTTCAGATGAGAGGTGAAACGTCTTCAACAATTTTCAGGCAAGTCCAGTTGCTCTCTTTTACCACCCACAGATCACTCATAGATATGTAATATTGGATAATTTTCCAAAATAAATAAATGACCACGAATAATATCTTTGTCTCATTTGTTTAACTGGGTTACTTGTGTGAAAATTTGATGATGTTTTAGGTCATATGTATGCAGAAATATAGAAGAAAAAAAAATATATATATATAAAATGAGAGAGAGAGAGAGAGAGAGAGACACACACACACACACACGTGTGTCCATGTACGGGGCAAGGATGAGGTTGATGTTTTAGGTCATATGTATGCAGAAATATAGAAGAAAAAAATTATATATAAAATGAGAGAGAGAGAGAGAGAGAGAGAGAGAGAGAGAGACGTGTGTGTGTGTCCATGTACGGGGCAAGGATGAGGAACAGAAGGGGAGGGGGAGAGAGAGGAGAAGAGGAAATCTGGTGTCCTGCCATTGGAACAGCTGCCAAATGGTCCTCCGCCAGCTCAGTGGCCTGGTCCAGCAACGCCGGGCGATGGCACTGGACTCACTCCGCGGTCCCTTCAGGAAGTTGGGCGATGAACTGCTCCAGATCGACGATTCCCTCGGCGTCGTGGTTGTCAGCCCTCAGCCACCACTGGCAGGCATCCTGAAGTTGCTGGCCAAACACGAATGGCCGACCGACCTCCTCTAGGCATAGAGCGCGGAAGCACTGGCATTGTTGTTGTTGTTCTGGGGTGTGCCCCACATGCTGGAGGACAGCCTGGCGCAAGTCTGCGCAGACCAGCCGGCTGTCGGTGGGGAACTGTAGCGCAGCTAGCTGCACCTCAGCCGTTACCAGGGGGAGGAGGCGCACCACGTGCTGTTTCACCGGCCAGCCCCAGGCCTCTGCTGCTTGCTCGAAGAGTGCAAGGAAGGCCTCGGGGTCATCGTGCAGGCCCATCTTCATTAGGGTGAGGTGGGGAGGGCCCGTGGCAGTGGAGTTGGTGGACCCTGCCGACGCGAGGAGGTACCGGAATGCCTGATGATCTTCCTGTTGCACCAGCATCAAGGCCTCGAACATTTGCTCTTGCTCCTTTTGGAGGGCGACCAGCGCCTGGTGCTGGCTCTGTTGGGCCATGGCGAGGGCGTGGATCAGGTCTGCGAAGGGGGAGGACTCCATGAGGCTGTTCTCTTCTGTGTTCTTCTCGGGTTTTGGCACCACTGAACTTGGAGCGGGTGGGTGGAGCACAGAAGTACGGCAGGCCAGAACTGAGTTTCAAAAAACTCTTTATTTTGACACTTTTCAGTTGTCTTACAAAACATTTCCAGTCACACACACAGACAAGCACACACATCAGTTGTCTGGTTGGAGAGAGAGCCCCTGTTCTCCTCTCTCTCCCCCTCCTTATATCAGGTGCAGTCACTACGGAAGACACACACACACAGGTTAATTGACATCAGGCACAGTGATTCTGCCACTTACCTTCCCTGACTCCACCCTCCGGTCACAGACCAATGCTTGACCACGCCCCCGCTGCCACAATATATCTATAAATAAAGGGTGGCACAGTGGTGTAGTGGTTAGCACTGTTGCTTCACAGCAAAAATGTCCTGGGTTTGAGCCCAGTGGCTGGAGAGGGCCTTTCTGTCTAGAGTTTGCCTGTTCTCCCCATGCCTGCATGGGTTACTTCCAGGTGCTCCGGTTTCCCCCACAGTCCAAAGATAAGATATGCAGTTTAGGCTAATTGGTGGCTCTTAATTGACCATAGGTGTGAATGGTTGTGTGTCTCTGTGTCAGCCCTGCGATAACCTGGCAACTTGTCCAGGGTGTACCCCGTCTCTCACCCATAGTCAGCTGAGATAGTTTCCAGCTTGCCTGTAACCTTGTAGAACAGGATAAGCAGCTACAGATAATGTATATATGTATTTGTTTCATATTTTAGATTCTTCAAAGTAGCCACTGTTTACCTTCATGACACTTTGTACACTACTGGCATTATCTCAACCAGCTTCATGAGGTAGTCACCTGGAATGCTTTTCAATTCACAGCTGTGCTTTGTCAAAAGTTAATGATTGCAATTCCTTGCCTTCTTAATGCATTTGAGATCAAAGAGTAAATATTAAAATATACAGTAAATAGTCAATTCTGCAACTGTAGTAATCGATATTTTGTCAAGAACTGCTCAACTAAGTAAAGATGAGCAACATCCATCATTACTTGAAAACATAAAGTGACTTTTAATTCATAAAAATAAAGAACAAACATTAAATTAGAAGGTGTGTTATACATTTTACTTTGTGTAATCACTTTACGAATCTGTCAGTGAAACAATGTATTATTCTACAGTCTGGGATATTGTTTTTATGCAAAAGACAGCAACCAGCCTTGGATATTAACACTATGTACAGTATCTTGATTTTGTCGTGTAGAACATGATGCATTGAATTTAATTGTTGGATCTGATTTTTAGCTCATGCATGCATTAATTCTTTCGACATATACTGAAGGTTGGAAATTACATGTGGCTTTTCATAAATGGAGCAGGATTTTTTTCTCTGCACATATGACTCGTGTCACCGAGTGCAGAATCTGTAATGAAGTGTTATATAATTGATCTCTTACTGCAGTCACTCTCTATGTAATCCAAACAATGGTTCTTGATGGAAAATTATCACACAGTGCTTGAAGTCCTTAGTTTCTAATTAGTGTGGAAACATATTGTGGCTATTTTTTGTTGTATTACAACCAAGGTCTCAATGCAATTAAATTTACTATAAAACAGAGTGAAACTTTTAGATAAGCATAAACTCCAGCTTTCAATGTTCCACATAATTAAAGACATAAGAGACTTTGAAAGAACAAAGGAAATATTTTTTTCTTTATAAGACTGAATTCTTTTTGAATATTTTGACAAAATACCTCATAAACTTAGGGAATTTTGGGAAAGTATCATGAAAAAAAAAATCAGATATATCCTCAAGAGTGTTTATATATATCGCCTCACAGCATGAAGGTCCTGGGTTCGAGCCCCAGGGCTGGTGAGGGCCTTTCTGTGTGGAGTTTGCATGTTCTCCCCGTGTCCGCATGGGTTTCCTCTGGGTGCTCCGGTTTCCC
>JAPEIY010000025.1:53532072-53543372 GCA_026122135.1 Cathorops aguadulce | reverse complement strand
GCCACCTGGAGGCCCCACACTCCAGTCTAGTAGAGGACAAACTGGGCCTTGATTAACCGTGATCAAGAAAAATTAACACTTTAATTTTTTTAATTAATCACATCGCGATTAACGTGTTAACTATGACAGCCCTAATTCATAGCCACCACAGCTGGTCTCTAGATGTAAATAGTCGATACACACCAACTCTAGTGGTGAGCTTGATGTGATACTACCCATTGGAGCGCGAACATGAGTAACTGGCTTCTTTGACTTTATACATGGACATTTCTTAGTGATATGGTCCTCAATCTCTCTAGCCATGAAAGGCCAATAGAATCTCTCTCTGGTGAGGTTAAGGACCCTTTCTGTGCCCACATGGGCCATCTCGTTATGGAGTTTCCTCAGTACAAGACCTTTGTACTTGGCGGGAGTACCAACTGTTTTCTTCCATTGGCACGCCTGTACAGGAGACCATTCTCCAAGACAAGCTTTCCCCATTTGTAGAAACGTCATCTTGTGCCTCCACTAACAGCTTTCCATATTTCATCGGTTAAAGGTGCACTAGCCTCTTTTAAATTGATTACGTCACTGATGGCTTCACCTGCACATTGTGCTTCCACAAGCTCATCATGGCTTATTGCAGCTAACTGATCAAAGGAAGGTGATGGATCAGCTTGGGAGGAGATATTGATAGCTGCCAACCAGGCTACATCTTTCTGTTTGGCTACTTTACTTCCATCACATACAGCATGAACCACATCTTTCAGTACACTCTTTGATACAAGGCTCAGTATAAGCCTCAATGCCTAAAGGGAGATGCGACAGTGTGTCAGCATCTATATTAGATTTTCCCAGTCTGTATTTTATGTCAAATCTGAAATCTGAGAATTCCCCAACCCACCGATGGCCTAACGCGTTTATCTTTGCTGTGGTCATAATGTAGGTCAGTGGATTGTTGTCTGTGTATATAGTGAAGTGAGGTGCATAAAATAAGTAGTCTCTAAACTTTTCACACACAGCCCACTTCAGAGCAAGGAACTCTAGTTTTCCACTATGCAGATGGTAGTTCCGCTCAACTGCAGTTAAAGTCCTAGACCCATACTCAATAACTCTCAACTTGCCATCCTAGTGTTGATAAAGAATCGTGCCAAGCCCCTGGTCTGAAGCATCCATGCGCAATATGAATGGTGAATTGAAGTTAGGATATGCTAACAAAGGGGGGTTAACAAGGAGAGAAACGAGTCGGTCAGGAGCTTCCTGATGTTCAGTGGTCCACTCTATAAGTGTCGTGGAGGGTAGTTGTGGACCCTTGCTTCTACCGTGTGCTACAGCTGCTTGTCCTGGCTTGACTTGAAGTAGCTCATAGTTGAGTTTCGCTATCCTTGAAAAGTCCTGAATGTAGGAATGGTAGTAGCCCAGGAACCCGGTGACCTTTCTCACATCTCCAATGGTCTGTGGTGTCCTGCTGGCTAATGACTGCGCTGCATCAAGGTCTTTGGGATCGATTCTCACTCCCTGAGATGACACAAGACGACCCACATATCTCACTTCCTGATGAAATAGCTCACATTTTTCAGGTCTTAGGTTCACCCCATGTCTCTGAAGTGCTTGAAGTACTTTGCGAACCTTTTCCATGTGCTTGTCAAAGGTTTTTGCGTAGCAAAACACATTGTCAAGATACGGGAGCCAGCAATCATCCCTCAAGGAACTCAACATCTCTTCCATACTCTGCTGGAAGGCTGCAGGGGCGTTAGAGAGGCCAAATGGGATATGGACCCATTCATACAGCCCCCAGGGGGTAATGAAAGCAGTGAGGTGCTGGGAGTCTTTGGCGATGAAGCCCTGATGATAGGCCTTTCCTTGGTTGAGGATGCTGAACCAGGAATAGCCACCAAGGTTGTCAGTCAGGTCTTGTATCCTAGGTAAGGGATGTCAGTCAGGGATGGTCTTCTGATTCAAGAGATGATAATCAATGCAGAGGCGGAGAGTACTGTCCTTTTTCTGGATTGCAGACCACTGGTGCAGCATAAGAGGACTTTGATTTGACAATCCATCCTTTCATTAGCAGATCTTGTACATATGCTTTCACTTCTTTGAACAATGGTTTGGGAATGGAGGAGTAGGATCTCTGCACTGGAATCTCATCCTTGAGGTTGATTGACATCTGTAAACTAAGAATACATCCTATATCATGGCTGTCTCATGCACAAACAGCTGATTCGTCCCACAGCATTTTCTTGACTTTCTCTTGTTACTCATCACTAAGGTGGCTGAGGTCCACAGGAGGTTACCATAAGGCTGGAGCAGCTTGAGCAGTTGGTGTTGTTGCAGCGCTAATCACTACTCTGGGCCTTGACATCTCTAGTGGATTGGTCTCAATCACCCTAGCCACAGTCTGGATGCTACCCAGGACTGTCTTACTTGGTATAGTGACAGAATGTTTTGTGCTATTTTTCACTGGTATAATGACATAAGGTCTCCTTGAAGTCTGTATTTCTAGTAGGCCTTCCTCAATCTTGAGCTCTGTGAGATGAGCACTGTTTTCATCAGGTTCAAACAATAGAAGAGGGTCTAAGTGGTCTACAGCAGACGGGACCTGACACTTAACCCAGGCTACTTGTCCGGCTGGAACTGCAGTGTCATAATTGCCTGTTCTTAAACATCTCTGATACATGGAGGGATTGTTAGTCTGAATAAAGTTCACTAGCGACTCAACTTTCTCAGCAGAGGCAGATATTGCATCGGAAAGGAGCATGGTGAGGGCTGGAACAAGTTCTGCTGGTCAATTCTGAATCACTTCCTCTAGCACATTAAATCCAAGTAGTGGTTGGGCAAGCAGAATGCTACAAATGAGGAAAGGGACCATGATAGATTGGCTAAGAGCACCATTTCCACTGAAGCTGACTGTGATGAGGACACAGTAAAAAAGGGAGGATTTCTCCATTCACAGCATGCACTTCTATGTCTTCTCTGTCATCAAATATCTCTCTGAGTGGCCAATTGGGTGCATCTGGTAGATACTTCTCTTTCCAGCTTCTATCAATCATGCTCACCTGAGCTCCAGTGTCTAATAAGGCCTTGACTGTCAAGCCATTGAGGTCACATCACGCAAGGGCTTTGGCACCTATGAACTTGGCCAGACGCCTGCTCGTTTGGATGGGTAGGGAAAGAGGGAATTGGGGATAGCTTCGTTCAATGTTTCCTCTTGGTCTCTGATTCGCTAAAGCTGTCTTTGAACAACTCTCAGAGCCCCCTAAGTCACACCCAGCACTGTGGGACTGAATGTGAAGCCCGGTCACTGTTTGTCCCATGGCAGAGACCGGCCTCAGTTTTCCTGACTCTTGGGTTTCTTCAAGCAGCCTACTGCTCTGTGGCCGTTTTCACCATAATAAAAGCAATGAGTACAACCTGGGTGATTCTGTTCAAGGCAATTAGCACAGCTATATGATCTGGTTATCTTTTGATCCAATTTAACTTGGCAGTGATGGCAAGATTCTGGTTTCTGTGTCAGCTGTGGTCGTTGCAGCATTTCAACTTTATTCATTAACTCCTCTACTTTCTCAGTTAACTGTTGGGGTGCATCAGTTTTTGACTGTTTATCTGGAGCATCTTTCTTTGTACTACTGCCCTGTACTGCTGTAACTTGAAGCTCTGTGTTATTCACGCTTACTTGATTCGGCTTCACAACTGACCCTAAACATCTCTGTTTCTCATTTTCAGTGTTTGTTATATTCATCCTTTGCTTTAGGATTGTCTCATCAGATACACTGCTATCGGAGAGCAATGGTTTAAGCTCTTGGTGTATGTCATTATGCTTATGGCTGAGGCCCTGATATATGTTATGAAGGAAAATGTCTTGAACTGGGTTCCCATTGTATTTCACTTCTGTGTCAGCATATTTTGAAGCAAACAGAATCTTTTGTTTGAGGCCTATGACACAGTACAAAAACTGTTGTGGTGTTTCACCATCATTTTGTTTTGTGCACATGAGCTCTTGGAAAAGATCGGTATTGCTTCGCCCACCTAAGTGGGATTGCAGAAAGCCTTTAAGCCAATCTATGGTCAAATCATCTTTGTGGATTATCATGTCTTTAAAGTTTCCTAATTTGATGACTCTGAGAACGCCTCTCAGTATTTCCGTCTCACTGAATCATTCTTTCACTCCTTCGTCAATTTGTCTGCATATATTGTTGTAACTTAAATCTGAGCTCTGATCACCGATCTGTCCACCTTGAACCTTGAACTCGCGGCGAAGCAGTGTAAGATCTTGAAGTGGAACGACTCTGTCATGTTTTCCGTGTGAGTGTTGTTCAGGTGTGTGAGTGTTGTTAGACTGTGGTGTAGATTGTGCTGGTGAAGGTGTAAGTGTACAGTAGGTAGTGATGTAGGATTGTTTATGTATTGTAGGACTTTGTTGCTAAGCTCAGCATAGCTAGAAAGCATTCTCTGTAACTCTGTGTCAGTATTTTGTGTGGCCTTGACATCAGTATGTGTGAGTGGGGGATTGATGATTGGAGAATGGGTACTGTAGCTACACTAACCGTAGCTGTGTGGGTTATGTCAGTGTTAGAAACACTGGCTGTCACATTATCAGTTGTCATGTTATCAGTGGCTGTATTTGGCTGACTTGCTTTCATATTCTCACTCAGTACTGGGGTTGGCAATACATTGTGCATGTTAGCCTCTGCACCTGTCTTAGGTCGAGCATCATGACTCTGAATGACATTAATCACCGTATCATTAAGCTCCAATAACACTGTCATACCTGAATCCTCAGATTCCACTCGAAGTAACTCTCTTCATCACCAACCTGAAGCATGGATGCATCCTTTCCTGGCACAGGACAAACTCTCTGGGCTAGTTGGAAAAGATCATCGGCCATCAGAGTGAGCAGACTCTTCTTGATGCTCCACATCAAGCCTTTTCTCTCATCATCTGCCATGATTGCTTTTCCCTCTTCCTCACAGTCGGTCGCTCTTCCAGGTAGCTCTTTCACCCGTGGCTTCTGGTCTGGTAGCACAGTCATAACCTCACAGGCTCTCGTTCAGGTGGAAGCAGGGCCTGTGCATCTGGGATGATGGATGGTCGAGGTAGGTCATATCTTTGTGATCAGGAGATTCGGGGAAATGCTGGCACTGTGGATGTAGCACCCAATCTTCCTATAACTGCATGGGCTGAAGAGACATCAGCTCCCCCAAACACTTCAAACTGTTGAATCTAGTTGTGCTTGTAGCCTGTGCATCTGCCGCCGCTCCCTGTACGGGCCACCAAAAATCTGTAACGGGTACCGTGGAAATGGCACCGTGCGTGAACAAATATGCTCCTGCAACACAGGAGAGAAATGAAGAGACAGCATGTCAGGTTCAAGCTCTCTGCAGCAATGAGGAAAACCAACAATGTACACAGGTAAACCCGTCACCCAATCCTGCCCCCTGCTGGCCCGGAGCAAATACACCACAATTCACTTCAAGGGAGGAAGACCATATTGGAATGCTTACATTGGGGATAAATTTTCCCAAATAAAAGTACATTAAATTTTATAAAAATAAAAGACAATAAGTCTGAATATTCTTATTTCTCAAAACACAAATGTGACACTTTTGTGGTCTTCACATGTGCACATCTCTGAAGACCTGTCCTGAAGCAACAACACCACATCACTGGCCAAAAAAGCCCAACAGTGTCTGTACTTCCTCTGCAAACTGAGGAGAGCAAGACCCCTGGCTCCCATCATACACACATTCTACAGACACACCATTGAGAGCATCCTGACCAGCTACATCACTGTGTGGTACAGAACCTGCACTGTGTCCTGCTGTAAGACTCTGCAGTGCATCGTGGGAGCAGCTGAGAGGATCATTGTTGTCTCTCTCCCTTCTTATATGGATATCTATAACTCCCGCCTCACCCAAAAAGCCATCAGGATTGCAGGTGACCCCACCCACCCATCTTACAGCCTCTTCAGCCTGCTGCCATTGGGAGGAGATTGTGGAGTCTCCAGGCCAAAACCAGCATGCTCAAGGACAGTTTCTTTCACCAGGCAGTCAGGAGGCTCAACTCCCTCCCTGTTCTGCCCCTCCTCCCCCCTCTGCCTCCTGCCACAGATTCTGACTGCACACCCCCTGCCCCTGCTTCAGCATGTGACATCATGTCACCCTCAGTTTCCCCCCCAACACACACACACACACACTCTCAACATTCATTCGTACACTGAACTCAGGAAATCAGGGACTGCACAATTCACTTTAGCTCACTCATTTGCACTATTCCACACTACCTCACCTTAACAGCTATTAGTTTATTGTTTATATTGCTTATTTCATGTTTACCTACTATACCTCAAGTGCCCTTGACTGTTTATTTTATTTCCTTTTGCTCCTATATATTTTATATATATATATATATATATGAGTCAATATCTATTTCTTATCTAGAGTGTTTATACTGTTTATATTTGTTTATTTCAGTTATTCTATTTGTATTTATTGCACTGCCTGTTTGCACCATGGGTCAGAGAGGACTGAAATTTCATCTGTGCTGTATGTCGATCATGTATAGCATATTTGACAATAAACATGACTTGACTTGAACCAGAAGAGGGTAGCACAGACCTTTCTTCTTGATGTTGAGGAGGAGTGGGAGGAGGAAGGGGAGGAGGAAATGAATCGCTGCTCATATCCAAATCCTTCACTGAGTTGGGTTTGGGGTAAATGCCAGCAGGTGTCATATTCATCTTCTTCTGTGAGACTTCAGACACATAAGGGGGTGCAGCAGTTGATGGCTGCTGCGCTGAAGCTGCAGGAATAAAAGCACTCAAATTCTGGTTAGTTCCCTGCCATTCTGACTGACCCTGACATGTAGATGGATTCACTTGTTTATCTTTTATCGCAGCTTCTGTTTGCCACATTTTAAATGCACCCCAAAGGTGCATCATTCTACACACATCCTATGTTGCTTACATGAGTCTGGTCAATAACTGGTTAAACTGAATTTCACATTTGGACAAGGGGGGTAGGTTTCAGGAATTGTCTCAGTTTCTGATTGCTTTGCTTCTTTTTGTGCCATCTTTTATGTCACAGAGGAACTGCAAAGACTGTGTTTTACTTTCATGTTTCACCTGAACCATGTTGTGATCATGATTACTTTCTGCTAATCATCAATAACAGGTAGGTTTCTTGTTCGCCCAAAACTTTTCTTAAAAAAACAAACAAAAAATAAAACAAAGGGTTTTCCTCTTAAACTGATATGTATTCACCTTTTCAAAAATACGCACAGTGCATGGGTCCACCCATTATACATACATGTATATTACAGTTCACTGCAACACAATCATTTGACATTAATTTTCAAGAATAAAAGAGAGAGTTTTTCCTCACCACAAGTTCATTAGATATCAACAGCAGCGGGGGATCCCCTGCTGTCTATCAATCAGTCAGTTTCCTGGTAGCTCTTCAGACTCAATAATGTTTTCTCCTCAAAGGATCTGGAAATTCCTGCTACTCGTGATATCCTGCTGACTATGCCAAAAAATTGTGAAGGAAAAGTTCATAAATTGACAACTTGAGACCAGAAGAAAGTAGACAGAAATCCAACTTTATTCTACTTTCATGAAAACAGGAGGAACCATGCTGATTCTATACTGGCCATGGAACAGTGGATCAGCTCTTTACCCTGGCAGGGCTGTTGGGGGTTCATGGGAGTATGACCAACCAGTCCACATGTGTTTTGTTGATTTGGAAAAGGTTTACAACCATGTCCCCTGGGGGCTCTTATGGGGAGGCACTGTGGGAGTATGTGGTATCAGGGCCATTGCTATGAGCCATCTGGTCCTTCTACAACCAAAATGTGAGTTGTGTCCAAATTCTTGGCACAAAGTCAAACATATTTCTTGTGGGTGTTGGACTCCACCAAGGCTGCCCCATGTTGCCAATCCTGTTTATGATATTCATGGATGGGATTTCAAGGCATAGCCGGAGTGAGGAGGGTGTCCAGTTTAGGAACCTTAGAATTGTATCTCTGCTTTTTGCAGATAATGTGGTTTTGTTGGCTAATTCAGAGCATGACCTTCAGTAAGCACTGGGACAGTTTGCAGCCAAGAGTGAAATGGCTGGGATGAGAGTCAGTAGCTCCAAGTCTGAGGCCATGGTTCTCTGCCAGAAAATGGTGGAGTGCTCCCTCTGGGTTGGGAGTGAGTTCTTGCCCCAAGTGAAGAATTTCAAATATCTTGGGGTCTTGTTCATGAATGATGGTAAAATGGAAAGTGAGATGAACAGGCAGATTGGTTCAGCGTCAGGAGTAAAGAAGGTGTTGTACCAACCTGTCATGGTGAAGAGGAAACTGAGCCAGAAGGCAAAGCTCTCGATTTACCAGTCAATCTGCGTTCCAACCCTCACCATGGTCATGAGCTTTGGGTAGTGACTGAAAGGATGAGATTGCAGATACAAGTGGCTGAAATGAGCTTTCTCCATAGGGTGACTGAACTCATCCTTAGAGGTAGGATGAGGAGCTCAGACATCTGGAGGGATCTCGGAGTAGAACCACTGCTCCTTCATGTCAAAAGGAGTCAGCTGAGGTTGTTCGGGCATCTGATTAGGATGCCCCCTAGGTGCCTTCCTTTGGAGGTTTTCCAGGCATGTTCAACTGGGAGGAGGCCTGTGGCAAACCCAGAACATGCTGGAGAGATATATCTCATCTGGCCTGGGAGTGCCTTGGGATTGCCCAGGAGAAACTGGAAAGCATTGCTGGGGAGAGGGACACCTGGAATACCCTGCTTAGCTTGCTGCCACCATGACACACCTTTGGATATGTGGAAGAGGATGGATGGATGGATGGATGGATGGACATGTGGTCTTACATTGGTAAATATTTATTCAAGGGCTGAGAGACTTATAATATGCAAGACTCCATATTATCTGAAATCCCTCCAGCACTTCTGACCTCGGGGAGTTCCAGATCCAGTTGTGTCATTGGCCACTGTTACTATGGAATCTGTTGGTTCAGTTTCCTGTAGTCAAGAGTGGGATCCCATTTCCCATTGGGTTTGAGAACTGAGCAGATGGGAGCTGAATAAGTGTTGTTGCACACACAAATGAATCCATTTTCCAACATAGTCAATGATGTCTTGTACTGTCTCAGTTGGAATTTTGTATTGTCATATGAATGTAGAATGGGCTCCTGGTCATGTGGGGATATGGACCAGATGAATGTCTATGAGACCATAGTCCAGGGAAGTCAAGTCATTAAATGGTTTTAAAACAAGATGATTATTTATAGCCCACCTTCATGCATGCAGTCTTCTTGGTAAATTGGATGAATTGAAGCTCTTAATAACATCAAATTTGAATAGCTTTGATGTAGTAACCTTATATGAGAGCTGGTGGAACACCTCAATCTATGATGCAGAGATCCAGGTCTCTTGTTATACCTGTATTAGGAAGGATTGACCTGGTGGGAAACATAGCGGTGGTACTGTAGTTTCTGTTTGAGATGGTTTGCCATTCAGAATTCATGATGATCTCAACACCAACAATGTTGAATAGCTCTGGTTTGAGCTAGTGCACAAGAAATGTAAACCCATTCTAATATGCAACATATGTACGACACCCAATGTTAACTTACCATCATTTATTTCTACCGTTGAGATCATCTCTCCTAAAATTGATTATTCAGCAAGCAATGCCATTCTACTTGGCGATTTCAATGTGGATGTCTCCTCTAAGAAAAATCCCTTGAAACAACAACTTTTCAACTTCACTCACTCTCTGGATTTCACTCAGTTGATTAAAGAGACAAAAAGAGTCACTGAAATATCAAAATCTATGATGGACTTGATTGTTGTAGTGGGGTGGTTAATCTCTCTATCAGTTATCACTCTCTCATCTACTGTGTTCTCAGAGTAGGTAAACCAAAGGCAATTCCCAGGGTAATTGAATACCATTCTTATAAGAACTATGACTGTGAAGATTTTCTAAAAGACCTGAAAAAAATTCCTTGGAATTTAGTGAACAACTATGATGATGTTGATGCTTTAGTCTTGACTTGGAATAAATTATTCCTTGATGTGGCTGATACTCATGCTCCAGTTAAGAAGCACCGAATCACTGTCCATGAATAACTTCTAAAATAAAAAGTTATGCAGGATCATGACTTCCATCACCACAAAGCTAAAATAACTGGCTCTTCCTATCATTGGCAAACATATAGAAAGTTTCATAACTCTGTTAATGGCAACATAAAGTGCAGTAATTCAGACTACTACATAAATCTGACTGAAGACAGCAAGGGAGACTCAAACAATCTATGGAAAGCAGTCAACAAAGCTATCTGCTGTAAACATGATCAGACCTCAAATCCTGATTGCATAATCTCAGACAAAGTTCAACATCTGGAGCCAAAGTGCATTGCCAGCATACAGAACAATTACATTGCTTCCATTGGTGAATTTCTTGCTCATAAAATTCTCTGTGACTCCTGTCATCGCACCTACCACTCCTGACACAGATCTGAGTTTTTGCTTGATTCCAGTTGATGAATCATTTGCTCTTAAATGCTTAAAATCTTTGAAGACCAATAAATCAATCGGAATGAATAACATTAGTGCTCATTTTCTCAAGAATGCTGCTGACATGATTGCAAAACCAGTTAATAATTTGCTGAATTCATCTATCAAGCTTCACTAATTTACTTGCATTTAGAAATGTGCTAAACTTAAAGCTTTGTTTCAATATGGCGATAGAAGTGATGCCACCAACTATCGACCAGTATCTATTCTTCAAACTTTCATTAAAATCCTTGAAAGAGCTGTCCATCTGCAACTCTATGAATACCAGATTAGGAACAATCTACTCTCCAACAAGCAATTTGGCTTTTGTCCTAAATGATCAACAATAACTGCATTAGCCAGCTTTGCAGATCATATTCTTTGTAACATGGAAAATGGTAAACTATGTGGAGATTTCTTCTTGGATCTATCAAAAGCCTTTGACACAGTAATTCACACAATTCTGCTGAATAAACTATCTTTGGTAGGTGTTTGTGAGGATGATCTTAAATGGTTTGATTCTTATTTGACATCAAGATATTAATGTACTTCTTATGGTCGAGAACTCTCAGAGCCATTACCATGTAGCCTTGGTGTGCCACAGGGAAGTATCCTTGGTCCACACTTGAGGAGCTCTGGAACCCAGCTCCTCAAGAGGGGATGGACTCTCCACTTCTCTGGAGTTGCCCATGGTGAGCGGTGGCAGGCTGGTGTGGGCTTGCTTATAGCTCCCCAGCTCAGCCGCCATGTGTTGGAGTTTACCCCAGTGAACGAGAGG